>JAZAYU010000477.1:123783-317801 GCA_038501625.1 Corbicula japonica | reverse complement strand
AGATAATTAGATTATGTAACACGTTCATAAAACACGAGTACGTGTCGCCACCCACGGATTTATTTAACAAGCGCCACCGGTGCAGGACACGCGCGATTTGCATACTCGTCTAGTGTCGGTCCTTTTATGAATCCACCGAAAATTGCATTATTGAGCGAACGTGTGAAATTATGAAATACTTGACCGGCCAAGATAAAACTATTTTCTTTCGTATTTCTCACCACAGCCCTAAAGGTATAACCAGTAACTTATTTGATTATTATAAAATCACCCTAAAGGTAAAACCAGTAACTTATTTGATTATTATAAAATCACACATAACAAAAAGAAAGTTCCACAGTGCTTAATTATGATAGCTCATGTGCCTCTCAGTGCTTTTTTTAAATAAACTAACAAAGCAAAATCCCCAGATCAAATACTTACAACTGACAGAAGAAAAATTAAGAAATCTGTAATAGGCAGTTAAAATATAGCACATTATGTAAGTTTAAATGTATGCCCATCACAAAAACGTAGGAAATTAATAATGTCGTTGTTGTTGTTGTTTTGTTGTTACATTTCGAGTGCGTTTGTGTTGTGCAATTAAACATAGAGAGACAAGAAGATATCGGATCTTTATTCACATTTTCGTTTGATGCGCATGTCATTTTCAACAGATTATATAACAAAATAATGACAGGACCAATTAACAAGAATTATGTTACAGGCATCGCTGTACTTATTTTCACCTTGATTAATTATACACCCAAGTTGCATAAGTTATATTGGTGGTTAAATATATATCCAACCTTCAATAGTTTTCATTATGTAAAATATGTACACACACATTAAGATAAAACGTAACTATATTTCCCCTATTTACAAACATCAATGTTTACGGATTGTGTCATCTGCGAGTTAGGCAGATTTTTCAAACGATGAAGCAATTTGTGATCAACTGATTTTTTTACAGATCTTTTCAACAATCGATCACAAATTTACTGTTCAAAAATGCATTCCAAAAGTTTAGACGAATCGATATTCTTATCTTTATCACTTGAGGGAAAAATTAATATTTCACAAAATTTAAGCTACTAAATACTGGTAATGCATCAATTAAAATAATTTACTAAATTTCCGTGTTTATTTATGCAGATTTTTACCAGTTTAACTGTAGCAACGGTAAAGTTATTCAGGAAGAAAAGGAGTTTTTTGAAAATATTATAAAATACGCGTTTTCCGGAGTTGTTGTTGTTGTTGTTGTTGTTGTTGTTGTTGTTGTTGATGATGATGATGATGGTAAAGCTAGCTCAATTTCACTCTCTGTATTTATTTTTTGTTTCAAGCATAGCACCAGGATTACATTGCTCTTCTTCGGAAAACACACGCGTAACTATTTTACAGGCCTTGCTGTATATAACTGTTTTGCTTTATACAGTACTGAAAATTATGATTGACAATTTTTCCGATTCCGATCCGGTCTGCTTCCGATCCTAATGCCATCTATAACCGATCCGATTCCATTCCCATTGCGGTCCAATTCCAATTCGATTGCACTCCAATTTTTTCACTCCGGACCATGCGCTCCAAACGATCTTTACGCTCAAACCGATTCTTCCGATTCCGATCTTTTCGCTCCCGATTTTCATTGGTCATTAACTATAACGCAAGACATTGCGCTCCAAACGATCTTTACGCTCAAACCGATTCTTCCGATTCCGATTCCTATACATAACTAAAAAACTGCAAATAGAAGCGATCCGATCCGATCCGGTCAAAACGCTCCGGTCTTTTCACTCCAAGCGATCCAACGCTCAAAGCGATTCCGATCCAGTCAAAACGCTCCGTTCTTTTCACTCCAAGCGATCCAAACGTTCAAAGCGATTCCGATCCGGTAAAAATGCTCCGGTCTTTTCACTCCAAGCGATTCTAACGCTCAAAGCGATTCGCTTCGATTCCATTCCGTTTCCAATTCGATTGCGCTTCCATTGCGCTTCTAACGGGATCGGTTTGCGGTCCGCTTCAGATCCGCTTCCTATCCGATTGTCAATTTCATGATTTTCAGTACTGTATTCTGTTATGTTGAATTATTATTCTTAAGGTAGTCTAACTGTAATGATTTCCCGCGCTTTTTTCTCGAATGTCGGGAATACTCGGTTAACTGTCATTAACAGTCGACAATAATCGATATCGCTTCGGTTACTATCGGCTCTGACGAGTAGCGTCAAAAGTCACCGAAAACGAGCCGATGTTTGACGAGGTCGCAAATTTATGCGCGGGAAAGCATTACAGTTAGACTACCTTAATTTACGGAAGAGTCACAGCACTGACTTGTTATATTGAACCGCACACACTTTCACTGTTAACCATGTTTGTATGTTGGAGAAGTATGTGATTGTTGACCGTAAACGCTCATAAGTATTTCCAAGATCGAATATGCAACTCGTTTGTGATATATTTGACTGTAATAAATGTCATAATCATCGTCATTGTCGTCCTCATAATCGTGAATATGACTACCATACCATCATCATAATCATTATCATCATCATCGTCATCATTATCGCCACCAAATTCATCATCATAATCATCGTTCTCATCATAATGACCATAGCTACCATATCATCATCGTCATCATCATTATCATCATCATCATCGTCGTCGTTATAATGCGCTGAGTGAACAAACTCTTATAGCTCATTTACCAGCATCATCATCATCATTCTACTCAGTATGACAAAAACTACCATATCATCATAATCATCACCATCAACATCATCATCGTCGTCGTCGTCGTCGTCGTCGTCGTATTAACATGCTATGTAAACAAACTTTGATATCTTCAATTTATCTCAAATATGAAATATTTTGAATACTTATGGACCATGGTTTCATGTACATATGTGTTTTTAATATCTGCAATTTTTAAGTTAATTTTCTTTTAACAATCAGATTTAATTAATAAACATTATGTTGTTTTTTGTTTTGTTTTTCCCTTTTAGGCCCCTTTCCAGGGTAACCTCATTTATTATCCCCGTCATAGGTGCATTATGTTTTTTAAGATTGTGTTAAACTTAATGTTTTTAAACTAAGTCATATTTTTCTGCAATTCAGAGCGGTGATGTCAAAATCATACCAAATATCTTATTTCAAAAAACCATTTTACAAAGTAGTCAATGCCTAGTCAGTTCCTTACAACAACAAATTTACTCTAAAAGCACATCTTTAGCCTCTTTCAAAAATTACTGATCTTCCCAAGGATCATTATCACACTCCTAGCTGTTGAGACATGTGCCCAGATAATTAGATTATGTAACACGTTCATAACACGAAGAACGTGTCGGCAACAACTTATTTATTTAGCAAGAGCATCCGGTGCAGGACGCGCACGTTTTTAATAATCATCTAGTGTCTGCCCATTCCCGAAAAATTTCATTATTAAGCGAACGTGTGAACTGATGAAATGTAAGAAATCGGCAAGATAAAGTGTTTTCTAACCTATTTGTCACCACAGCCCTAAAGGTATTACAGTTACTGATTTGATTAATAATAAAATCAAATATAACAAAAACGAAGTTCCACAGTGCTTAATTATGATAGTACCTGTTCCCTTCAGTCGATAAAAAAAACTAACATAGCAAAATCCCCATATCAAATACTAACAAGTGACAGAAGAAAAGTGATAATATATAATAGGCAGTTAAAGTTATGTAAGTTAAAATTAATGTCCGTCATCATCATCATCATTGTCATTGTTGTTATTATATGCTGAGTGAAAACAAACTCTGATAAATACCATATCATCATCGTTATAATCACTGTCATCATCATCATCAACATCATCATCATCATCCCAAACACCACCACCACCATCATCATCATCATCATCATCATCATCATCATCATCATCATCATCATCATCATCGTCGTCGTCGTCGTCGTCGTCGTCGTCGTCGTCGTCGTCGTCGTAGTCATCGTCATCGTCGTCAACATCTTCATCGTTATCATAATGACCATAACATCAATATCGTCATCATCATCATTATCATCATCATTATCGTCATCGTCGTCGTTATTATGTGCTTAATGAACAAATTCTGATGGCTTCTTTACCAGCATCATCATCATCGTTCTTCTCATTATGACCATAACTACCATATCATCATAATCATCATCTTCGTCGTCATATTTACATGCTATGTGAACAGTCTCTGATATCTTGAATTTGTCTTAAATATTAAATATTCTGAGGACTTCAGAAACAAAGTTTTATTAATATAAAGTGTTTTTATATTTGCAATTTTTTTTTACAATCAAGTGTAATTCATATACATTATTTTTAATTGTGTGTTAAACTTAATGCTTTAAACTAAGTGATATTATTTTGCAATTCAGATCGGTGATGTCAAAATCATATGAAAGTATCTCGTCTCAAAACAACATTGAAACAAAATCAGCATATTTCATGTCTAGTCAGTTCGTTACAACAAAATTACTATAAAATCACAACTTTAGTTTATTTCATAAATAATCAGAAATCAAAGGACCCATATCACACTCCCCGCTGTTAAGATCTGCGCCTAGATAAATAGATTACAGTACTGAAAATCATGAAATTGACAATCGGATCGGAAGCGGATCGGAAGCGGACCGCAAACCGATCCCGTTAGGAGCGCAATGGAAGCGCAATCGAATTGGAAACGGAATGGAATCGAAGCGAATGGCTTTGAGCGTTTGGATCGCTTGGAGTGAAAAGACCGGAGCATTTTGACCGGATCGGAATCGCTTTGAACGTTTGGATCGCTTGGAGCGAAAAGACCGGAGCGTTTAGACTGGATCGGAATCGCTTTGAGCGTTTGGATCGCTTGGAGTGAAAAGACCGGAGCGTTTTGACCGGATCGGATCGGATCGCTTCTAATTACAGTTTTTCAGTTATGTATAGGAATCGGAATCGGTTTGAGCGTAAAGATCGTTTGGAGCGCAATGTCTTGCGTTATAGTTAATGACCAATGAAAATCGGGAGCGAAAAGATCGGAATCGGAAGAATCGGTTTGAGCGTAAAGATCGTTTGGAGCGCATGGTCCGGAGTGAAAAAATTGGAGTGCAATCGAATTGGAATTGGACCGCAATGGGAATGGAATTGGATCGGTTATAGATGGCATTAGGATCGGAAGCGGACCGGATCGGAATCGGAAAAATTGTCAATTTCATAATTTTCAGTACTGTATGCAACACGTTCATAAAACACGAGTCACCACCCACTGTTTTATTTAACTAGCGCATCCGGTGCAGGACACGCGCGATTTTAATAATCATTTATTGTCGGCCCATTTACGAATCCAACGGAAAAATTCATTACGAAGCGAACATGTGAAATAATGAAAAATTTGTTTGGCCAAGATAAAACTGTTTTCTGTCGTATTTCTCGCTACAGCCCTATAGTACTGATTTGAGAGCAATCCGCAGATCAAATACTTACAAATGATAAAGTATACCACATTATTTAAGTCAAAATGTATATACTTCACTAAGTCGTTGGTTTATTTTGCTTGTTATTTCGTGCTGAATTTATTTGTAGGAATGTTGTTGTTGTTCCTGTTGATTTGCGTGCGATTTTGGTGTGCATTTAAACTAAGAGCCATACGAAGATATCACATCTTTTGATTAATGCGCATGTTATTTTCAACATATTTTATAAGATAATATGAGTTTACCTGTGCTAAATTTTGATAGCGCCTGTGCCCTTTAATAACTTTAAAAAAATAAAGTATCAAAACAAAATCCCCAGATCAAATGCTTAATAAAAGATATATTTTCTATGATGAGGAACAAACTCCGATTATCTTGAATTTACGTTCCAAAAATATTAAATACTTAAACACGTTTAGAAGTTTACATGGTAACCTTACTTTTTTTTCCTTTCTGCAATTTTAGTAACTGTTAATTTCTTTCAGCAATTATTTTCATAAGAAATAACTTTCAGTAATTATTTTCTTTTGAAATAACTTTAATTTTGTTTTAAACTAAAATCTTTTAACTTAGGGCTATTATTTCGGAGTTGCAAAAATCATATAATATCTGAATAAATCTGAATAATCTCGGGTTAAAACAACTGTATTAAGCGTATTTAAGCCCTAATCAATTCCCTACAACTTCACTTTAACCCCACACAAACATAATAATTCAATTTTAACCTCTTACGGATTGAACCATTGCCCATGTTACATTAGATTCTACAAAATGACCTTATAAAACCGCTACTGATAAGATCTGTGTCTTGCTGATAAGATTATGTGACGTGGTTATAAAAATGAGGTCCTTAAACTACAAGTATGTGTGGCCGAACACTGATTTAATTAGCGCATTAGTTGTTTTTGTTATTATTGCTGTTGATGATGACGATGATGATGGTTGGTCAAAAGGAATAATGTTACAAGTAAACCGCAAAACGAAAAACTGTTCTTCAAAAAACTAATTTACGCGTTGTCCGGAGTTGTTGTTGTTGTTATGCAACATGATGATGGTGATGATAACTCGTTTTCACGCTCGGTTTTAATTCCACGTCTAACGCAGAACACGAGGATTACATTTAACGTGATACTATCGTGTAGGACTGACCGTATATACTTAATTATTCTATGTTGACTTTATCATTCAAACTGTACGAAACAGATGCAACATTGACTTGATTCTAAGATTGTTAGGCCTCAAAATGACAATCACCAAAAATGTTCAATGCAAGATATCTCCCTTTTACTGTAACATAATATCTTAAAGTTTGATTATTAGTGAAAAAAAATGTTGTTTTTTTTTTACATTGAAACGCATTCAATATCTCAGACTGACTTAACAATGTATGCATGTTGGAGACGTATAAGCAATTTTTCGGCATTTACGCTCATATGTCCAAGGTCTAATATTTGACCAGTGAATAATATATTTGACCGTAATACAAATCATTATCATCCTCGTAGTTGTCGATGTCCTTATTATCATGACCGCAACTACCATAGCATTATCATAATCATCATCGTCGACGTTATTGTATAATAAGTGAACAAGCTATGATTTCTAGATCATCATCATCATCATCATCATCATCATCATCATCATCATTGTTCATCATCATCATTGTTCTCATCATCATAAAAATAACTAACATATCATCTTCATAATCATCATTATCATCGTCGTTCTTATACGGTTATTGAGCAAACTCTGATAACTACCATAGCAACAACATCATAATCATCGTTATCTTCATTTTGACTATAACTACCCTATCATGGTCTTCGTCATCATAATCATCGTCATCACCATCATCGTCGTCGTTTTCGTCGTTTTCATTTGCTAAGTGAAAATCTCTGATATCTTATTTACGTTTCTAAAATATCAAATAATCTGATGAAGTTAAAAACATGGTTTCATAAATATTTTTCTTAATTTCTCCAACTTTTAATTTAATTTATTTCATTTGAAACAATCAAATTTAAATCATGTCATTTTTTTTTAAATTGTAATCATGTAAATGATCTTTTATTTTATGTTAGATTTAATATTGTTAATTCAAATTATTGTTCTAAGCTTAGTGATATAATTTTGCAATTCACTTCGGAGGTGTCAAGTCATATCATAAGATCTCAAGTCAAGACAAAATTTAACAAATAAGTAGCATATACAATCCCTGATCAGGTTTTACAACAACAAATTTACCCTAAAATAACATCTTTGGGCTTATATATTGAACTAATGATCTTCCAAACGACCTTTATCACACCCCCGCTGTTAAGACATTTGCCAAGATAATTAGATTATGTAACACAGTCATAAAAAACCGGTCCTGTTATCATGCAGTACGTATCGCCAACAACTGATTTAATTAGCGCATCCGGTGGAGGACATGCGCGATGTCAATAATTGCCTAGTGTCGGCCCATTCACGAATTCAACGGAAAATTTCATTATTGAGCCTAATTGTAAAGTGATGAAATATTTGATCGGCCAAGATAAAACTGTTTTCTGCCGTATTTCTCACCACAGCCTTAAAGGTATTACAGTTACTTATTTGATAAATCATGAAATCACAAATTACAAAAGTAAAGATCCACAGTGCTTAATTATGTTAGAATATGTGGCCCTCAATCCTATTTTCTTAAATAATCTTACAAAGCAAAATCAAATACTAACAAATGACAGAAAAAAGTTTAGATAATTTATACAAGGTAATTAAAGTATGAAACATTATGCAAGTTAAAATTTATGTCCGTCACTAAAACTTTCGTTTTCTTTTATGCTTGTTCTATCGTGCGAAATGTGTTTGCAGGGATTTAATATAAAATATATTAATTAAATGGTTTGGGGAAATAATATGAATGCGTCGTTAGCTCATCATCATGAAAATTAATACCATATCATCATCGTCGTCATCATCGTTATCATCGTTGTTATATGCTAATTGAACAAACTCTGATCATCATCATCATCATCATCATCATCATCATCATCATCATCATCATCATCATCATCATCATCATCATCATCATCAACAACAACAACAACAACAACAACAACAAGAACGACGCGACGATGCTGCTGGTGATGATGATAATAATCATCATTGTCATCATCATCAGCAGTCATCGTCGTCATCGTCGTCAGCATCTTCGTTGTTATCATAATTACCATAACTACCATTTCATCATCATCATCATCATCGTCATCGTCATCGTCGTCGTTATTATGTGCTTAATTAACAAGTTCTGATGGCTTCTTTACCAACATTATCATCACCGTTCTTCTAATTATGACCATAAATACCATATCATCATAATCATCTTGAAGTTCTTCGTCGTCGTATTTACATGCTATGCGAACAGTCTCTGATATCTTGAATTTGTCTTAAATATAAAATATACCGAGGACTTCATTTATAGTGTTTTTTTTATATTTACAATTTTTAAGTTATTGTTTTGGCAATCAACTTTAATTCATATACATTATTTTTAATTGTGTGTTAAACTTAATGCTTTAAACTAAGTGATATTATTTTGCAATTCAGATCGGAGATGTCAAAATCGTTATCAAAGTATCTCGTCTCAAAACAACATTGAAACAAAATCAGCATATTTCATGCCTAGTCAGTTCGTTACAACAGAAGTACCCTAAAATCACATCTTTAGCTGCTTTCATATCGAACTACTTATCTTCCAAAGGACCCATATCACACTCCCCGCTGTTAAGATCTGCGTCTAGATAATTATATTATGCAACACGTTCATAAAACACGAGTCTCCACCCACTGTTTTATTTAACAAGCGAATCCGGTGCAGGACACGCGCGATTTTAATAATCATTTAGTGTCGGCCCATTTACGAATCCAACGGGAAAAAATCATTATTAAGCGAACATGTGAAATGATGAAATATTTGTTGGGCCAAGATAAAACTGTTTTCTGCCGTATTTCTCGCAACAGCCCTATTTGTAGGAATGTTGTTGTTGTTCCTGTTGATTTGCGTGCGATTTTGGTGTGCATTTAAATTAAGAGCCATAAAAAGATATCACATCTTTTGATTAATGCGCATGTTATTTTCAACATATTTTATAAGATAATATGAGTTTACCTGTGCTAAATTTTGATAACGCCTGTGCCCTTTAATAACTTAAAAAAAAATAAAGTATCAAAACAAAATCCCCAGATCAAATGCTTACAAATGGCAGGAGAAAGTTAAGATAATCTATAAAAGGCAGTTACAGAATTATCACATTATGTAAGTTCGGAGTTGTTGTTGTTGTTATGCAACATGATGATGGTGATGATAACTCGTTTTCACGCTCGGTTTTAATTCTACGTCTAACGAAGAACACGAGGATTACATTTAACGTGATACTATCGTGTAGGACTGACCGTTTAAACTTAATAATTCTATGTTGACTAATTCATTCAAATGTACGAAACAGATGCAACATTGACTTGATTCTAAGATTGTTAGGCCTCAAAATGACAATCGCCAAAAAGATGGTTAAATGCAAGATATCTCCCTTTTACTGTAACTTAATGTCTTAAAGTATGATTATTAAGTGGAATTTTTTTATATTGAAACTCATACAATATCTTAGACTGACATAACCATGTATGTATGTTGGAGACGTACAAGCATTGTTTCGGCATATACGCTCATATGTCCAAGGTCGAATATTTTACCAGTGAAAAATATACATAACCGTAATAAAAATCATTATAATCCTCGTAGTTGTCGACGTCCTTATTATCATGACCGCAACTACCATAGCATTATCATAATCATCATCGTCGTCGTTTTTATATACCGAGTGAACAAGCTATGTTAACTAGATCATCATCATCATCATCTTCATCATCATCATCATTATTATTATTATCATCATCATCATCATCATCATCATCATTGTTCTCATCATCATGACCATAACTACCATATCATCATCATAATCATCATCATCATTGTCGTTATTATCAAATAGTATCTAAACATACTTCAATTTACCTTAATTTTCTTTAATATTAAATATTCTGAAGAAGTAAGTGACATGGTTTCGTTAATATATTATATTTTTTCTTTATTTTATGCTTTTTTTTATTTTTTTCAACGATGAACTTTAAATAAAAAATATTATTAAGTTTGTTTTGAACTAAATGTTGTAAAATTAATCTTTTAAATCTAGTTTTATAATCTGCAATTCAGTTCGGAGATGTCAAAATCATATAAAATATCTGAGGACAAAACAACATTTTAACAATAATTTAAAATCAGCATATTTCATCCCCAGTCGATTCCTTACAGCAACAAATGAAGCATCAAAATCACATCTTACATGTTGAACTTATGATCTAAGGACCCTCATCACACGCCTGCTGGTAAGACCAGTGCCTTGATTATTTAATTATGTTGCACAGTCATTAAACACGGTGTCTTTTACCTTCAAGTCTGTGTTTTAATTATTGAGCGAACATGTGAAATGATGAAATATTTGATCGGCCAAGAAAAACCTGTTTTCTACCGTATTCTCCCCACATCCTTAAAAGTATTTCAGTAACTTATTTGATTAATCATTTTTTTTTAACTTAATGTGTTAAACCTAGGGCTATTATTTTACATTTCGGTTCGGAGTTGCCAAAATCATTTAAAAATCTCCGGTTAAACACTGCGACAATAATTAAGCATATTTAATCCCTAATCAGTTCCTTACAACAACAATTTTACCTAACAAAAACACAAAAATATTTAACGTCTTACTTAATGAACTATTGATCTTCAAAAGGACACTTATCACATCCCCAAGATCTTTGCCCTGCGTATAAGATATGTTACGTTTTCGTAAAACTGGAGGACCTCTAACTACGAGGACGCGTGGCGTTTGCACGACAATGTTATAATGTTCAATATTTAGAAAGCTTTTGATGTTATTATATAGTTTAAAAACAACAACAACAACGCTTTGTAGTCGAGTAATGGCTTATCATTTTGTTAGTTCCCATTTCCCTCTAAACAGGAATTTTACAAAGCATTATTCTCTAAGCTTTGAACAACGACATTATCGAGTTATAGCAAATTCAATTTTAACCTAGCTAGTACGCCAAAAAACGGTAACTCCGAGGTTAATTCAAACTTATAAAATAATTGCAGGTGATTAAATCACCATATTCAATCAATTTGATTTTAAATTCTTATCGCATATCAGTGAATGCGGGTATTAAAATGATGAACGAATCATCAATTATTACAGTTCCGCCCCACGAATCACGTTATTGCGTTACTATGCTACTTATTTTCTATTGGTTGATGTTCATAAGGAGGCATTTCTTTACACGAGGCGACTAGACACGCGATGCTATACATTTGGGACGATGGTCAGTTTTGGAATTTTAAAGTCATTCTGCCGTTTGCATTCACTTCTTGAGGCGCCGAACATATTGATCGAAAGTTAGTATAAGTATTTTTAAAACCGGAAGCAACACAAAGATTGAAACTGTTTCTTTTATTTATTGATAGTTTCAAATCGCCAGACTACTCAATTTATTACACAAACATGTTTGTAAACTGACACGAGTCCTTTTCATGAAATAACTAAAAACACTACTAATAGAATAAGACAATAGCTTAAGGTATGTTCAAGTCGGATTTCTTAAAGTCGTTTATTTCGACAAATCAACAATTTCTTATTTCTATTCGTTGAATTAAAAGTGTCCTAAGTCTATGAGATGTGTTATTATATACGTGGCAAATCATAGGGCTATCGGTCAAAATAATGAAACGCGAGTTTATTTCTTTTATGTTTTTATTTAACTGTGATTTTGTTAAATTTATAATAGTTTCCATGCTGAAATCATGTTTTTATTAACGCGTTAAGATCAATTATATTCTTGTTACATATTGTGATCGAGTTTTAACAGGTAGGAGAGATATCGAATTATGGACACGTGCCATTAATGAGATATTCTCAATTCGGTTTAACTCCGATCATTTTAAGTTCAGTTGTGAAACATAATACCTTTTAAATTCAGAATTGATAATAATTCCTACCGTTATAAAACAGTAGTTTTGTTTTGTTAAGCGGGATCTTAACTTTTGCGAATCGGAAGGGTATGTTACCATGCCAAAAAATGGTAGCTAACACAAATGACGATTTTCTGGGGGGTTTTTGTCAACGTAATTGTACTAAATATAAATATTTGTCGTGTTTCATATTTCTAACGTTAATTGTCAATATTAATATTGATACTTAGTTAAATAATTGATCATCTATAGCGTATAATTCTTTGTAAGCGGTTGACACTTTTATTACCGATAAGATGTAGATATCCCTTAAAGTTGTCATGGTTATATTGCCCGAGGCAGATAAATTATCGAAATTTTAGGGATTTCACATACATAAGTATATTCAACAGTTGACCGTACATTAAGAAACAAATAAATTAAAACAAAAACCGGCCTATGGAATAAGATTAAATATTAAGGATAACCTAAATGCATTTTAGAAATAACGTTTTATATTGGACACTAACTTAGCAAGTGAAACCTTTTACGGGAACACCTTACAGAATTTATTAGATATTTATTGTTATTAATAATCAAAGTGAATTTAATGAATTCGCATCTAATTTCATTTTATAGCAGGGATGAAAAGTATTAATTTATTTAGTGCAGGAATAAAATGTCATCTTTTTCATAACACTAAACCGCGAAATCAATTTAATGCCACATGCCCAAACATATCAATAATGAATACATTTCAATAGCAACGTAACTTCTTCAGAGGCGGAGGTGGGGGGGGGGGTTCATCGGGGGCACGTGGCACGGACAACGATCACAGGGGTACACGTTTTGTGGTATATTTCTTTACATGCATATATTTGATGATTCTTAAAGTCTCACGAATTCTGATATCGCCCATACTCTTATTCATTCGCTCTGAAATAATTTTAGGCTTAAACCTCGAAAGTTCATTTTCATTAGCTAAATATTAAAAATGTTACAATATAAGCATCTAATAAAAACGCAGGCTGCTTATCCTTCCCGCGTTCATTACACCATATCCTATATATTTATGTACGACACCAGCAGGTTACACGCGGATAGCATGCCTGAGCAGGAAATAGACAGGTCCATCTTAACAAATGGCATCCTGTTTTAAACTAAACTCATCCATTTAGCATCCAGCATCGGACCACACCATAATGTCCTCGGTCAGAGGCGGGAGGGTCCATAAACTGGGAATAAACAACAACAACATTTAGCATCCAGCAGTGTACGGGTTCGTGATAAAATCAAGTTGACTGGTACATGTAATCAAATCTGGGACCCGTCTTATGTTTTACTTGGTTTGACCGAAAATTAAGTCTTGATTACCTGCTCCTAGCACTTCGTTTTCGGCATTGTTAAGAGTACGATGGTAACCAGACTAGCGCACAAACTGCGAATTGGCGTTGTGAATTTTATTTCCTATGTTTTGGTTGTTTAATTTTTAATTGTAACAAAAAACGACGACAACTTTCGAATAAAATTACCCGCACTGTGAGAAATTTGTTGTGGATGTGAAAGGTGTAACATAATTGAAAAAATTAAATTTTCTTAGAGACCTTTGGGGTATGGTTTATGCCCAGTATTCTACCATATACAGTGATAAGATGTTTATCTGATATAGTTTAGTAATCAAAACTAATGAATTATTAAAACAATTCTCGCTTTCTGGTTTTATAATAAAAGCGTAGAGCTCGGTGTGTGATCGCTTTCCTCCTAGGAACAATACACATAAAACTCGATGTATGATTTAATCTTTAATAGTGTACTGTTTTAAGTTAAATTTAAATCAACTTAAATTGCAGGGTTGAATAAAGAAGTGCGTTAAGGCCAAACGCGCTACCCTTATTCTTCCGTGCTTCCATTTTTGTGAAAGGGGAAGACAAACTGCGCCCCCCCCCCCCAACGAAGAGATATCTGCCCCTATTCTTTAAACACGTAGTATAGTTCGTGTTTAACGGTTCCAGAAGGGGTTCGGTGATTGTTTTAACCCTTCTTGTGGGGAGGGGGTGGGTGGCCGCTTTGTTTCAGAAAACATAAAATCACATACATATAAAACACTTACACTAAACTCGTTAAAATGCCTTCGGCGGCTTAAAATGCTTACTGTGATGTGACTTTTAGGACCTGTACCGCATTCCAAGAGAACCTTATCATAACATAAACCTAAGAATGGAGACCTGTCTCACATCTCAGCAATCCGATGATTATTTGCTTTGTCTCATAGATGAAAAATGGAAATTCGCGAGGATAGACTGGTCCTATTATATGTAGTATCAGGTAGCGCAGAGTTGAGATCTCTCCGGAGACGGCCGATATCTCGCACAAATATTATCACGCGAAAAGATGTTTCAAATAGATATTGCTACTCCTGATACTGAATTTCTAACCTTTGGTATATTCGATTTTACAAGTTATTTTATGCCGAGTATTAGTTTCTGCATACAATTTCAACACGTTATTCATCTGACGCGATAATTTATTTAGTTGAATATATCTATCTCTTAAGCTTACACAGTTACGTTACATTTATTTTCTGAACAAATAAAGTCCTATTTCAACTTCAAATAAACAGGATCAGCATTTACAAATCAAACATTGCAATTAATTAGTTTATTTTATTACACGTATCCACGAAATTCCAGACAACATGTTTTAGGGAATACCGATATACACCGCATTAAGACACTTTTACGTGTGAATTTAAAGTCAATTTATTTAATTTAGAAAACATGATCATGAAAAAGATTTAAAAGTACTTACGGTCTTTAGGTCTTATGTCTGACCTTTACTTCGACTGTTTTCCATATGTTATAGTTGGAATACATAATTCAGATAGAACATATATGGAAGCGATTACAAATAATCACAGAAAGATAGATTGAAAAATATTAAAGACTAGATGGGTGTTCAGTTGTGAACACTTGTGTCGCCCTCTGGTGATGTCGGAATAAAAATGCAAGTACAAAAAGGGCCATAACTCCATCAATGGGACCTTGACCTTAAAAATATAATATTGTCACAAGCGTATTGTCGTAGGGAATATAATTTGAAAGTTTGATGAAGAAATATAAAGAAATGGCAAAGTTATAGCCAACGTTAAGTTTTCGTAAAAAGGGAAATAACTCCATCAAATGTGACCTTGACCTAAAGAATGTGGTATCATCATGAGCGTGTTGTCATAAGGAATATAATTTGAAGGTTTCATGAAGAAATATTAAGAAATGGCAAAGTTATTGCCAACGTTAAGTTTTGGTGTCTAAAATTAAGTCCAAAAAGAGGCATAACTCCATCAAATTTGACATTGACCTTGAGAATTTGGTATCATTTCGAGCGTGTTGTCATAACCAATATAATTTATAAGTTTGATAAAGAAATATTACGAAATGGCAAAGTTATAGTCAACGTTAAGTTTTCGTGACGGACGGACCGATGGACGGACGGACGGACAAAGCGATCCCTATGTATCGCCATTTCTTCGAAAGGGCGACACAAAAACGAGTGATCTAGTTTCAAAAGAGGAAGTTGTTTGTTCATTATTTGCGGTGAATTAGGATGATATCAAAACACGGCCAATGTAGAATTGTTTTTGCCGTATCTTCACAAGATTATGTTACTTCTGGACATTCAAAATTTAAAATATGTATATCTCAATGACGTTTTTAAATGAATGCTATAAGGGTTAGGGTTAGGTTAGTTTATATAAACAGCACAACTGCACCCAGAGGTATTAGTTCTCCACTCGCTTTTATTCAAATGTATGGTCTCCGTTTGATTTGTCTGATATAAGCGTTGAAATTTATTATTATTATTATTATTTATAAAGATTTAATCCAACTATAATACACAGAAAACTAATATCTTAAAAAATCTAAATCACCCTAAGACAAGCAACCTCAGAAAAATACAGCGAATTTTATTTTAACAATATTTGATATTTTACGGAAACGGTTTAACAAAACAACTTCAACTCTTAATGTGGCTTTCTTTAAGAAATATCGACAACAACTGGCAATATTTGACAGAACGATACAGAGATAACGAAGGATGGAAGACTGGATATAGCACCTTTCTGCCCTTTAGATTACAAAACTGAGAATCGATAGAAAGTTTTATATCTCAGCAAGCTGATTGGTTGAAACTGAGACCAATGGGAAACTTAATTTCCAGCGTAACCACGCTACTTAATAGGTCTGCATTAGAAAATTAGAGCGTTTGCTGGCTAATGTGTCATGAAGCACAATTTAGTGGTGGTTTGGGCCGACATTTCGGTGCGACGGGGGGAAAAGCTGCATTTCATATACACGGTGTTATATTGACGCTTAACTTGACCCGAGTCTTATAGTAACACTAATATTTGTATTTTCTAGGTTGACAAAACTATGATAACACAAAATGTTCTGTAAAACATAAACATCGGACTACATTCTATCGAACTTATCCCCTACTGCGAAACATAGACATCGGACTATATTCTTTCGGACATATCCCCCAATTAACCATTATTACTTTTCAATTTCTTTTTAAGCCAAATCTGTGTTGCAAAAGTGTATGATCTAGGAAAGCATAAATGTACGATGTACTGTGAATCAGTGTGCAGTTGTAGATTTGTGTAATATACTGAAAATGTTAATGCAGACAAAATCGCGTTCACTTGAAGTGCGTTTGCGCTCATCAGCAGGACACTTTCGAGACAATAATATTTGAATAATTAATTTTCATTCATTTGAAAGTTTTCTGTAGTTAAAAAAAATAATAGTTATTTATGAAAAATGTAGTAGTAGTAGTAGTAGTAGTAGTAGTAGTAGTAGTAGTAGTAGTAGTAGTAGTAGTAGTAGTAGTAGTAGTAGTAGTAGTAGTAGTAGTAGTAGTAGTAGTAGTAGTAGTAGTAGTAGTAGTAGTAGTAGTAGTAGTAGTAGTAGTAGTAGTAGTAGTAGTAGTAGTAGTATCTGAAGTAGTACGATAATGATGATGATGATGACGATGCCGCTGCAACAAACCATCTACAACATTATCATTGTTATTATTATCTTTATCATATCGTTTTCAGCATGGTCATCGTCATGATATTGTATTAATTATTTTTTCTTTGACGGCGTTGTTGATAATTATAAAGTTGATGACGATGATGACTAACATGATGAATGGGAAATAATAATCATAATTATGGTTACGATCAGAAAATCAAACGAAAGCAATTTCTGCCTATATCTTGTTTGATAGAGGCGGACTAGTTCCGGAACAGCGGATGTATATTTTTTACACCGTATTTGCGATACCGTGTTTAAAATAGAGTCGGTTTGTGTGTTTGTGAATAGATGAAATGTAGATTGTCACACCAATATATTGTTGTCTAGGAATAAGATGATAAAAATGATGTTTAATGTACATTAAATACTGTTGTATCAATTTATTTCGCGGGGACCAAATTTCGCGCATATTACATACGTGAAATTTCCCGAGGACTTAAATTCGCGCACTGGTATTATTTGAAAAAGACTAGATATTCAATGGTTTGATTTCGCAAGGGGTTGATTTTACGCAATTACTCTAGCGCGATAACCTCGAAAATTAAACCATTGCGGAATAAAATTTTGAAATATGAAAATAACATGACACTACTGTATTTATTGTATAAATATATATAAGTATTTTATGATAAAGATTAATTTGTTTAATGTGTTATTCATTTTTTTAAATAAAATAAAATGTAAAAAAGTATGCTGGAAACCAGAAGATAGCAGTTTTCAGTAGGTTGCACTGAAGTTAAACTCAAATCTCATACGCCGAGTGTAAATTGCCAATCCCTAATTTCAAATAAAGATGCGGTCTATCATCTTGTTTGCAAACGAACCACATCGATATATGAATGAGTACATTTTTCTTTGAAAAATCAACAATAAATATGCTTGTTAAATGTTACTGCGTTCTGATTACCCTTGTGGTCCTATTTAACGCGGTATCGTGTGAAATTGGGGTTAGAATATAACACATTGGGTTGATTACGCGCGCTGCTCTATCATCTGACTGTGTAATCGTTGTTCTTCATCATTTTATTGCAATTTCAAGTTGCTATATACTAACGCTATATCTACCTTTTATTAAATGAGTCATAAGTCTGCGTTTATTTTACTATAAGATTGTATGAGAATGTACTCTAAATATGTGTTTTTCTTGAGGAGGGCTTTCCCGTCTCTGGGAATCTCATCTTAGAAAAAGATATGCCACTTTCTGACAGTATTTACATTTTACTATAAAAAAACACTAATGGAACAAAGCCTAAAATATAAAGATTGATACATTACTACATTTAGTTTGTTTCAACAGATAATGCGCATGGATCATACGTACTTTGTTTTTTATATATCGCAATTTTAAAGACCGTAAATATCGGTCGTAACTGATGAATTCAGTAGATATCAATCTTGTAAAAATATACATCTCAATCTTGAAAAAAATCCCTGGTTTTGGTGCTGATCGTTACTTAGTTACACATGTTTAACCATTTATTCTGTCAACCGCGACGTGCTTTTAAAGTTTTTCTATTTTATTGCCAATAATGTCATATTTTTTGCGAAATTAGAGTCAAATTAAGACGAGCAAATATTCGCATAGGCTGGAGCGACCATCGGAAAGTTAGGATAGCTACAACTTGTTATTTATTTATAGTTCATTATAATAATTGTTTCTATGACGGTGATAATGATTATAATGACGATAATGATGACCATCATGACAAAGAAAAAACGATTATTACGACCATAACGATCATGACGATGACGACGACGATTTTAATACTGATGATGATTAATATGACGGTATTGAAGGTGTTATTGTTGTTGTTGTTGCTGCTGTCGATGATGATGACGAATGTGATGATGATCAATATCTTGATGATGATGAGCTTTGATTATGATGATGTTTATGATGAAAAGAGAGTGCAGACTGATGTTATTATTATAATTATTATCATATTTGTTTTGTTGTTGTTATAATAGTTGTCGTCGTTGTACCTGCTGTTGATGATAATGATAATGTCGACGTTGATGGGGAGTGCTATATCGCTCAATTATTATGATATAGAATTTGATAA
The DNA here is from genome assembly GCA_038501625.1 of Corbicula japonica. NCBI lineage: Eukaryota > Metazoa > Mollusca > Bivalvia > Venerida > Cyrenidae > Corbicula > Corbicula japonica. The sequence goes on along the minus strand of JAZAYU010000477.1, from coordinate 298,173 downwards.
ATATTACTTGAGCGAAAGCTTTTACCGAATCAATGGAACATAACGTAAAACATGAACTGCCCTTTTTTTACATTATTTTCCCACATTTCTTTACTGTTTTCTATCAAAGATATATGTCATATTTAATGCTGTATCACAACGGCGAGATATTGCAACTATTTAAGCTGAAACAAAATCGCCATTTTTATGCTGCGGAAAAACGCCGCTTTCAAAGCGGCGGAAAACCGCCGCTTTTAAAGCGGCGGAAAATCGCAGCTTTGAATGTGGCGGAAACTCGCCGCGGCGATTTTTTAAAATGCTCCAATAGAGATAATTTTTTGCAGCAGTGTGTATTCCAAACGTCCCATCATACTGAATTGGGTATGAACCGATTTTAAAATTCAACAAGAAATCGCCGCGGAGATATAACGCCATTTTTAAAATCCGGCGGAATTTCGCCGCGGCGATTTTACGGCGACGCAAAAACGCCGCGGCGTTTTCAAAATCGCCGCGGCGATTTTGGTGTAAAACCCACCACAGTTTCCAAAGTTTCAGAGATAATTAATGAAAATCAACCAATTTTTATTAGTTTGAGCCTAAACTATGTTCATATGATAAAATAAACCCGATATGTCCACTATTTCGGGTAGCTGAGTTTGCGAATAAACCGGATTCGCAAAGATAAACCGGAGCCTGTTATATATAGAAAAAAATGAAAGTGGATAAACAATCACCCTGACGGTCCCCTAATGAGCATAAGAAGCTATCACATAAGAATTTTTTTGTTTTAACTCTAGATTTAACATTTTGGTACATTGATCTCAGGACATTAAGAAATTTTTCCCTGACTCCAATTTGAATTAATTTCAGCCAAATATTTTCGCGTACTAGTAAGTCAAAAGCTTTTGTAAAATTTACAAAACAAGCGTATATCTTCCTGTTTTCATTTAAAACATGATTATTAATTCATGTTATACGAATGCATTGTCAATTGTTCCCATGTGTGACCGAAATCCCGCTTGAGATTCTATGTAGACTTGATAATGTTCAGCCCAACGGTTTAACCTATTATTTAGAATTCAGGTGAAAAGTTTACCCATGGTACTTAAAAGAGTAATAATTCTATAATTTTCTGGCAAATCTAGGTTTCTTTTCTTGAAAAAAAGGTATAATAAAGCCTTCCGACCATGAGGATGGGAAGTACCCATAGTTCAGTAACTTATTAAAAAGAGTCTGCAGATATGACAAAAAACTGGAGATTCAATCTTTGAAAAACTAATTTGTATAATATAATACATGTATATATATGGACAAAATGACAAATGCTCAATTAGAAATTTTACAAATGGATTTGTATTAACTGCTAGCACTAAATACTTTTAACGTTAGAAATAGTGCTTTCTTTTTTCATGAGAGTTTTCAGATTGTTGATTCTCAACAATGACAGAAAAGTGGAGCCTGCCAGCAAGGGAGATCGTTAAATTGAACTCAGTAATATATGTGAATGACCCTGGTTGAACTATTAGAGGTACATGTACCAGTGCAAAATGTAACGTTACTGCACTTAAGAATATCTCTTCGTACTGTTTACTTTTGTAAATATTGAGTGGCGCTCAACCTGGGGCTAGGCGGTGCGTGCGGTAATATGAATTTTTATTACTGATAATGAACAGGCACAGTCAAACCGAACCTGCATTATTTTTATTATTGTGTGTTCTATAGATTTCAAAAATCTTTTTTCAACTATTTTATTGAATGCTATTTTGTTTTAAATGTATTTAGGGTTCCTTATTAATCGCCTGACCTATGCAATGTTTGATTTAATTTGACCAGGTCATCTAAATGTTTTTATGCTCAATGTTTCAGATTTGTTATTTAAACAAATTCTAGACTTTATCTATTTATAATCAGCACAATAAAGTTTAAATTGTCGAAACTAGTGTGCTGTTATTTACAGAACAGAAAAAAGAATGATGTACAATAGCACAGTTTAAAGTTGAACAAATGAGTGACGATTTGTCAGTAAGTTTACATTATTAAACAAATCAACATAATTAATCCCCTGTTGCATTTGGATAAGTTATTTAATTAATTGAGAAGAATCTTTTGAACTTCAAACCTTATCATTTTGCCTTGTCTTGCAACATTTATTTCAGCCATCTTGGTCACATGTTATGTGTTCTATTTCATCTTTTACATTATTCGACTAGACTGACTTTACAAATATCGTGACATATCACGTAACTAAAGAAGATGGGTTGTTGAATGGTATGCTACCATTGAGGAAGATACATGCATATACACACAAGTGTTAATGAAAGGTTCACACCTTTTATTAAAAGGCCAGACTCTCAGAGACGCCTTTTCTTCCCTTATCCTACCCTACCGATGATCTGTAACAATTTATTTACGAGCTGGTGGCTCATTAACTATTTGGTGGCTACGGTAAGGGTTCTTACAAGCTTGCGTTTCACTAACTTCGTGTAGCTGGTGGCTCACAATAATTTACTAGCTGGCTGCTCACTTTCGATCTGATGGCCCAATAACTTATTTGTTACTCACTGACTAGTTGCCGGCTCACTTACTACCAGGCTGCTCACTAATTAGATGGTGGCTAACTAACTATCAAGCTGCTGACTAACTAGCTAGTGGCTTACTAACCAGCAGGCGGCTCAATAATAAGTTTGCGGATAACTAACAAGCTTATTAACTTTCTGTCATCTCATTAACTTGCTAGCAGCTTACTTATTTTCTGGCTGCTAACTAACTATCTGGTCGCTCACTAACTATCTGGCTGCTAAATACCTATTAGGCGACTTGGTTACTAGCTTGCTGCTTACTAAGAAGCTGGTCGCTACAAACTTGCGGCTCACTAACTATTTGGCGGCTCAGTTAATAGCTGGTCTTGCTCATTGCTGATCACTAGCTAACTAAATGCTCACATTCTAGCAGGTGGCTAAATAACTAGCTGGTGGCTCATTAATTAGCTGGTGGCTTTACTTATAAACTGGTAGTTTGCTACCTGTCTGACTTATTATTTACTATCTGGCATCTCACTATCTAGCTGGCGGATCATTTACTAACAAGCAATTCACTAACTAGCTGACTGCTAACTAACAAGCTGGTGTCTCACTAACTTGCTGTCTAAGGTCTTGACAACTTTTTACAATGGGGTTAGTTTTCATTTTGATTCTTATCTGACGAACTTATCTGTTACAATTAATTCTTGTTTGAATGTGTTTCCCAAAGTATGCATTATTTTGTGTCCATTGCAAATCATGCCAAATTGAATCTTTTTGACTTTTTATTAGAGTTGTCTCTCTTTAATTGTTACTGATAATTAAGGTCACTGTTTGCAATATATTGACATGTTACAGTGGTAAATAATTTGCATCGGTGTTAGCAATACAAACTGCTTGAAAACATGTTGAAGCAAAAGAAATGGAAAAGAGTCTATCATGTCAAATGATTTGTCCAAATTGGCATGTTTCTATGAGTCTGACATGTGACATAGTAAGTCGACACGTAAGTACGAGTTTCAGAGTCTGACATGTCTCATGATTGGATAATACGTTCATGTTTCTGTGAATCTGACATGTCAGGTGAATGGAGAATACTTCCATGTCTCTGTGGACGTAACAGGTCATATTATTGGTCTACACTCACACGTTTCTGTGAGATCCGACATGTAACATAATTGAACTTAACTTAACATGTTTATGTGAGTATGATATGTAACATATATGAACTGCACTTACATTTGTCTGTCGATCTGACATTTCACATGATTTGTCAACACTTACATGATTCTGTTGATCTGGCATATCCCATGATAGGTCTAAAACATGATTCTGTTGATCTGGCATATCTCATGATTGGGCTAAAACATGATTCTGTTGATCTGGCATATCTCATGATTGGGCTAAAACATGATTCTGTTGATCAGGCATATCTCATGATTGGTCTAAGACATGATTCTGTGGATCTGGCATATCTCATGATTGGTCTAAAACATGATTCTGTTGATCTGACATATCTCATGATTGGTCTAAAACATGATTCAGTTGATCTGGCATAGCTCATGATTGGTCTAAAACATGATTCTGTGGATTTGGCATATCTCATGATTGGTCTTAAACATGATTCAGTTGATCTGGCATATCTCATGATTGGTCTAAAACATGATTCTGTGGATCTGGCATATCTTATGATTGATCTAAAACATGATTCTGTTGATCAGGCATATCTCATGATTGGTCTAAAAAATTATTCTGTTGATCTGGCATATCTCATGATTGGTCTAAAACACGATTCTGTGGATATGGCATATCTCATGATTGGTCTAAAACATGATTCTGTTGATCTGGCATATCCCATGATTGGTCTAAAACATGATTCTGTTGATCTGGGATATCCCATGATTGGTCTAAAACATGATTCTGTTGATCAGGCATGCCACATGATTGGTCCAAAACATGATTTAGTTAATCTGGCATATCTCATGATTGGTTTTTAACATGATTCTGTTGATCTGGCATATCTCATGATTGGTCTAAAACATGATTCTGTTGATCTGGCATATCTCATGATTGGTTTAAAACATGATTCTGTGAATCTAGCATATCTCATGATTTGTCTAAAACATGATTCTGTGGATCTGGCATATCTTATGATTGGTCTAAAACATGATTCTGTTGATCTGGCATATTTCATGATTGGTCTAAAACATGATTCTGTTGATCTGGCATATCTCATGATTGGTCTAAAACATGATTCTGTTGATCTTGATCTGGCATATCTCATGATTGGTTTAAAACATGATTCTGTGGATCTGGCATATCTCATGACTGGTCTAATTCATGATTCTGTGGATCTGGCATATTCCATGATTGGTCTTAAACATGATTCTGTCGATCTGGCATATCTCATGATTGTTCAAAAACATGATTCTGTTGATCTGGCATAGCTCATGATTGGTCAAAAACATTATTCTGTTGATCTGGCATATCTCATGATTGGTATAATTCATGATTCAGTGGATCTGGCATATCTAATGATTGGTCTAAAACATGATTCTGTTGATCTGGCATATCTCATGATTGGGCTAAAACATGATTCTGTTGATCTGGCATATCTCATGATTGGTCTAAAACATGATTCTCTTGAACTGGCATATCTCATGATTGTTCTAAAATATGATTCCGTGGATCTTGCATATCTCATTATTGGTCTAATTCATGATTCTGTTGATCTGGCATATCTCATGATTGGTCTAAAACATGATTCTGTTGATCTGGCATATCTCATTATTGGTCTAAATCATGTTCTGTTGATCTTGCATATCTCATGATTGGTCTAAAACATGATTCTGTTGATCTGGCATATCTCATGATTGGTCTAAAACATGATTCTGTTGATCTGGCATATCTCATGATTGGTCTAAATATGATTCTGTGGATCTGGAATATCTCTTGATTGGTCTAAAACATGATTCAGTTGATCTGGCATATCTCATGATTGGTCTAAAGCATGATTCTGTGGATCTGGCATATCTCATGATTGGACTAAAACATGATTCTGTTGATCTGGCATATCTGTTGATTAGTCTAAAACATGATTCTGTTGATCTGGCATTTCTCATGATTGGTCTAAAGCATGATTCTGTTGATCTGGCATATCTCATGATTGGTCTTAAACATGATTCTGTGGATCTGGCATATCTCACGATTGGTCTAAAACATGATTCTGTTGATCTTGCATATCTCATGATTGGTCTTAAACATGATTCTGTTGATCTGGCATATCTCATGATTGGTCTAAAATATGATTCTGTTGATCTGGCATATCTCATGATTGGTCTAAAACATGATTCTGTTGATCTAGCATATCTCATGATTGGTCTAAAACATGATTCAGTTGATCTGGCATATCTCATGATTGGTCTAAAACATGATTCTGTTGATCTGACGTATCCCATGATTGGTCTAAAACATGATTCTGCGGATCTGGCATATTTCATGATTGGTCTTCACGTACACGTTTTTAGTGGATCTTATATGTTAAATGATTTGTCTCTGTTAAATCTGATATGTCACAGTCCTGGTCTGCACTTGTATGTTTCTGTCGCCTTACAATCAGATGATTGTTCTACATGTACACATTTCTGAGGATATGACATGATTGGTCTAAGCTTACATGTTTCAGTGGATCGGAGAAGTCTTACGATTAGTGATTGGGCTGCACTTACTTAATTTCTACGGTATGATTGACACACGCTTAGTCTACACGTAACTATATGTTTCTGGCTGAGTATTTTGTTTCAAGATCATGTCTTTATGCACAATGTTTTAACATTTGCCAGATCACAGACACATTGGGCCTTTTCATTGATCATTAACTTTCTTGCATTGTCCGAGTTCGGCTTGTAGAATAAATGTAAGATTTATCTTAATAAACGCTGTTTGTCTAGCTTTTAAACCTTCGATTTTTATACATTCATTGTGTCTGATAGTTGTTTATCAGTCATTTATATGCTTCCAGTATGTATTGATTGGTTTGTTAAAATTAGGCCAACTTGTAACAAATCTGACTGGACAGAATCAGCTTGATATTGGTCTTGCACAGCAGCCCACTGGATCTGCTAAGCAGGCAAGCCCGTTAATGTACTCACCGTATGCGGTCGGCTATTAACTGTAGTAGAATTTAAGTCAACTTGCTACTTGACTTTGATCAGACTGGGCCAAGTTGTGTACGACTAACATGGCAGGGGAATCTAGATAGTTGACTTATTTGATGATGACATACTGCACTAACGTGACCGGGGCCAAACTGAAATGGACTAACATGACTGGGGTCAATTTGATTAATGGGTGAGATCGATAAAGTGCACAAACATAACAGTGGTCAACTTGCTACAGGACTTAGATGAAGACGTCAACTTGAAACCGGACTCACATAATAACTGGGTCTACACTGGAATCTGGATCTACATTGTGATATTGTTCTTCACCGTGTTCTCGGTCTATACTGGGATCTAGGTATCGCTATAATCTGGGTCTACACTACAAACTGGGTCTAAAATAAGATTTGGTTCTACAATTTGATCTGGCTCCACACTGAGATTTTGGTATATACTGAGATCTGTTTCTACACTGAGAAATGGGTCTAGGAATGTGAACAATTTCTTAACTATGTGTTCTCACTGTGATCAGGGTCTACACTGAAATTTAGGATTCGCTGTGATCTGGGTCTACACTAAGATCTTGGTCTGTAATATGGCGGGTCTACAATGTAATATGTCTTAAAAATAACTAGTTTTACATTGGGATCTTTTTCAAGTGCGATCTGGGTCTTGCTATTTTCTGGGTCTACACTGAAATTTGGGTTAACACTCTGAGTCTTTACATTAATCTAATTCCGCACTGATTTCTGGCTCTACACTAAAATCTTAGTCATTTTTTGCTATCAGCGCTGTGTGGGTCTTGCTGTGATCTGGGTATTCCCTTATATCTGGATCTACATTGAGATCTGGTCGACACTGAGATTGGGTGTACACATTCTTACAAATTTCACAGAAGAACATAATATTATAATTCTATCATCTTTTTTTACAGACAAGTTCAATCAATAATATACATGTGCAACTGATACATGTACTACAGTATATTCATGTACAATATGTATACAGTCAAACCTGTCTTCAAAGACCACCCAGGAGAAAATCCAAATTGGTCTTTGAAGGCACTGTGGTCTTTGTTTACAGGTAATTGTTTTATTTTAATTGGATCGACTAATGAAATGAGGTCTTTTTCCACAAGTGGTATTTGTTTTCAAGCGTTCTTAAGCAAAGGTGTGACTGTATCATTATTTATATTTTTTCAATCAATAAATACATGTTTACTTTTAATATATACACGCACAATTAGTTTTTTGTTCATTTATAATTCCTGTAAAATAGTATATGTATAAAAATTATATACAGTATGTATACAGTTTTCAAAGAATACTTAGCGGTAAAGGCAAAAGTGTTGTTTGAAGGCAGGTGTCTTTTCGCACAGGTGAATTATTTTATTATGGGCCAAATAAAATGTGGTCTTTAGCCACATGTGGTCTTTCTGTACAAAAGGTCTTTAGCAAAGGTTGGACTGTATACATGTGAATTATCATAATTTCAGTATATATACTTCAATCAATAAGTACATTTTACTTATGTATGAACATTCAATGTACATGAAAACTCGTTACACAATTTAGATGTTTTGTTAAGTGTTTTATAAATGCCAATGCCTATAAAAGAGTGCATGTAAAAATCTGTATGATTATGTAATTATTGTGTCGGAGGACTTTCATTAAATTGTTTGTTTTTAATTTAACTATAACCGATGAGGAGTTCGTATATAAATGTATCACCGAATGATTGCTTCAGAAATATTTGAAAGCTCATCAACGTTAGTTTACTAGTAAAATAGACTACAAAATCGTAAAATTTCTTCGTCACGTTTTATGCACATGCATTATTTTCTTTGTTTCTTTAAAGTTTATGGTTGAATGTTAATGAAGCTTGCTTTTATATTTAAAGACGTTATTGTTTTTTTCAGAGTCAGGGATGCAGTGCCATCATCGCGAACACTAAAAACTTGCAATAGTGATAATGCAGGTGTTAACTTGATGACGTCGACAGTAGCCGCCCACTGTTTCCTGGATGGTCTGTCACTGTGACACTTGCCTACTTCCACCATGACGACCTGTGGCTTATCGCCGACAATGAGCAACAACTCTCTCCTCTCCTGGTATGTCATTGTAATGTACGTGATTATAACGGTGATATTCTGTGGTAGCTGGCCGACTCTGTGGAAGAGTTCCTGCCAATAAGCAGACGACAATTTAACGCACTCTAATTCCAAAGGTTCTAGCTTTGTCATTCCAGGAGATACGCGCGGTATGACGTCACCCATATCGATGTTATTAAGCTTGAGATACTGGAGCTGTTGCTGTAGCTGTGTTAATGTATGATTGATTTGGATCATCTGGCTGGATGGCATGTTGCCTAACCCTAATAATGTGAGGACCGGTGCTGTACGGAGATCTTCTAACAGGGAGGCACTGGCACTGGCTGTCATATCTTGCCATGGCACGAACTCGAACTTCTCTGGACATTTAGTTTAACATATATCTCTATTCATGGTGCCGCGTATTTATACAACATCTTCAGCTCGTTCAGACGATGTAAGTCCAAGGTGACGTCACAAAAATTGTGGACATTATCCCCGTGGTCCGAGCAGTATATCCACACCAGCTTGAGCTGTGTCAGTGTTGTGGCCTGGCTGATATAAGCGTACATACGTTTCAAATTGCTGTGAGTCATGTTAACGTACAGAAGACACAATGATTGTAAGCATGTCAATCCTGTGAGTGCCGTTATACTGACATCGGACAGAAACATATTTTCTATTTGAGTTCCTGATAGTGTCAGACATTTTAACTTAAGGACATATTCAGCGAGGATCTTAGCCAGCCATGCTGGTTCCTTGTCACAGACTTCTACTCTCAATGTCTCCAGGGAGGTGAACACACAAGCATTCAGGCATTTCACGAAATCTCCTATCTTCTCATCTGGATACCTGATGTTTAGCGATTTGAGGTAACCATTAAATAAGATAACGATTGTTCGTAAAGCTGTTAAATCATCCTCTGTGAGGCTGTCATCAAGCACGATGTCGTATATATTGATTGAACAACTTTCGTTTCTATTTCTCAAGCATTATTGAAAGCACTGCACCTGCATTGACTGGTAAGATTTCATTGTTCTTCGATCGTCCCAACAAAACGATATTTCAGAAAGAGTATAAATGTCTGACCTATGTCGACCTGTAACTTCGTCACGTTCAACGGTCTTCTGAAGCTCACCGGAAATACGTGTATATACTTTGTGATTCACACAGCAAACAAAAACAAACAGGTTGGACATTTCTAAAGTACTTGTAAGGGATGAACATGCATTGAAAATAGTTGATTGAACAGTATTGTTTTCCCATTCTGAAGTAATATAAATCGCAGAGAAAAACTCTTGCACTGATTTGTGCTGAAACAAAACTTTATACCGCCTTTCTGCGAATATGCTGTTGTCCTTGGTTTGACACAAAAGCCCAACATTTAAACAAAAATCCATTTCTTGCTCGGTCATGAACTGAGCGACTAACTTATTATCAAAAATCAAAGACGATTCTTTTTTTTTGCCAAATAATGCAAAAAAGGCTAATTTTCCTAACTTCATAATAAGACTGATATAAAGCTTACATGTCTCGTTCTCTTTCATACAGTTGGGGACTGCAACGTCATCGTTTGACTGTAAATTTAAACCATGCAAATTCTTTTTCTTGAGACCACGTTTTAGTGTAAATTCAGTAATGTTACTGTAAATTTCACATTTTGATTTACAAATAGGAAGGCCGCCAAAGAACAAACACATAAGCTGAAGCAGAATATACGGAATGTAAATAATTTTCCCGATTTGAACTGATTTGTCTTCTTTATCGAAATCTGCTCCGTCTTTCCCTGCCAAGTTTATTCCCCTTTCATTTAGTAATCGGACCGCATTGTTTTCAAGCTGTTCACGTGTATTCACCTCGAGTTCAGCAATTTCAATATGCCGATCAATATTATGTTCTGAAAGCCCTATCGTTCCCAACTTCCACGGCCTCGACGTGGTGAGCACCGTACAACTGTCCGGATAGTTGTTGTGGGGTACTGCTGGCGTTTTTCCACATTTGTCCGGGTGGGCCCACTCGTCGAGGCCGTCGACGATAATTAAGCACTTCCTTTCGTGTAACAGCCTTTGTAGAAACTCTTTTGTGTATAGTTTATTTCTTTGCAAATTTTCGGACACCATTTGAATAATCAAATCATCGAGATTACATTTGGGTTCAGACTGGTAGTCCCTTAAGTGAAGCAGGAACAGAAGATCAAAATATTTTACTGCGGCTAATTCTGCACCTTCGTATTTCTTTTCCAGCGCCTTCCGTGGTGAATGAGCTTGGCACCAGGTCATGGTAAGCTTTTGTGATAGCGAGGTCTTTCCAAACCCAGCGTTTGCCGTTATATATATCTTTTTATATCGAACGTTGTCGCCGCTGCGAAATATCTGACTGACTGTAGCCCTTTGTCGTTTTGTTGCATCTTTATCCGACGCTTTTTGTCCCATGAGTTTCTCATTACCCGATTTAAAATGATATGGGTTATCGTATGCCCACATGGGAGGTGTAACGTACAAATCTTCTAGAGCAACTTTGTGTTCCTCAACTAGCGGAACGGCAGGGATTTGGGACTTGTTCTCTCGGTAATACTTGATGAGGTCTTCTTTAATATCTGTAAAACAATTATTTTACATTTTAATTTGCACATGTTATGAGAGGCTATAATGCGAGTCATGCAATTACTCAAAATAGGTAAGTAAACCTGACTCCAATGGTACAGTGGCATACTATTAGATGAAACTAGTTTCAGCTTTGAAAATGTGCCTTATTTCAACCAATCAGACTGATGAGTTTTCAGGCTGGTCTCTATTTTCTTGCATACCGGATAAGTATTTCCGCGTGATTTACCGGGGAAAGAAAATCGTATCTTTTCCCTAGGGAAAATTTAACGTTCGCGTGCTACACGAGTGACGTTACCTCTACAAGTATCTGATGTAAAATATTCAAGTAAGTGACGTCATTTAGAAAATAAGGTTTGCGTTAACATTAATATTTCAGCGTAAGGAAACAAAATTTTGTTTGTATAAATGTACAAAAATGGTTTGAACAGTAAAAGGTATGCAAGAAAAGGTATCTTGCATGAGACATTCGGTAAAGTTAGAAAAATCTGTCACCTCGGGTGAACTGTTTTGGCGGGAACTCGGCAGAGCCTCGTTCCCGCAAAAACAGTTCCCCCTCGGTGACAGATTTTTCCATCTTCACCTCACACTCATGCTAGATACTTATACTCAATTTTCTAATTTTACACCGTCTACAACAGAAAAGTACCAGGTTTTACAGTCCTGCCAGTCGACCTGTCAGATATTTAACATATTAGTGTTCGTTTTAATTTTAAACCACAATATTTAAAAGTAATGAAAAAACACAAAACAATCAGTATTCGGACCTGTCAATTGCCAACAAAAATGGATGCACAACCGAGTAAGACTATCTTTAAGTTAGCTGAAGTTACAGAGCAAGAACTGTGCCTTATTTTAAAGAAACAGAAACAAGCTTTACGCTGTTCAGTATATTACATTTTATAATACTCAAGCGCATTGTAAGTAAACAAATACAAATGTATACTGTTAATACACGTATATCTACCGGCTTACAAGTTCGTGTTTTTAATATAAGTAACTTTTTCGAGGGTTTCTAATTTCATGGTTTTGAATTTTCTTTCAGACGTTTATGTTAAATATTTCATGGAAATTTTTATTTACGGATAGATCTGTCTACGAAAATTAAAGACAAATGTTATTAAACTATTCTACATTCTATTCATTTCATCTGAATAGTCGGCGTTTGTTTCTATTAAATCTGAACTACTGTATATGCATGTTTGATTTTCGGATCACGTACTTGATGTTTCAAAACAAAAAACGTGGTTACGTCTTGCCGATACATAAAAATGATTAAGTTGAAATCAAATGAACTGGCTCAAATATGAAATTACGTCAAGCATACGTGATATACTGAATATTTAGGATTTTTATATTGTGCAAGAACGGAATAGGGGTGATTAGAAACCATCGTGTTAGAGTAAACCTTATTGTGTTCCGAATTTATGTGATGTTTCTTGTATTTAATTAGATTTTCTTTTTTTTTCATTGTATTTCAAACGATATCAGGATTTACGACCGCAATAATATTATACGTTTTACATTTAAAAAAAGAACGAACCATATTTTCCTTCTTCAAAGTATCACTTACTTGATCTCAGTCGGAATTCTTTAAATGTTAATATGTCCCATAACCCAAACTCCGATTTCTCCATTTCCGCTCCTGTAATGAAATATTAGAAATTTTGGAAAACAGGACATTGGATTTATTTTCTTAACCAAGTGGCATCAAGCTAAATATTACCGAGGTAACATACTCAAAGTCGACTATTGCCGATTGAACTTACTCAAGCTGATAGTCTTTCTCATTAACCATTTGACATAAAGCCGAATATTGCCGACTGAACTTATTTAGTCTGTTTATGGGCAGTAACGAAAATGCATATAACCTCCCATGCCGCCTTGCCACGGGTTGATACAACTGCATCTCAATATTAGCACCAAAAACACCAGATGAGTACAATTTCGATCCATCAAAATATAGCGGTGTGCACATGGCGGTGAACATGGGACCTTTAATGCGCTATTTTTAGATAAATACAAATCCTTGTTCATCAAGGAATGGTCCCCAGATAAAATAATGGATTTGCCCTAAACGAGAAAAAGATGGGCTGATTTAAACAGAATAAATTTTTGACAAGTGAACTGAGAATGTTAATTTTGCAAAAAATAATCACATATAACACCAAAGGCAGTTGAAAAAGCAGGAAGAATATCCCGAAGGTGATTGTACAACATCCAACTGTTGACCGGATATTGAATCCTTATAAAAATGAAAATAACTTTAAGGTCATGGTTATAATTATTCGCATTTCAGGTAGTTTATAGCTGGAGTAAAACATGTGTACGTCTAAATATATATGTTAAAACAAAGTTCCCCCCCCCCCCAAATACACAAGAACAATTTCCGTTAATATTGCAGTGTGCATAAAACGTATTGTGATAAGTATATATCAGTAACAACTGGAGGTTCTTGTCTTTTTGCAATATAAAATGTGTACAATATTATGAGTCATCGCTGTTTATAGTGACCAGCTTACCCTACGTAATTCGTCTAAATTCAGTCAAAGGGCACCAATCTCTATATTTGTATGTCACATTGCATGCAAAACAAAACTTATTAGATTTTCTAAACAAAACTTCGTAAATATAACAGTTTAAAAGACAGGACATTTCTGTAAAAATAACCTTTGAGCTTTTTCTCCTCTATCTCATCCTTCCGTCTTTCTGCGTGCTTAGTCATATCATCCATGAGTTTGTTTGCGTGCTCCTCCAGTTCAGTTTTCCTGACAGTTATAATCCTGTCAATCTCAGCGACAGAATCTGTCTGTAGTTAAGAGTAATGATCACTGATTTTCTGCAGGAGATCTCTGTGTTCTTCACTAAGCTTTTCTCGGATGTCATCTGTGAGTGCAGCGGTTTTATCCTTGTCATGAATAGTGAGAGTGTTTGTCTTTATCTAAAAGAGATTGGCATGTTCATTTTACTGTGTAGTCGCCAGTAACTCACTTCGATTAAATGATTAAAAAACAAACACATAATTCACATCTATAGCGACATATTTGAAATTGAAGCATACATTGTATACACCTCTCATTGTCCCGGTGTAAAGATGCGAGAAATGTCAAAAATAAAATCAATTTATTCCCTAATCAGCTAAATTTTACATCTAAACACGAATACATATTATTAATTTTCTAATGCGTTGCGGCCCCGAAGTTCGACATGGTGTTAACATTACTGAATTTCTTTGTTGTTTTCATAGATATTTGTTTACTCGGGGTTATTATTCTGCTATATCTGGTGTTGATAGTCGTGAAAGTAGGATACTGCTAAAGCGGTTGGTGGGATCATGAAAAATGTAATTGCCCATACCGATAATCAAATCCGTACCTGAAGGCGACAGCGCAAAGGCATATAAATCCGAACTTGCTACTGACTGAGCTAGCAGGGACCCGACACAAGAAAGTTGCGCGGATAACCCTGACACACGCGATCATCGTTAAATGACGTCGTCACTGTTTACTGATAATAATATTAACACTTTTTACGGGGAGACAATTTAACGAAGTCACAATGCACAAATAACGCTAGTGTCTTGCCCATAATGGCAAGAGAGAATTCTGTTTAGTCGGTGCTGAAAGTCGTAAAGATAGAATGCAGCTCAGCTAAAGTCTTCACGATAGAATAGTGATAAAGACGTCACAGAGGAGCGCGAAGTTCAAATCCTGTTTAGGCCGGTGGTATTGTTCATAAGGGGTTAAGTAGTATAAAGGGAATCTTATTTTACGACTACAATCGGGCCCGCTTTGCTTTGCTTTGCTTTTAAAATATCATATAGTGAGCCATTTCTAAGAAGATATCTATTTTGCGACAGTCAACAACTTACATACCAGTTCAGTTAAGTCTTGCACAGGAACAAACGAGACTTTAAAACATTTTCATGTACTCACTAATGATCTTATTTACATTTTAAACCAGAACTTGTTTTTATGAAATTGTTAAGTTTTGTTGCAACAAGGTTTTTCACAGGCGTTTTTTATGGAGATTTAATTTACAAACTTAAGAAGATAAAAGGCAATGTTAATTTCTCGCAGTTATTCGTAAAAACCATCTGTAAATTTATACAGAAAGGTTACCAACATGGTATTTTACAGCGCTCTGCATGCCTGGTGATTAACCCTTATACAGTTGATTATTATGCTTAACTCTTTGGTTGCACGACGGTTGCCGGGGTTTAAGAGTTTATGAAGGTTTATGGGCAAATCTTTTCTTACAAGAAAAGAACCTAGAAGCTCGATTTGTTTTTTTTATCCCTGTCATCGTGTTCTTCATCGTCATCGTGGTAAGATCATTGAGTACCCGCCCTTTGGCTTTGCAATGCTATCAGCTTCTTGTGTTTATATGTTTGTGTGCTTTTGCATGCAAAATTGTTGAGCCGATAAGTGGGTTGGAGTTGTTTCACCAAGACAACTGGTACTTGTTTTGTGATATGAGTACCTGTTGGGGCAAGTGTGAGGTTGGTGCACCCTAGAACCTGGTTTAAACCCCCTGTGGCAAATTATTTTTCCACTGACCGTTCCAAGGCGGTAACCCCTCGGGTTCTCACTTTCGTTAATTGTTTGTGGCGTCCATTTTGAAACTGATTATTGTAAAACCATGCTCTATTTTCCTCTCTAACTTTAAGCTGTGTGGGGAGGCTGTGTCTGCTGGATGTGGCCATTCCTGATATTCATATTTCCCCTTTTTTTTTAAATATTATGAGAATAAAACATACCATTCTAAGTTTTCTAACAGCCTCTTGCGCCGCAATATCGTTCACCAAGCTGACAGAAGGGTCGTTCACCAAACAAACGGGGGCGCATAGAAGGTTTATGAGATTGTCAATGTAGTCTTTGAGATCACTGTCAGACAGTAACTGATTCACCGAGTGTCGAATTGCATTACCCACTTCCCGAGCCTATTATAATTAATATATTATTATAAGTAACGTAAGATAGATGTTTTCATTAAAATGCGTAAATTTCCTATGTCATTAAAATTTTATTATATATTTAATATATTTACGGTATTGATCAGATTAAAACAGATCTTTGAAAACCACCAAACAAGACACATATCAACATATTCAGGTTGGTTTTGATTGAGCCTGTTCAGTAGCAGTCATGATGGAAAATGGTTCTATGTCTTAAGGCGCGTGCTAATAAATCTGCCGCATGTTTAAATTTCATAACAATATAGTTAAAAAACTTTTTCGTATAATATATGATTTGTCATCTTCACTACCATATAATCTACGATATATTCCTATAGAATTGATGTAGATAAATTATCTATCGTAATTATGATCTAAACGATAACGTTTATATGTTTTTGATGTTTCAAAGTTATCGAAATTTAATGTAAACTTAAAACAATGCCTGAGCAGTGTTAGGAAGCACAATTCTTCAAATTATCAGTGATATGTGCGGTTCAGATAGTATAATAATATAGAATCGAGAATGAGTAATGACTTTGTTTTAAATCAAGAACTAATTCCCTTTTGTATAAATAAATTACCTATCTATCTACATGTATGTATTTATTACCTTTGTGCAGATGTTGATGTCTTGTATTTGTGCTGACAAGTCATTGATAATCACCGACAGGATCCCGTTAAAGTCGACCTCATTAAGCGATGTCTTCTGAGAATCTGTATTTTTCCAAGAGCTCCCCTAAATCTATGGTCTTTGCAAATACAGTCCATGAAAAATATCACATACGCCCCGGGCACACGACTGTCGTGGGTTAGCTACGATATGACTGTCGTGGGTTAGCTACGATATGACTGTCGTGGGTTAGCTACGATATGACTGTCGTGGGTTAGCTACGATATGACTGTCGTGGGTTAGCTACGATATGACTGTCGTGGGTTAGCTACGATATGACTGTCGTGGGTTAGCTACGATATGACTGTCGTGGGTTAGCTACGATATGACTATGTTTATTACTTTTTGTACAATCTGGCAAACTCTTGATCATACAGGTGCACGTCTTGTGTATATTTGCTGCCGGTACAAGCTGCAGCAAGCGCTGGTGATGCCGAACAACTAGCGTACTGACAAAATCTTTCAGGCCATCCTTGGTAAAGAGAAGAGCTAGAGCACCTTTGACCCAGTTCTTAAATTCTTCCTTTGCCAGTGTAGGAGCCAAGCTTGCCATATCTGTGATCGATTTTTGTTGTTTTATAATTAAAACTAAGACCCGCTCTTATATAAATAACATATTAATATATATCATATTAGTTGCAACACTCAATCGTTTGTCTAATATTTGTGTATTTACAATCTTATATTGATTTTGTTCCCATTACAGCGTGT
The DNA here is from genome assembly GCA_038501625.1 of Corbicula japonica. NCBI lineage: Eukaryota > Metazoa > Mollusca > Bivalvia > Venerida > Cyrenidae > Corbicula > Corbicula japonica. The sequence goes on along the minus strand of JAZAYU010000477.1, from coordinate 280,482 downwards.
ATAGTTTTTATCAACTGGTTTTATCTAGTTGCTATCCACGTCGTCTGTCAAATTTGTTTCCTGCTTTCATTAAAATATATCCATTCTAAAAGTAAAGAATTACATTTTTAACAACGTTAACTTCATGTAAATGTTACGCTACGCAAATACTATAATTATAGAGAACATCTGTAACGATTACACTAAATTACTTGAATCAAAGAAGCGCTTGAATAATCATTGCTTTTTTAATTTTTATATGCCACACCACATACCAACGAGATGAAAATGTCAAATGTCAAACGCAAGAAGAAAATAAAACAAGTCAAAGTAACAACAACCTTGACTTTAGCACAAATTGCTTAGCAAGAGGAAAGCTTCTATTCGTTTTTAAATAAAAAACAGATGCCAACCATGACGTAGGTATTTAAAGTTGATAAACTTGTTGGTAATGTAAAATGTTTGTCTTGTTGGTTTCCCCGGAGTGCAAAACGTTCTGTTTGTTTTATTGTAAGAAAATTCGTTTAATAGGTAAACTCATTAAACACTGAAATTCGCCTTTTAAATCTCTCTCTACCAGCAAACACTTTTCATCTCTTGTTTTCATATAGAATCTACACACTCGTTACTACCACCTTATAGATATTTCTAAAATGCCTGAATATTTAAAGATCAGTAGGTCTTAATTTGTTTTATATGATTATGATACAATAAATTGCTAAAAGGATTTAAACTTGTTTTTCAAAAACACAGACCGAGTTAATCTATCAGGAAATGTGTTGTGTTTGTTTGTGTGTTGTAACATTGTATGTATGTTAGCCTCTTTCGAAAAATAATTATTAAGCACCATAAGTTTATGAATTATTCTAACAAAACGAGACAAATAACATGGCTTGTTACTTAAAGTTTGTTGTTTACCTTTTTGTTTTCTTTTACATTTGGACTCCATGAAGCAGTTCAGCTTGAGAAAACACATTTCGAGCTTTGTTGAACAGGTAATTACATTCATATTCAGTCAAGTCTATTGATTCGTGTAATTACAGCCTTGCACTAAAAGCGACAAGCCAAATATCAGAGTTTAAATATCTGTAAGATGTTTAATAGTGTCATACCTATGTATTTAATATAAGCAGGCCTATTTAACATGTTATTTTACACCCTAGAACCTATATTACTGTGATATATCTGGTCATTTTGGATGTTGGTTAAATAGGATCACCAGTCGTCGACTTAAAAAAATGAAATATGCATTTCAGGAATTGCCACTCCAGCACACACAGCCTCCCCACGCAGTCATGAATGTCATGAAACTACCTTTACCTTTGATTTATTTTAATTTCGTTCAAAGTCTTGCAAATTGTTTGTCATTTCCCGATTAATTTTTAACTGGTCATTTCGTTTTATTGTTTTACTATCATACAAAGCAATGTGAACCATATGTATTATTTCGCCAGCTAGAATATTTCTGTGTATAAATTTGACATCTTCTTACCAATAAAGGCCATCCTGTTATTTCAGTGGGCTAACGTTAGACGAGCCAGTGATTTTTTGTAACTTTTTATCTGTTCCAGTTAAAATCCGATTAGTATAGTCTTATTTTATCCATCGCCTTTACCGGTATCCTACCCTACCGATATTGTGAAATGTCACAAGTTTGCAAATTTCTATTCCAATAAATGTCACATAAGTTTTCAAACTTCTATTCCAATAAAGCAAATACGATATTTCAAAAATAACCAAAAACTTCATTTTAAAATTATACTATTGTCATAAAGTTTAAGATTAAAAAAAGCACACAATAAAATACGTCGATTCTTCTTCAGATCAATAGTCCAACCAGATGAATGACAAGCTCGAAGTTTGTTAATGTCAAAAAGCACATGGTTTTCTTTACAGTAAAAATTGCATGCAATAATATTCTTCCTTCAAATAAAGTATAGGTTACTTATAATGTGACAGTCACGTGAGGGAAAAGTATTTTTAAATATAGTTTATCAGCTTAAGTGTTATAAATTTGATCTCGCCAAGTTCTCTTGATAAGTATTGATCATGTGATCATATTTTGTTCACCCAATCTTCCACAAGACCATTCTTGCTTATATCAAAATAGTATAATTTCTTCTTGACTTTATTAAGGAAAGCATTTTGCAAGTTTTATCGTCGATACCCAGATCTAATTCATAAATACAGGTGCAGTTTAAAATCACTATTGCAACAAGGTATTTCACAACCAGTTTTTTATGGAGATTTAATTTATAAACTTAAGAAGATAAAGGGCAATGTTAATTTCTCCCGGTTATTCGTAAAAACCATCTGTAAGTTTAAAAAGAAAGGTTACCAACATGATATTTTACAGCGCTCTGCATGCCTGGTGATTAACCCTTCTACAGTTGATCATTATGCTTACCTCTTTGGTTGCACGACGGTGGCAGGGGTTTAAGAGTTTATGAAGGTTTATGGGGAAATCTTTTCTTAAAAGAACCTAGAAGCTCGATTTGTTTCTTTTATCCCTGTCATCGTGTTCTTGCTGATTTTACTCCAGGAGCTCTGGTCTCGGTAAGATCATTGAGTACCCGCTCTTTGGCTTTGCAATGCAATTAGATTCTTATGTTTTATATGTTTGTGTGCTTTTGCATGCAACATTGTTGAGCCAATAAGTGGGTTGGAGTTGTTTCACCAAGACAACTTGTATTTGTTTTGTAATATGAGTACCTGTTGGGGCAAGTGTGAGGTTGGTGCACCCTAGAACCTGGTTTAAACCCCCAGTGGCAATTTGATTTGCCACTGACCGTTCCAAGGCGGTAACCCCTCGGGTTCTCATTTTTGTTAATTGTTTGTGGTGTCTCTTTGAAACTGATCATTTTATTAACCATGCTCTCTCCCTCTCTTCTTCTTGACTGTGTGGGGAGGCTGTTTTTTTCTGAATGTGGCGATTCCTGATATGCATATTTCACCTTTTCTTATATATGAAAATATTTAGTTCATCCCCATCTTCCACAAGACAATCCTTGCTTATATAAAATAGTAGTTCTTGACCACCTATGCATTAATAACTGATAATGGATGCATGCTGAAATATAATAAACGATACAAATAAGTTATTACCAAAACATTTCATGTTGTATTATGAATCAACACAATTGCTTCCTCCAGTATTTTGCGTGGTCGGGATGAAGTATGAATCACATGTGGCCGCTATTCCCGAGCGCATGGGCAAAGTCATGTGTTTCCTATATATCGCACACACCGTGCCTCTGGTATATATTCGTCCAGAAAGCGCCGGTCTTCATCAAGTATCCAGTTAAACGTCGCGAAGCGAGACCGAACGGCCACTCCTCGTATAGTCAAAATGGTTTCTCTTCCCTTGGTATGCCTTTTTGTGCCACTTGTAAACGAGCGATTTGGCAAATGCAGACTTTCAAAAAGCAGTTTTCATTATGTTCGTGGTTTGATCCGTCGTCCTTACCAATGCCACGCAGAATTGTACGATAGACCTGTTTATAAACTTGTTTTACTCAGCAGCAAAAAAGATGCCTGTCATTTTTGCCGTCTGCAGCTGTTATAAGGGCGCAATATATACAAGTTCAACGAATTACTATACCGACCGCAAATCATATTATGTATAACTTTTTTACAATAACATTGATTAAATTTGTTGCTTTTGTCTGAAATTTTTCGTGTAATGTCAAAGGATTAAGACGTTTGGATAAAGAAAAAATAGAATTTGTAAGCGAACTTTATTAAGGTTCCATTTTCATCTTAAAATATCAAGATGGCGTTGTTTGTTATGTGGTTGCGAGCGTCACACGTTTTCCTTTAATGTCATTTAGCACGTTGTTATGCCACTCCAAGTTTGGTAAGCGAAAAAATTATTGTTTTAATATGTGTTTCTTTAGTTAGTTTTTATCTTATGCACCTATTAATGTTCTTAAAGCAATTAAGAGATGTGTTTAACAATTATAATGTATTTTCTTGTTTTTTTTTTCAGTATTTGCAAACACCCTGTCCAAATGATATTCGGTTCAAATTGCACATTATTTTATCATGCAAAGCAAACCCATTATTCTATACAGAAGGGCATAGATGTGTCTAAACCTCTACCCTCTATGGGGTTACATTTCTTCGGAATGTTATTGAATTATCGCTGAATGGCTGCTACCTAGGTGACAATCCGGATTAGGACTTCGATGCTTCATCTTGACCATTTTGTAAGATTTATCCTTTTAGCAGTCTTAAATGTGATATGATGATGCAAATGCTTCAGTATAATTATTGTTGTTTGATATTAAAGATCTGCATGTTTTAAAAAGTAAAGAGAAATTATTGAATGTGTTGACCCGTAAAAATGGAGGTTTGCCAAATGACGATTGAAATGTCCTTAACTCTTCTTTGACCAACAACTTATACTATCTATCGAATTCTCATAGTTTAAAACAAAACACTTTGCAAAGGGAAATCAGGTTGTCAATGATTTCCAGATCAGATAATAAAGAAAAAGGACGAAGTTTATTCAATAGGTTGAATTCAACTCTAAAATCATATGCCCGTCTAGTTTTACGAGTACCATTAATTTTAAACCTGACTGATTTTGAATAAAAAAGGTTATACTGTTTGATTTCAGAGAATGAAATATAGAAACAAGTTGAAAACAGTCCTTGCTTAAATTACAGAATTATCAGGTGCGGTTGTTTTAAAAATTTTGTCTTCTCCTAAGGTTAAAAAAAAATTAATTATATTTCTACATTAACCAATCAGTTAAAATTACGTATGCTTTATTGGGATACTTGATACAATCAGTTTGATACAATGAAACAAGGCAATGGCTTATATACAAACATTTGACTGGCTTTGTAATCAAATGGAAATAAATTTAAATTTTAACAATTAAGCTATACTCTGCAATCAATAAAAGGTGAGACATGTCGGATTTTGGCATTTTATTTCGAAACAGATCAGCTAATTTTAAGTTTAAAGTGCATTTTATCATTTCTGAACAATGTCGATATCTTTTTGCATTTGATAGTTTTAACTTAGGCATGACACCAAGATTGACTAGTAAATGAAATTAAAGGCCTACATTTTACATTGTAAAGCGATTTAGTTTTGAAGAAACGATTAAACCTTGCGTTTTAAGAGTCACCGTCCAAAATCTTTGACGGAGGTGACCAATTTGTAAGCAAGATTATTTCGTTGACCTTTACCCTTGCCTAGAATAGAAAGTTTCCGAACTATGCCAGTGTGCCCAAAACGTCTTATTACGTGTGGAAAATTAAAAATGTTAAGATAAGACACATACAAAAGTACAGCAGACCTTTTCCCCAGTGAGGGATTTAATAATACAAGGACTTAAACCAAAGGAAAAGATAACCGACAAAGGTCAAAACAGACATCACATGAACAAAACAAACACACTATGCAAATTAAAAGGTGGAAAGGTACGGCCTAAAACGTTCAATGAAATCACATAAAAATAAAGACCAATATGGTTTAAAACCGATTTTGTGCGTGCAACCTCTCACATATGCTACCAAGAACTTAACAACAGATAAAACAATCGACTTTAATAAGCTGAATAATTTATGTGTTTGTAACCAAAATCATGTCTTAAGTCATAATATTATGTTCATATTCTTTAATTGAAATTGATGACCAATATACACAATGTAATCTTCTCATAACATAGACACTTCGGGTTTATCGGTACCACAACATATTGCATCAGGCATACAAAGTTTTATCGAGATTAAATTTATAAATAAAAGGTATCCACATTATTCATAAAAAACATCTGTAAATTCTAAAAAAAAGGCACTCTTTTCCAGTTTTTCTTATTATTGTTTATCTTGTAAAAATGAAAACATGTCCTTCCAATTTAAAACAAATGGAACGCAACACGTACTATTTCAGTTTTGTCTCTGTGTCTGCCCTTTACCTGTGAGCTCGGACTGATGTGAGTATCTGTTGAACATGGTCATTATCAGGGTAGGGACATAAAATTCCGCCTTTTCTCAAAATCAATCCTGATTAATCAATTTTACAATGTGTAGTTTGTTTTAATATCTTTCGACTGGCTCCGTATTTTTTCGAATCAAAGGTTTGCCTCACCCGCAATCGAATTTAACCTTCAAAACAACTGTCTGATCCATTGAATAAGGACAGGTGAAATGGTATGTTTGGCACGAAAATGGAATTTTACTTTTTGTCATGAGAAAATAGTCCTAAATCAAAATTTAATTTAGTAAAACTACTACCTTGATAGGAATGGGATAGTATTTCCAAACAGCATTCCCTTTCAGAGAAATCTGATGTGAAAGAATGTTCTTTAAATACATGTACAGTTTTTCAATTATCTCTAAAACGACACATATAAAATTTACTGAAAAAGTTATTGAGTAGTTGTGTAGACATGTTGGTTTAACTGATTGTTTTTGTTGGGATGTAACTGGTATTCAAAGTGAACTTTCTAACTCTAACATAGAAATTTAATTTTGAGCACGACACATATGACACTTTTGCAGGCTGGGTTTGAGTGTTCATGGGCAGTAATGGAAACGCGTGTAAGATATGAAAGACGTGTGAGAGTAGCCACAAGACATACCTCTTTACGTAGACCAGCAGGGTAACAACACAATGGACGAAGGCTACAAACCAACTGTTTTTACGAGTTAAAAAATGAAAACAATGAATTCAATTATGAACAAAACGCACATTAAGAAAGAAATAGTTTTACTACATTGTATTTTATAACGCATTGTAAATCACGTCTTTGTATGTTTTGAAGTTTGACAAGCATTCAATTCAATCTTTAGAGATATGGGTAATGTGATATTATTGATATCACCGTCTGGCTTCAATGTATTATTTACGAATTTAATACTCTTAATTAATAAAGTTGATTAGGTACAGTTATTAAAGCATATTTGATTTTGATAAATAGGGTGATATAACTTCAAACAAATAATACAGACGATGGTTATTATCAAACCTTAATGTGCTTAACCGTTTCACATGTACAAATTATACAGTTCAGAAATTTGCTAATTCTTCATAAAGAGTCTTGTTTGACAAAACATGCAGCTAAAACATACACAAACAAATCTTATAAGAACCATCATACATTTTAAGTTGATGCTTAACATAATTTATCATCAAGGGTCCCAAATATTAAAACAAACACTGTAGCAATATCAAAATTTGGCATAAATTTAATTTCCTGTTAAAAATACATTTTTCATCGACCATGTCGACGCGTTAACAAAAAAACACGAAAAAAGAGTTAAACCAGTCAAGTTGAATACAGTCCGACTATGCTAAGATTTTATCATAAGTTTTATCTTAAAGTTTATTAAATCAAATTTAGTTTTTAAATAAGTTGGTATATCGCGTATTTAATATGTACCTGTATACAGCTTGATTGTCGAAATTATTCAAATGATAGTGTCTCTAGCTGGGAGCGAACCCGCACCTTCACGGCGAAACCGCCTAGCCCTGCAATTCTTGCGACGCAAGCAACTGAGCTAACCGGGACAACCCAAAAAAGGTTGATCGGATAGCCCTGATATACGTAACCATCACTGCATGACATCGGTAACGGGTTATTTTACTTATAACAGTACTGACTAAATGTACGGGGAGACTTTTCAAGGCCGCCACACTGCACAAATAGCGCTACTGTGAATTTCAAATGTGAATTTCGCTGGGGGCGAACACGCACCGTCACGGCGACAGCGCCTAGCCCTGTTATTCCTGTGACGCAACCAACTGAGCTAACTGGAACAACCCCCAAATAGGTTGATCGGATAGCCCTGATATACATAACCATCACTGCATGACATTGGTAACGGGTTATTTTAGTTAGATTAGATCTTATTTTACAAGATTTTACATCTCTAATATATTCTAGAGATACCTAGTCACAATATTCGATATATCTAATATACCCAATAAAAATCTTCGAAAAGGGAAGTCAGTTAGAAATCTTTTTAAAAATTTTGCTCTTTTTTGAATTTACTAACCCTTCTTCTTTTTTCATGAATACTACAGAAACATCAATACAATACTCATAATGTAACACAAAACGAAAAACTGTAATTTGCTTAAAAAAAGAATGGTTCGAGAGTTCTCAATTACTTTCCTGACGTTTCATTCCAAGGCGGTAATCCCAATTTTCATTATTGGTGGCGTCTTATTTGAATTGACATACTTATAACAAACATGTTCTCTTTTCTTTCATCTCTTCTTTTTCGCTGCGTTAAGAGGCAGTGTTTTGTGAGTGTGGTGATTCCTGATATACATATTTCACTTTTTTTTGAAGATATTTTAATTGTGTATTTTAGAGATATCTTAAAGCAAATATTGTGACTAGGTCAATATATCATAGCAATACACGAAAACCTAGATCACTACAGCACAGCTGTAGTAAAGACTATCCAGTTGAAATATTTAAAACACGCTCGTAAAGTTGACTAATTGTGTGTTTTGTTCGAAGATTTCGTCTACAAATCCCGGAAATACATTGTATTGAGTCATGAACATTCTGCAACGATTCAGTGGATAATTTAACACGGTGATTAAGTTCAACTGTTATTGCCATCACCTGCCTCAGTAATTATAGTGATTCAGAGGATAATTGAAAATAGTTTAAAAAAAACTGTTCATAAACGATCAAATTTTAAGAGTGTCAAATGCCAGTGAAAAAAAAACAATCTGAATGATTGATATAAAAAATGTATTACCTTTACAAATTGAAAACAAATAATGCTTAAATTGACAGCGGTGTTCAATTTTGTCTGTAAAGCGCTTAATCATCGTCTGTGTATGTAGTTATTCAGCGGATAAGTGAGCCATAGAGTAAAAAGGTTTCAGCTGCTCTGAACATTCCGAACTAATTCAGTGGACAAATTAGTATTGGAGAAAAAGTTTCAATCGCTTTGATAACTCTGAAATGATTCAGTAGTTTGTCACAAAGTAAACGTTTCAGCTTCTCTGAAATTTTTGCAGGTAATCAATACATAAGTTTATCATTGCGAACAAATTTCATTTGCTCAAAACATTTTGTAGTGATTCAAAACAGGTTTGTCATGGAGAATATGTTTCAGCTGCTTTGAACGTGCTGAAGTGATTCAATGGGCATGTTAATCAAGACAAGAACTTTCAGTTGCTCTGAACATGCTGCAGTGATTCAGTGGACAAGTTAGTCATGGGAAATAAGTTTTAGCTTCTCTGAACATTCTGCAGTGATTCAGTGGAGAAGTGAGTCATGGATAATAAGTTTTAGCTTCTCTGAACATTCTGCAGTGATTCTGTGGAGAAGTTAGTCATGGATAATAAGTCTTAGCTGCTCTTACATTCTGCAGTCAATCAAAGGACACGTGAGTCATTCAGAATTTGTTTTAGCTGCACTGAACATCCCGAAGTGATTCAGTGGACACGTGAGTTATGGAGAATTAGTTTTAGCTGCACTGAACATTCTGCAGTGATTAAGTGAACACGTGAATCATTGAGAGTTAGTTTTATCTGCACTGAACATTCCATTCTGCAGTGATTACGTGGACACGTGAGTCATGAAGAATTAGTATCTGCTGGTCTAAACATTCTGCAGTGTTTCCGTGGACATGTGTGTCATGGAGAATTAGTTTCAGATGCTCAAACATAATGCAGTGATTTTGTGGATAAAGAGATCGATTCAAATATTTCATTATGTAGATTTATTTCCCCAAAAGCATACATGATTATTGGAAATTGTATTTTTCTCTGGAAAATAATTAAAGTATGCATAAAAGGATAAGCAAGACACCAGTAAATCAGTCTCACCACTCAGTCAAGAGGTAGATAGGAAAACAACATGTATGTATAAAATGATCGATTTCAAATAGGAGTATAAGAAAAAGAATAACAAGGGGTTTACAGCCTTGGAACGGTCACTTGCAAAACAATTTGCCTCTGGGTGTTAAAATCAGGTACTAGGGTGCCTAAACCTAGCACTTGCCCCAACTGGTTCTCAAATAAACAAACATGTACAAGTTGTGTTGGTGAAATAACTCCAACTCACTTACACTCTGAAATTACTTTTGTACATAACTTAATTGTCACATACTACAAAAATTGTATACCACACATTTGCTTACAGCATTATCTTTATGCCGAGAAGAAAAGTTCTGTAAATACACTAGAATACATTTTTCATTAATCTCGACCCGTTTAATTCTTACAAATCAAACCTAGCCTGTTTTTTTTTTTCATAGTTGTCGTGTTAAGTTGCTTTCAAAGCTCCCTTTTCATATATTTTTCATATTACATATAAACTTATTGCCTGTCGTAAAATCGTAATAAAAGAAAACTTTTATAATAAAACGTCTACAACACAAAGAGTTACAACGAAACATTGACACTATTTAACATCTCCAAATTATTTTGATTACAATTATACAATAAAAACAATAGGAAATGAGCTGTACATGGAAATTTTTCAATAACCTTCAGATGTGAGAATAGGTAACAAGGACATAGATTTAAAATACTTTATACTCATTTACAGACAAACTGTTGATTTAAATAATGACACTCCGGTTTGACAGTCTATTTAAAAGTGTTCATTTTGGAGTTTGATTTCAAAGAATGAAATATATGACAGAATAAAAACATTTCCTTTGTTTTAATTAGACAAAAAATGAGTCGTGGGTGTTTTGAAAGATAAGCCTTCCACGAGGTTCAAAGATTTCTTTATAGTATTACCTACACACTCAACCGCTTTAGTCAGGCTTCATTAAGTTTCTTGATCCTATCAGTCTGGTCGCATTTGACTTAACAATTTTTGATACTTGTAGCCAGGTTCTCGCTTGCTACCACTAATCAAAACAAAGGCTTATACACCATTATATATAATTATTGACTGAGAAGTCAAATATAAAGAAAGAAATATAAACACGAATAAACTTTAATCGACAAACATTAAACTAGGATTAAATTAATATTAAATTAAGGATTTTGTTTCCTAAACGAATATGTTTATTATCTATTTATTTATTATAACTATAATTGAAAATTTAAAGTCGTCTTAAATATCCAATATTTCACTGATTCTATGGCCCGTAAACGTGCAGTTTGAAGCATTGACAGTTGTTTGTTTTGTCACAAATAAGAACGTTTATATAATCAAACTTTGAAGGTTGAACTTTAGTTTCAAGATAATTTAATAGAAACTGCATTTTTGCAGTTTTTCATTTATAAAGATTGTGTCCACCATGTACATGTTGAAGTGCGTTCACTTGAATTTACGAGTTTACGTCAGAGTGAACGAAGACGCTGGGCATATCGCTACTTCCCTGATTAATGTAACTACCTAGTCAACATAACGTTATTAAAACGCAACCAAATTGCAATCGTCTATCGAATTCATGTTAATTGTATTTACCGATGTTGCATGACAGCTGCAGTATCTGTTTTATTAAGTTTAAAATTTACAGTTACGACAAACAAAAATGAGCCTTTCTCATTATATTTTCAACAAATGATTCTTCTTTACGATGTAAACACGCTGGCGACTGTTGGGCTTATAAACACAATGGTAAAAAAGTTAATAAAACAGGACGACACAGACGACGATAAACACGCTAGAGACTGTTTGCGTAATGTCAATGATAATAAACAAGATAACTAACACAATCATAAACACGCTGGATATATTAATTGTGATTAACACGATGACAAACAAGATAATAATCACGATGATAAATACGATAATTAACACGCTCGAGACAGTTGGCGTGATAAACACGATGATAAACAAGATAATAAACACGATTATAAACAAGAAAATAAACGCAGTGATAAACACACATGAGACTGTTTGGGTGATAAACACGATGATAAAATAGATACTAATAAACTCGACGATAAACACGAAGATGCACACGCTAGAGACTGTTGGGATGATAAACACGATGATAAACAAGATAAAAAACACGATGATAAACACGCTGGAGACTGATGGGCTTACAAACACGATGATATTCAATTTAAAAAACACGAATATACATGATACTGTACAACGCATTAATTTCGCGAGTTCAAAATTTCGCGATTTTCGTCAAAAATCAGCAACTTTTTTTTATTCGCGTATTCATAAATTCGCGACGTCGTCAGACTCGAAACCGAAAATTTAAAAGTATAAATTTAATTTATAACCATGTTCACGATTTCATGTAAAACACTTGCAAACGTTACAGATTAATACCATTTTCCTTACTGAAATATAAAGCAATTAATTATCAATAAACTTAATAGTGTTATGCAAGCTGCCTTTTGTTTAGGTGTGAAATATAACAAACAGCGCTGACAATAGCTATATTGTTTCCTGTATCAGACTAAATTACCCAAAACTTAACACAGTTTAAGGAAATAATCGTTAATATTATTCGCCAAATTTATTTAAATAATTAAATCAAATAAATGAATGGTGGCCTAAAAGGAATTAAATGTGGCGTTTGAAGTGATTAACAGTTCTATTTTAAGTTGCCTCTTTTCGGATAATTATTATCGGATATATCAAAACTCATCATATATTCGCGATATTTATGAATTCGCTAGGCAAGCGATTCGCGAATATTGGCGAAAATAAAACCAATGCGAATAAATCCAGTTCTACAGTATATGTTTAGTAACGGTGAGCATTCTCATTGCATCTTAACATCGCTGACGCAATCGGAAATTGATTCAGGGAAAATGATTGGAACAATATTTTTAGATTTTAAAAAAGCTTTTGATCTAGTTGACCATGACATCCTTCTTTATAAATTAAAATTATATCACTTCTCAAATAACGCTTTAACTTTTTTCAAATCATACCTCTCAAACAGAAATCAGTTAATTAAAAATGGTGCAATACGATCACAAACTCGTCATATTATATCTGGTGTACCCCAGGGCTCAATCATAGGCCCCCTTTTATTATACGTAAATGATTTACCGCTAAAAATTACATCAGGGGTCGATATGTATGCTGATGACGCAACTATACACGCATCTGATTGCAAACTAAAAGTAGTACAAATGAAACTACAGTTAAGTTTAAACGAAACGAAAAAATGGTGTTCAATAAATAACATGATCAAAACAACATGTTTTATCATTGATTCAAAGCAAAGGATCAATAATAACCATGAACTCAAATTATCTGTTGGGAATAAATTGCTTCAAAATGTAAAATCACAAAAATTACTAGGCGTCTATAATGACAACTGTCTTAACTGGAGTACCCATATAAATCAAACTTGTAAGAAACTTGCATCAAAATTATGTTTACTTAAACGAATATCATTCTTTCTAACAATGGAAATGAAACAACTCTTCTATAATGCATATATTGCATCTACTTTTGAATATGGTTGTATTGTTTGGAGTAACGGTAACCGTCGCGACTTAAATAGAATATGCAAAATTCAAAAATGAGCAGCAAGAATAATTCTTAAAAAACCTGTTCGCACACCTACGAAAGATCTTTTTCATATCCTAAAATGGCTTTCTTTTGAATCAAGATGTAAATATCACACTGCACTATTGGTCTACAAATCTATAAATAATTTGGTTCCAAAATACATCACTAACCTTGTAAAAGTATCTAATAACCCTCGGTATAACTTGCGATCTTCTTCAAGAACTGATATTGAACACTTAAAAGGTAAAGCTAACTTAATTAAAAAATGTTTCAGCTATACAGGTATGAGCGTATGGAATGATATCCCTTATGAAATTAGATCTGTCTCTTCCATATACGAGGTTGTTCAAAAATTAACAGGACTGCGGCTCTACTGTTCACATCTTTTAATTTACGTACACAATTTTACCAGCGACAAAAGTCGGAACATGTCTTCTACATACAGTGAAAATATCAAAACAATATGTTTACAAATAACAATTCTCTGGAAATTACAAGTAACAAGGTATACGCGACCCGGCGCACACTAACAAGAAAACAAATACGTCCACGACGTCGCAAAGTTATTTAAAAAAAGTCATTCGTTTTCAAAGTACTCTCCCGAGTGTTCTATGCACCTATGATGCCTATTAACCCATTGTCTGTATACATCCTTATACCAGTCAGCGCAAAACTGTTGGGTGATGTTCATCGTTGCGGCCTTAAGCTCCTGTAGTGAGCTGAAACGATGTCCCTTCACCGGGCATGCACCTGTAATGTGAATTAAATTAGTGTTTTCACAGGTCATCATCCGATATTAATAAAATATAAACATGTTCTTTAACAGAAAAATAAAAAATATTCATCAATCGAATAGTATTATATTCTCTGAACACAGACTAGCATTTACTAAACAAATATGGGGAAATAATTACTGTGTATCGGTATCACTATAACAGTAACTTATTCGAAATACGCATAGATTTATGTAAATAAATATTGTTTGAATATCCTTTCTCATTTTCAGTTCTTTGGTCAGAATGGAATAAATCGATCCGACACTGACATTAAACATGCCGGACAGCTCCCGAACCGTAAACCGGCGTTCCTTCTGAAGTACTTCTGCAATCGACATCACTAACGTCCCATTAAATTCCCGCTTTCTCCCTCGCCCTTTCATGTCCGTAATCTCCTCTTGGCCATCTTTAAATCTCTTGTGCCAACTGAAAACTAGAGACCTGCTTGCAGATTTATTGCCCTTTGTTAATTTAATCTTCTCATAAGTAGCTGATGGAGTATCGTGCGTGCTCGGCGATGTCACACGTCAAAACATCGTGCAACGTCCAACTAATTGTGAACGGCTCCACGCCTTTTAAAGTAATACGTCACACTGTTTACCATCAGAAATTATGATTCGTTGGATAAATAAGACTCCATCGTGGAGGATGAAGTTTAAGTGAAATTATTTAGCCATCGACTCTCGATGATACATAGCGTAAAAATGGATTTGCTAAATTCATTTATTTCAATGTTTTCGAAATATAACTATATTTCTTGATCAGATGTGTCTACTGTAATACACATCAGTTCTAGCTCCGTCTGAAGAACACGGTTAATAAAACACACAGATAAAACAGAGGTTAAAAGATAATACCAGTAAATAGGAATGAAAGACAGAACGACAAAACGAGCAAAAGACGCTCATTCACATAATTACTGTATTGACTTGGCAAAGAGGAGAACCCGCGCATTTACATAATTTCCGGGTGGGCAACATTTGGAGACAGGCAATTGGAATAGGAGACTGCCTTTTAGTATTCTTATAGCTGGTTTAGAGCATATTTCATGGTGGACAGAGCCTGTTTTATTGAAAATTGCTATGGATGACAACTTTGGTGATTCTGTTAGAATGTATGCTGGCTGTGCTCTAAGAATCATCCTTTTTCTTCCAATAAAAGTCAGAAGTCTTCTTAGACTTTAGCGTTGGCCTCAATATTTTGACAGACGAGTTGGACATGAAACCTCTGGTTGTCGAAGAAATGGTATAAATTGAGGCTCATAAAGAAAGTGTTGTGACTTTGCTGAAATTCCTTGTGTTTAAACTGGCACCAACATTCTTTTTCAGGTGTGAGAATGCGGCATGTGATCATATTTTCAGATGACCGCGTAACAAGTGCTAATACCATCCATTTCCTGTGGTGATTTAACTGCAGACATTTTTTTTTGTAATTAAAATAGGTCTTTATAACAGGCGGTGTCATATTCTTTTATTTGTACTTCCATATTATACTGAAATCAAGAAGGAGCTATAATATTCAAATTTAAACGCTGTTTTAACATGGCAAATCTTTAAATGGAACAAGTTCGAACCATGGCCACAATACATGCCACACAATATGTCCGTGCTGCTTTCACGGACACGGCCACATCGCAAATAAATTAAATAATTTTATGTATGTATTACTACAAACATTTAAATGTATTGTATTATTGACTGATTGAAATGTCAATGTATTCTATCAACACTGGAAATTATAACATCTTGTATTTGTCATCAGAGAACTGAAGGATCTGACAGCACTCTTATTCTACTACATGGCTCTTGATCTGACATGTCATATAATTTGTCTACACTACATATTTCTGTGAGACTCACTTATCGTATGATTGGTCTACACTTACATGTTTTTTAAAGTAGTGAAAAAGATGTCATATCTCATATCTTCCCAAAGTCTACACTAATATATTTCTGAGATCTGGAGGCCTTGAGGATATTCTGCTACCTGTTAAAAGAGGCAAATGTGTTTGCTTCTCACATTATTGTCCTCACTTCTATGTTTCAGAGACCTGGAAGGCCTACGATCATTCTGCCACCCGGTACAGTATCACGAGTGTCATCTCTTCTCACATTATGGTCTAAACTTCCGTATTTGGAAAACCTGGAGGGCCTGAGAACATTCACATGTTTTCACTGTTTAGTCTTTGTTTCAAGATTAAGTCTTTATACACACTGTTTTAAAAATACATTGTTTGTCAGATCAGAAACACTTTGGGACTTTTCTTTTATCATTAGTTTCTCTGTATTGTCCGATCGGCTTAGAGAATAAATGTAAGATTTTTCTTAATTAACGCAGTATAGCTTTCAAGCCTTCGGTTTCCATACAGTCATTCTTTCTGACAGTTGTTTGTCAGTCTTTCATCTGCTTTCAGTATGTAAAGATTAATTTGTTACTGGATTCGCTAGGCCAACTTGTCACAGGTCTGGCTTCACAGAACCAGCTTCATTTTTGTCATGTTCTGCAGCCCTCTGAATCTTTTGGAAAGCCCGCTTGTACTTGCTCTATGGGTCGGCTAGAAAGAGGACTAGCTTGACAAGGTAAACCTGCAACTGGACTTTGATCAGACGGAGCCAAATTGGTAACGACTTACATGGAAGGGTGTGCTTGATAGTTGATAAATTTGATATTAGCATTCCGGACTAACGTATCAGGGGCCAAATTGATACTTGACTAACAAGAATAAGGGTCACTTTGATTTAAGGGGTAAAACATAAACTGCATAGACATAACAGCGGTCAAAGTGATACTACTAGTAGACTGACATGAAGTGGTCAACTTGATACTGGAATAATATAATAACGGTCAAATTGATACTGGAATAATATAATAACGGTCAACTTGCTACTGGAATAATATAATAACGGTCAACTTGATACTGGTCTAATATAATAACGGTCAACTTGATACTTGACTAATATAATAACGGTCAAAATGATAGTGGATTAATATAAAAACAGTCAACTTGATACTGAACTAATATAATAACGGTCAACTTGATACTGGACTAATATAATAACAATCAACTTGATACTGGACTAATATAAGAACGTCAACTTGATACTGGATTAATATAATAACGGACACTTGACTAATATCATGACGGTCAACTTAATACTGGAATAATAGACTAACGGTCAAAGTGATACTGGACTAATATCATAACGGTCA
Organism: Corbicula japonica; assembly: GCA_038501625.1. Classification (NCBI taxonomy): domain Eukaryota; kingdom Metazoa; phylum Mollusca; class Bivalvia; order Venerida; family Cyrenidae; genus Corbicula; species Corbicula japonica. Next base: position 263,082 of record JAZAYU010000477.1, on the reverse strand, counting down.
ACTTGATACTGGAAATAATATAATAACGGTCAACTTGATTATGGACTTATATTAATAACGGTCAACTTGATACTGGATAATATAATAGCCAACTTGATACTGGACTAATATAATAACGGTCACCTTCATACTTGACTAATATAATAACGGTCAAATTGATAGTGGATTAATATAATAACAGTCAACTTGATACTGAACTAATATAATAACAGTCAACTTGATACTCGACTAATATAATAACGGTCAACTTGATAATCGACTAATATAATAACAGTCCACTTGATACTTGACTAATATTAGAACGGTCAACTTCATACTGGATTAATATAATAAGGGTCAATTAAATACTGGACTAATATAATAACAGTCAAGTTGATAATGGACATATCATAACGGTCAACTTGATACTGGATTAATATAATAACGGACAACTTGATACTGGACTAATATCATAACGGTATACTTGATATTGGACTTATATAATAACTGACAACTTGATACGGGATTTATATCATAACTGACAACTTGATACGAGATTAATATAATAACGGTAAACTTGATTCTGGAATAATATAATAACGGTCAACTTGATACATGACTAATATAATAACGGTCAACTTGATACATAACTTATATATTAACGGTCAACTTGATACATGACTAATATAATAACGGTCAACTTGATACATGACTAATATAATAACGGTCAACTTGATACATGACTAAAATAATAACGGTCAACTTGATACATGACTAATATAATAACGGTCAACTTGATACATGACTAATAAAATAACGGTCAACTTGATACATGACTAATATAATAACGGTCAACGTGATACGGGATTAATATAATAACGGTCAATTTGCTACTGGAATAATATAATAACGGTTAACTTGATATTGGACTAACATAATAACGGTCAACTTGATACTGGACTAATATTATAACGGTCAACTCGATACTGGACTCATATAATAACGGTCAACTCGATACTGGACTAATATAATAACGGACAACTTGATACGGGATTTATAAAATAACGGTCAACGTGATACCGGATTAATATAATGACGGTCAACTTGATACTGGTCTAATATAATAACGGCCAACTTGATTCTGGACTAATATAATAAGGGTCAACTTGATACTGGATAAATAAAAAAAACGGACAACTTGATATTGGACTAATATAATAACGGTTTACTCGATTCTGGACTAATATAATAACGGACAACTCGATACTGGACTAATATCATAACGGTCAACTTGATACGGGATTAATATAATAACGGTAAACTTGATACTGGACTAATATAATAACGACCAACTTGATACATGACTTACATCACTGGATTAACATGCTTGTTGATTAACTTGATTCTGCTTTGTGGTTTTGTATTTGTGACGCACCATGAAAAAGACGGCTTGTTTATTTCTCGATAAGTGTAGACCCTGATCAAGTTGAAGATCTGAAACTTGGTTTTGCTGTTATCTAGGTCTACATTGAGATCCGTGTCTACAAAAATATCTGAATCTACACCAAGCTGGGTCTTCACTGTAATAAAGATCTACGTACTAATCTGGGTCTATAATTTGATGTAGGTCTACACTAAGACCTTTGTCTTCACTGTGATCTCGGTCTACACTGTGATATGGTTATACATGGAGATCTGGGTCTACACAGATATTTTTGTCTTCATTGATATTTGGGTCTATAATGTGATCTGGATTTGTACTGAGATCTATCTACATAGTGATATGGGACGACACTGGGATATGGTATATACTGTAATCTGGATCTACACTGGGCTCTTGTCTTTTGCTGTGATCTTGGTCTACACTGAGAGATGGCTCTGTTTGATCACATACGCCCCAATTTTGTTGGGTCAACTTGTTCTAGATCGACACTGGAATTTTTATCTTCATTGAGAACTGGGTCTACACTGTGTTAGTGCTCATTATGCAACGTTTTAATAATTAAGGAAACCATTCCCTAAGAAATGCTCTCTTTCCTTAAGGGTTTCTTATGTGATGAAACTCTGCTTAATAAACAGTAACTGAAAGTTAATTTTAAGGACAAGTTAACAAACTTGAGATGGCAATTGTTCTAACTATATATTAGAAACCTATTTCTGACAAAGGTTTATCGAACACCTGCTGTTAAGTTTGTAAAGTCTTAAAGAAATTGATAAAAACAAGTTTAGTTAATTAATCAATTTATTTATTTAATTATGAATTTTACATAATTATATACTTCAATACGTTCGAAGGTAAAATATGCAAGCATATCATTGTTCTATAGACATGTTCAATCAATAATATAAATGTACAACTTTTAAATGTACTCCAAAATATACATGTAGAAAATGTATATAATCAAATCTCTCTTCAAAAAACACTCACAGGCGTAAACTCAAAAGTGATCTTTGAAGGCAGTAAGGCTTTGTGCACAAGTGAGGTTTTCATTATAAATTAGTCAGTGGGACATATGAAATATGGTCTTTGTTTGCGGGTGGTCTTAAGAAAAGGTTGGACAGTATACACGTGTACTATTTATTTTAATAATTTTTTATCAATCATAAAATACATTTTTATTTTGAATATATACTTTTATTATATACCCATGAATGATTTTTGCAAAGTGAATCGTTAATTCGCATAATTGATACAACTCGTGCGATTAGAAATTCCGTATCAAACCATGTACGGCTTCCCCTGTTCTATGTGACGTAATTTTCCGGCACAAAACGAACTCCAAAATAAGAAATTTCCGTCGCAGTTTTACAAACGTTACGGTATTTTACGCCATTCATAAATTTTCTACGCCATTCATAATTTTTCTGTCGCGTTACTATTTTATTTCTACTATTATGTAAACCACATTTTTGACTAAAATTTTGTTGTTTAGTTTATTTAAAATTGTTTTGAGCTAGAAAGGTATATAATAAACGGAACATTATGACAGTATGCATTCTGTAGATTCGTATTATTTCTCGTTGCGTATGTAACCACATCACGCTCGACCTTCGGTTTCGCGCGATATTGTTTAGATACCCAACTCGAAAAATACGAACCTACAGAATGCATACTTTTATAATATTCCATATGTACAAATATTTCATGGAATATTGTTTCAAAATTAAGATATTTTGCTAGATCTTATTTTTTAATAATAATGCCTATAAAAGTGTACGTTTATAAAAACTGTAATATTAAGTATTTTTGTTGGGGACTTTAATTCAACTTTTGTCTTAAGAAGTTTATTAATACATATATCGCCGAATGAATAATTTAGAAATATTTGAAAGGTCTTAAACCTTTGTTAAATAATTGAATTAGATCTTTAAGGTTCTGCGTCATTTTTGTGTTACGGTATATGTTTTATTCTCTTTGTTTCTCTTAAAGTTCACGGTAAAGTGTCAATCCAAGGTGCTTATATATTTCAAAACTTGCCAGGTGGAGGCAATATCATCTTTTATTGTTTTTTCAGAGTCAATGATGCACGATGACGGTTGTCGATACTTAATTGTTGTAAAAGTGATAATGTAGGTGTTGACGTGATGCCTTCGACAATAATCATCCATTCGTCCCTGGATGGACCCTTACACCTGTCTATCTTCACCGTGACGGCCTGAGGAATGCCGCAGATACTGAGTAACAGTTCCATCCACTCCTGGGATGTCATTTTAATGAAGGTGATTTTAACAGTCAAACTCTGTTGTAGCTGGCCGACGCTAAAGAACAATTTCCGCCAAGCAGCAGACGACAATTTGACCGCACTTAGCTCCACATGTTCTAACTGTGTCATTGCAGGAGTAATATGCGGTATAAGGTCACCCATACCGATCCATCCCAGCTTGAGAAACTTGAGCTGATGCTGTAGCTGCGATAATGTATGATTGATTTGGATCATCTGGCATAATGACATGCGACCTAACCCTAATTCTGTGAGGACCGGTGCTGTACGGAGATCTTGCAACAGGGATGCATTGGCACTGTCTATAATGTTCCGCCATGGCACGAACTCTAACTTCTCTAGACATATAGACTTTACATGTAGCTTTCTGCATGGTACCATGGTGAGATAAAACATCTTCAGCTCGTTCAAACGATGCAAGTCCAAGGTGACGTCACAATCACGGTGGTTCTGATCCATGTGGTCGCAGCAGACTATTTGCACCAGCTTGAGCTGTGTCAGTGTTGTGGTCTGGCTGATGTAACCGTACAGACGTTTCAAGTTACTGTGATCCATGATAACGTACAGAAGATACAATGATTTCAAACTTGCCTGTCCTGTGAGCGCAGTAATATTGATATCGGACAGAAACATACGTTTTTCATAATAATGTCCTATTAGTGTCAGACAATTTAACGTACATGCATATTTAGTGAGCATGTTAGCCAGCCATACTGGTTCCTTGTCACAGAATTCTACTTTCAGTGTCTCCATAGAAGTAAATTCATTGGAATATAGGGATGCCACGAAATCCCCCATTTTCTCATCTGGAAATCTTATGTTCAGCGATTTCACGTTACCATTAAATAAGTGTATTACTGTTTGTAAAGCTGTAAATTCATCTTCTGTTAAACTGTCATCAAGCACGATGTCGTATAGTTGGATTGAACAACTTTTGTTTCTATTTCTCAAACATTCTTGAAAGCACTGCACCTGCATTGACTGGTAGGATTTTATTGTTCTCCAGTCGTCATTACAAATAGAGCTGTCATAAATAGTGTACACATCTGATCTATATCGGCGTCTAATGACGTGAAGGTCAACGATCTTCTGAATCTCACCGGAAATGCATGTATATATTTCGTGATTCATACCGCAAACAAAAACAAAAAGGTTGAACAATTCTAAAGTACTTTCAAGGGATGAAAATGATTTGGTAAAAAGTAATTTTACAGTATTGGTTTCCCATTCTGAAGTAATATAAATCGCAGAGAAGAACTCCTGCACTGATTTGTGTTGAAAAAACACTTTATACCGCCTTTCTGCGAGTATGCTATTGTCCCTGGTTTGACACAACAGTCCAACATTTAAACAAAAATCGATTTCTTGCTCGGTCATGTACAGAATGACTACTTTACTATCGATAATCAAAGACGATTCTTTTTTCTCGCCAAATAATGTAAAAGAGGCTAATTTCCCTAGCTTCATAATTAGGCTGATATAAAGCTTACATGTCTTGTTTTCATTCATACATATCGGGACTACAGCGTTTTCGTTTGACTGTAAATTTAAACCTGACAAATTCTTTCTATTCAGACCACGTTTCAGTGTAAATTCAGTAATGTTACTGTAAATTTCACATTTTGATTTACCAATAGGAAGACCACCAAAGAACAAACACATAAGCTGAAGCAGAATATAAGGAATGTAAATAATATCACCGATTTCCACTGACTCAATCTCTTTATCGAAATCTTCGATATATTTCCCAACTAAGTTTATTTTTTTTTCATTTAGTATATATATTGCATTTTCTTCAACCTGCTTTCTTCTTTCGTCATCGAGCATCGCTATTTCCACGCGCCGATCTATATCTTTTGGCGACAGTCCAATAGTTCCAAGCTTCCAATCTCTCGTTGTCGTTAACACCGTGCAGCTGTCCGGGTGATTGTTGTGCGGTACCTCAGGTTTTCTTGAACAGTGACCTGGATGAGACCATTCATCCAGGCCGTCCAGGATTATTAAGCATCTTTTATCGTGCAAACATCTTTGAAGAAACACTTTTGTGTACTGACGGCTTCTGGACAATTTGTTCGCCACCATATTGATTATCAAATCATCAAGATTGCATTTAGATTCACATTGATAGTCCCTTAAATGAAGCAGAAACAGCAGGTCAAAGTACCTCAACGACTCCAGCTCGGATTCTTCAGAATCTAGCTCGGCTTCTTCAGAGTCTAGCTCGGCTTCTTCATAGTCTAGGTTGGCTTCTTCAGAGTCCGTTTCGGCCTCTTTTGAATCTAGCTCGGCTTCTTCAAAGTATTTTTCGGCTTCTTCAGAATCTAGCTCGGCTTCTTCAGAGTCTTTTTCGGCTTCTTCAGAATCTAGCTCGGCTTCTTCAGAGTCTATTTCGGCTTCATCAGAATCTAGCTCGGCTTCTTCAAAGTCTTTTTCGGCTACTTCAGAATCTAGCTCGGCTTCTTCAGAGTCTATTTCGGCTTCTTCAGAATATAACTCGGCTTCTTTAGTGTCTAGCACGGCTTTTTTAAATTGTTCTGTCTCCAGAGGGGTTTGTGTTTGGCACCAGATCATGGTAAGTTTCTGCGACAAGGAGGTCTTTCCAAATCCAGCGTTCGCCGTTATGAATATCTTTTTACACCTAACGTTTTGGTCGCTAAGATACAGTTTACTGACTGTAACTTTATGGCGTTTTGAGGTATCACTATCCGACTTTTGATGGCTTTCATTTCCCGGTCCAAATTGATAAGGATTGTCATATGCCCACATGGGAGGTATCACGTACAAATCTTCTAAAGCCACTTTATGTTCCTCCACCAAAGGATCCGCCGGGATCTGGGACTCGTTATCACGGTAGTACGCAATAAGGTCTTCTTTAAGATCTGTAAAAACACATTTTCTGTTAAATCATGTAGTTTCGCGTAGACTTCAAATTACATTTTGGCGCGAATATAAATCCGTGCTCTCTATAAAATGATTTGAACTTACGCTCTTGACCTAGCGCAAAGTACACAAAGTTTAAACCGCACGGAATACACTATGACGACATTGCCTTATCTACCATATGTACACACAATTTCAATCCGTTAGAATGGAATTTAAACCAGTCTAGTCAAACATCAGCAAAGATGTGTGTTTGTTAATAAAAGTGGTTGTGGCCAATAGTACTGAAACAATGCTTAGATACTTTCTTTGAGGTAGACTGGCTCACGTCCATAAGTATGTTTCAGATGCGGATGCAACTAAATTCAATAATTACCAATACACACCGTACTTCCAAGAAAGTAAATCTTGCTGATACTATCGATACCTCAATCAATTAACGAAAATGAGAACCCGATTGGTTACCGCCTTGAAACGACCAGTGACAAAACCAGCCCCCGTTTGTGTGCAACGGCAACTCAATATAAGCACCAAATAAACAGTACAATCCTGTCCATCCCAAACGATGTTGTGCATATGGCAGTAAACATTGAACCTTCAATGGGGTATTATCATAATAATACCAAACCGTTTTCAGCTTCGTATGGTCACCGGATAGCAATGGGGGAAACTAAACAAAATATATTTTTGGGAACTGAGAATGTAAATTCTGCATATCACAGAAAACACAAAGGTAAAATTTAAAAAAGCATGGTGTGATTGACCAACTTCCAAATAAATTGGCCGGGAAAATTATGAAAATAACTGAAAAGGTAATAATAATACGCATTCCAGGCATAATTATAGCTTGATTAAAATTTGCTTACGGATATGCCCCAAATATACCGTATAATGGGTTATTTTCGCGGTCAAAATTTTCGCGATTTTGCCATAATTTAATTTTTCGCGCCATAAAAGGTGCCTGTAAAACTCAAGTATTATTAGAAGAAGTTTTTGCTATGGTGAGAAAGTATTTAACAGTTATAGTCAACACTCGTTGTGTCAAACTCGCTTAAGTCGAAACATCGGTTATCTCGAATTAATTTTACGGTCCCGTCAAAATGTGTTCTCATTACATATATTATTACGCCGCTTAACTCGAATTCGACTTAAACAATGTTTTCATAAGTCGAAGTAAATTTAGAATCCGCCTGCTAAAATATGCTATATAAAGTCATCGGATAAGTCGAAGTGTGAAACTTGCCGCGGTCGAACAATGCGCGCGGCTTCTTCAAAGAGAGAACTTGTCGGCAAACAAGATACCATGATTTGGGTATAGTTTAATTACCCCAAGGATATTTCCCTGCTTTTTGAATATTGCCTTTAGCGTTGTCTGTGATATGCAGAATTTACATTCTCTGATCCCTGTCAAAATTCTATTCTGTTTTAGCTCCGCCCATTGTTTTCTTGTTTAGAGCAAACCCATTCTTTCTATCTGGGAACCATACGCCATATGGAATGATATTAATCTGAAAATACCGCATTGAAGGTTTCATGTTCACCGCCATTTGCATACCATTGTTTGGGATGGATCGAAATTGTACTTTTTATTAGTGTAAATATTGAATTGCGCTTAACCCGGGAAATGCATTTCCTTTACTGCCCATGAACAGGCTCAATCAAACCGACCATGCAATATTTTCATATTTGTCGTGTTCGGTGGCATTCAAAGTTCCGATTTCAAATATTCCTTATTACGTAAAACTGGAATACATTTAAGTACAAATTTTAGATCGGTTTCGTACTCAAAATGATACGAAGAAAATGCAATTTTTGTCTCAATGATTTTCGTACAAAATAAAAAATATCAAATAGGTTTCGGGGATAAAATTTTTCGGGTCGCGCCGATCTTATTGGGTCGCTCGTGGATGGGGAAACAAACAATATTTTACTTTAGGCCCTATTTCTATTTGTTGTGTTTAGTTAATTGGAAATAATCTTAAAAAAAGAACTATAAAATCTTAAATTTTGCTGAAATAATGAAATTATAAGAAAAAAGTATGGCCTGAAAAGTCATTTTTTACATATATTTGCTCTCTTTGAACATATATTTATACAATTTTTAACGTTATTAAGAGGTCGCAAACATTGCAAATGGCGAAAACTAGCTAAAATTTCAAAAATGAATTTTGGGGGAAATACTTATTGCCACCTAGATTTCAGTAAAGATATGTATTTAGCTATGGATGTAGTAAATGTTTGCAAGCTCAGATTAGTCTAATTCGTGTTCTAATTACCAAGCACATACTAAAACAAAAGAAAAACCGTTTGCATGAGAACTCTGAAATTCATGAACAATATATCAAAGCAACTCATACCTGATATAAGTATATGCTGGTCTACAATGTTTAGTGCCAATTCTTCAAAATAATGTTAGGGTTTTCAAGAAATTCAAGAAAAACCTTACTTCCTGGTTTAAAGTGAAATTAGAATCACTTTCATTTTGAACCAGGAAGTAAGATTTCCTTGAATTTCTTGAAAACCCTAACATTATTTTGACGGGACAAATTAATCTGTATATAGTCATATACATATTACTCTAAATATGTTCAAATGTCTATACTTGATACGTCAATTTGACCGGAAGCGCAAATGTGGAAACAATAGTGAAATGTTTTATTATTTTATCAATAGTTTCTAGATAGGGTTAGGGTAACCCTACTTATTTGCAATTAATTAATTTAAATTTAAAGATATATAAAATAAAGTATTTTCCTTAAAAAGATAGTTCAAAATTGATTTGTATTAATAATTGTCAGAGAAGTAGTAATTCGGCAATAGGACTATAATATTAGATTTTGACCGTCGCAAACTTCGCCTCTAAACAACGACGGATGCCGCACGTTCCGCACAATCGGTTAGCGGGTACGCGCAGTTATGCATAAAATTGATGATCGTATTTTCAAAATTGTCACTGGATATTGACAAACCTTTTAGAAGACAAAATATGTTTATGTTACTATTAGTTTTCTCGATTAATAATTGTGATCTCGTCAAAAGTTCGAAAAATATTGATGAACCATTAAAGTGTCGGCATAATGATAAGTGTCAATTAATTACTTAAATAAATACAATGTGTTAAAATTTTTCCTTTTTAAGGTGGCTCAACCGGTTCATGTGAAAAAGTACAAAAAATTTTCTCATAATCAAAAATGATATTTAACTTAGATGTATACTACAACTTTGCGCCATGACTTGCGACAAAATTAATCGAATGACGTCGCGCGCGTCCTTGGAAACAGCGCCACCTAGAGAGATCGGCTTTTCGCAGGGCTAAATTTTGTTTTTGCCCAATTATCTTAGAAAGAATTGGCCGATTTTTAATTTGAAAACAGATTTGATAAGAAAAATGAAATGCCTAAAACAAAATATGATTGTTGTTTGCTGAAAACTGAGTGTTGAAACTTTTTCCGGACTGAATTTCACCAGATACAAAAATTCAAAACGTTTTTAAAGTAAAGTGCTGCCTTTCATACGAAACTGGCTTAAAACGGGATGGTAACATGCTGTTTTTATTGTTTAAAAAACATCTCCGACTTATCTTCGATGCATCTATAAAATAAAAAGAGGGGGTCATCTCGCAAATTTAATATGGAGATATGAAATTAAATATATTAAGGAGATGTAAATCCATTGTTCCTGAATACATAACAAAATCATGCAAAACAGTGTTTGTTCCTACCAGATTTTGTATGTGAAAATTCTCCAAAAACTCGAAATTATAAAAAGTTCAGTTTATCATATGCAATTAAAATTGTTAAGATATCCAATGCATTATATATTTTAAAAAAAACAGCTCGAAAGGAATTGTTGACATGATATGTCCGTTTTGATAAAATAATTATGTTCTCCACTATTTTAGTTCAGTAACAACAAATACGGCGATTTACAGCCATTTACATTCTTCGATGGTGTTGTTTGAGAGCCATGTGCCATGACAGGAATTATAACTGCCAAAAACAATATCTGAAATGTATCAGGCATTTGAATGAATTTTTATTTGATATCAAATTCTATAATTTTCTTTAAAAATATTTTTACATATTAACTAAATTTGCCGAACACACAGGTATTTTAAAAGTCAAATGAAAGTAGATAGAGCAGTAAAATAAACTGATATTGAGCGAAAACGAACCGGGTAAGGTATACTTTTCTTGATATAAAACGTTTTATCGTAAATGTTTAATTAATAGAGTTAAAATATTCATATTAAAATTTGCAGATTTTGTTATAATCAACAAACCGCGATTTTTTAAGCAAAACGCGACGCCATTTTGTCTCTAAAAACTGACGTTAAGACGCGTCAAATTTGTAAAACGTGACTCACAGATAAGAAATGTATATGTACATAAGTAATTTGTAGCACTAGATGACGTAATTTCGTAGCAATCAACCTAAAATTAACTGAAATATCTCATTTTGTTGCTCGAACGCGGGAAATTTGACAGACGTCTCAAAAGTGTTTGACAGTTTGTAATTTTGGCGTAAATGCTCAAACGCTTAATTTAACAGAAATAAATAAAATGTTTTGCCAACATGTGTTTCTTATTGACGTCTTTTGTTTCTATAACGTGTCGTAATTTGGATTAAGAATTCATATAATTGCTTAATCAAATACATTTGCTGACCCTTCCAGTAATTAAATGACTCCGATAAACTAAATATGTAAGGGGTGTGGATACCCACCAAATAGTAATAACACTATCTCTATTGGTCATTGATATCTGCGCCTTTTAGTAATTGACAGGTGACCCCTTGTGCGCGACAATTTGACATGTTTATGACATACCGCCTTCAAAATCAATCGCCGCCGATATATTCATAACATGATGTCAGTAGTTGATTAGATACGCTAATCCGGAGACGAGACTAAATTTAGCAGTGGAGAGAACACTGTTTGTTATTTAAAGTCGTTAAGTGCTCAACGAGAGGAATAATTGACTCGACACTTTTAGTCAAAGAAACTTTGTTGTTTAATAAATTATTATTAAAAAACATATGACGCTGGTGTATGATTACTAATTCAACGAGAAAAAAAATCCAAAAAAGAATTTTATGATAAAAAAGAAAGTTGTAGGTACATATTTTCTATTACGTTAATACACCGAGCAATCATTTTTCCCGAAGAGCAGTCACGTGACTGGACAGGGGAGGTAGCCAAAACATTCATCGAATTATTGGAAAGACGTATAAACGTTTCCATATATTGAAAAGAGGCTTTAAACTAGACAACAGACCAATATTTTTGAGAGTTAATTGATTGATTAACCAAATTTTTTTTTACTTTAGGCTACTTGTATTACTAGTTGCCGGATGTAATGGCTTTAAAATTCATGTCCAAAATACAACAATAACTTTTTTAGATTACCAGAAGGTATGTAATTTATAAGTGCAAGAGTTTAAGATTCATATCAAAATCACACTCAGCCTCTTTGATGACCTACAGACCCAGGTCTGCCGTGGGCGGGTTTGATCCCCAGTTTAAGTCCTTTATACGTATAATTTCCAGTTCTCATCGTGCCAAGTTTCAATATTAACTCGAGTATCTTGTAGGCACCGACTTATAAATCATATCTTTTTTTTATTTAAGCCACCAGCTAATTCTAGTCATTCTGTTTAGTTTATCTTTAATATAAGAAAGAAATTATACTGACCTTTGACTTTTTCCTCAAAGTCCTTTTTGTCTTTGATTTCGTCATATTTCTCAATTTCCTGAATCTTTAGTTCTGCATGCCTGGTTATGTCATCCGTTATTTTGTTGGTTAGTTTATTCGCGTGCTCCTCCAGTTCCGTTTTCTTGGCAGCAACAATCTTGTCAATTTCAGCGACAGAATCTGTCTGTAGTTTAGAGTAATGATCGGTGATTTTCTGCAGCAGAACTCTGTGTTCCTGACTGAAGGTATCCTTTGGGTTTTCTCTTAGCACCTCGGTTAAATCCTTTTCATGTATGGTAAGATCGTTTGCCTTTAGCTATAAAAGACGAATGACATTTAATTTAGTACATAAAGTAGACAATCACATACATGTGTACAGCAGTTGTTTGGCCTAGACCAGCAAGATTTTAACTAAATATTAGGGGTTTTAAAGATCATGTCGTCACAAAAAATTAAAATAGGAACACAGTTAAATTTAAGCTAAATACATCTCGTTTATAAGTACACCGCTCTTATTTCAGAAGTGAGTTCAGATGCGATCACCTTAGCTGTCATATTTATGAACATTTCGTGACGGTTGTAAAAAGTCGCTCCATAGATAGCGAGTACATGGATTTTTAATGTTTGCAGAATAGAACCGTACCGATCTAAGTTTCCTAACAGCATCTTGCGCCGAAGGATCGTTCAGCAAGCAGGCAGGATCACATAGAAGGTTGATGAGATGATCAATGTAGTCTCTGAGATCACCATCAGACAGTAAGTGATCTGGTGTGTGTCTAATTTCACGACCGACTTTCCGAGCCTATAATAGTTATATATCTAATTATCTCTAATCGTAAAGAAACGGTAGGATTGTTCGTTGTTATTTCATCGAGATAGATTTCTGTATAAAATCATTTTTTACGTTTAGCTTAATCATTTCAATAACAGGAGTTCGTATTTGTATTCAATATGAGGTACGTTATACAAAAATCTTAAACACGTTTGACACTAAGTCTTCATATAAACAAATTAACATTTTCCAGGAAGTTGTGGTAATTTTGCTTACACCTTGCTGTTAAATATATACGACGTTTCGCAAACAGATTTAGAGTGACTGCAGAATAGTTATCTATTCAATTTAACATTCCTAAAAATAATAAGATATGTTGCAAAACATGTGCATTGTTTTTTTCTTTTTTTAGTACCCGTAGCCTGACCTAAGACTTCTGGTGAAAAAGTAAAGGGCCTGGTATGTGTCTAATTCTCACATTTCCGCTTGTCAATGAATGTATATTAAATGATATTGCCACTATTTGGGAGCGAACTCGCATGGCGACAGCGCATAGCCCTACAATTCCGAAGACACAATCAATTGAGCTAACCGGGACAACTCCCAAAAAGGTTGACCGGATAGCCATGATATACGTAATCATCTCTGCACGACATCGAATAAAATTTCACTTAAAGATCTGGAATATTTGGGTCATCAGTTATCCCAGAATCTATATTTTGCGAATCGACGAACTGGGGGATGGACAGTCTGTTACACCGGTATGGAACTAATTAAAATGCTCGATTTTTATTTAAAAAATGGAACGACAAAACTCACTGCAAGTTCTTTTACATCTTAACGAAGGACTTAAAAGTGAATCGGGCTTCACTCACATCACACGACCCAATTCTTTCCATACCCCGATGAACTCAATAAAAATTTGATTTAATCCTTAAGTAATCCTCACCTCTAATAAGGTAATGAAGGATGATTTTATGACATTTATTATTTTGTTTTCATTTCATATTCATATTCTGCACATTGGCTGTACGTATTCATGAAGCTACTTGATGTTACATAGTTTTCTGTATGTTAGTAATCACACACTATTATTTTCGGCGAGCTTTTTAATTGAATTATTATTATCGAACTGATATCATATCGTGGGATTTATGTCAGATGAATAAATCTAAATCATACTTTAATGCAGATGCTATGTTGCTTGTGAATGTATTTAAAGCATGTTGCTTATGCCAGATAGATGAAGCCAACTATTACCTTTGTACAGATGTTAGGTTCCGATGCCAAGTTGTCTTGTATTTGTGTTGCAAAGGACAAGTTATTGATGATCACCGCCAGAATTCCGTTGAAGTCTGTCTCTGAGAGCGATGTGTGGTGCGAATAGCCATCTGGTGCCATATAGCATTTTGCTACTTCGAAGGCATCGGTACACCATTGCTGAGGGTTTGTATTTTTCCAAGATGGACCTATATATCTATGATCTTTGCATATCCCGTCCATTAGAATATTGCATACGCCTCGAGAACACAACTGACTAGGACCAGGAACTATATGACCATGATTTCTACTCCTTGTACACTGTGGTAAGCTGTTGATTGTACAGTTGCACGTGTTGGACATATTTGCTGTCGGTACACGCTGCAGCAAGCGCTGGTGATGCCGATTTACCTCCGCACTTACAAAATCTGCCAGACCATCCTTAGTAAAGAGAAGAGCCAAAGCTCCCTTCACCCAATTTTGAAACTCCTTCTTTGTCAACGTGGGAGCCAAGACTGACATGGTTTAATATGATCGGCTATGATTTTTTCACTTTCGTTCGGGACACCCTCTTCTTTAAATATCAAACCTGCAGCCCAAACTTTCAGATATCATGCTCAACTTTTTTTTCTAGATTTCAGGGATAATCAAAAGTTTTGTTTTTTTTTTTCGCTTGTCAACCATTATTTTCATGGATTTATCAACGTGCATAAACTTTCAACACTGGATATGATTGCACGTTGTGTGCCGATTTCAACAAACCTATAAAAGAATTAGATTTACAGAAAATTTATGACGCTGTGGATCTGCATATTGTATCACGGAGGAAACATGAAAAACAATACTATTTCATATCAACAAGCTAAGAAACTAATACAATTACATTGCAGAGAAAACATTAAAACATGCAAATATGAACATGACTTGAATAGTTATATAACAAAGTGACTACAGAAAAGAGTTAGGGCAGTGAATTCGGAAAAGTTAGTCCGTGACATCAAGACGCGAAATTTTTTCGGTGACTTTTTTCGAACGTTGAATAGTTTTGAGAACTTGTCTAATGAAATCATATGCACTTTGACTTTGTTTATTTTTTGAGACAATAATTATAATGAAACATGAATAAACAAAATTATATCTATATAGAGCGATACCTGGGACAATAATACTATTGACCACTAACGGTACATAATGTCGGAATAACAGAGTTAGAACGTGTATCAATCCGTGACAACACGAAGGAGAAGGTCCCTATTGAAAACTATTCAATATGTGATGACCAGTGGGGCCAAAGCATGAACTTGAACGACACGCAAATGAACCAGAATATAGTTTCCGGATTAAGATCATCCTGCAGCAACTGACATTGCTTATCTTATTAATAGTCAATTCTTCATGGTAAGAGATAACCGTACAGACATGTTTATAAATCAATTATTACACAAATACAGCAACTCGGACTCAAACCTAGAACGCTAATTGGTGTGCTAAGAAACTTCAATGATCTTCCTTTTTGACGTTAAATATGATAGCGAACAGAAACGTAAAGTAAATAACAGGCAAGGGCACTCGGTTGCTCCAAAGCTAGCTAGAGATATTTATACACTACTGCTGGCAATCGAAAACTCTGATTTTACTTACTTCAAAGACACCACTAGTGCTTCGAAAGAGACTTTATGTTATCTCTTTCTACCGAACATCAAGATGAAATTATTTCAGCCTTGAACAAAACCTCGAGGCACCTTGATGAATTATTGAATATAGATTATAACCATTTTCCATCACTGGTTAATAAGATTTATCCTAAAGAACTACAGCTTCATGAAGCGAACACTTCAGAAAAGCAAGCAAACTTTATTAATCTTAATCGGTCCATTGAAAATGGTTACGTCACTTCTAAAATATATGATAAAAGAGATGATTTTAATTTTGATATAGTAAGTTTTCCGTTTTTAGACGGCGATACTATTCGTGCAAAAATCTTACGGGGTTTATTTCTCAGAGCTTGTTCGCTTTTCAAGAGCTTGCAACGATGTTAATGATTTCAATGAACGTAATCTTTGCATTACAACTTTTAAAACAAGGCTGTCGGTATCAAAAATTAAGGAAAACATTTTGCAAGTTTTATCTCCGGTACCCAGATCTAATTCAAAAATACAGGTGCAGTTTAAAATCACTATTGCAACAAGGTATTTCAAAGACAGTTTTATGGAGATTTAATTAATATAAGCTTAAGAAGATAAAAGGCAAATTGAATGTTAATTTCTCCCGGTCATTCGTAAAAAAACATTATGTAAATTTAAGAAGAAAGGTTACCAACATGATATTTTACAGCGCTCTGCAGGCCTGGTGATTAACCAATCTACAGTTAATCATTATGCTTACCTCTTTGGTTGACGCTTGCAGGGTTTTAGAAGTTTATGAAGGATTATTGGGAAATCTTTTCTTAAAAGCTCGAGTTGTTTCTTTTAAACCTGCCATCGTGTTCTTGCCGATTTTACTCCAGGAGCTCTCTGGTCTCGGTAAGATCATTGAGTACCCTCCCTTTGGCTTTGCAATGCTATTGGCTTCTTATGTCTTAAATGTTTGTGTGCTTTTTCATGCAACATTGTTAAGCTGATGGGTTGGTTGGAGTTATTTCACCAAGACAACTTGTACTTGTTTTGGGATATGATAACCTGTTGGGGCAAGTGTGAGGTTGGTGCACACTAGAACCTGGTTTAAACCCCCAGTGGCGATTTGATTTGCCACTGACCGTTCCAAGGCTGTATCCCCAAAGGTTCTCTTTTTCTTAGTTTTTTTGTGGCGTCCTATTTGAATTGACATACTTATAACAAACATGCTTTGCTTCCCCTGTTCATTTTCGCTGCGTGAGAAGGCTGTGTTTTGTGAGTGTGGCGATTCCTGATATGCATATATTACTTTTTCTTATCGTTTTAAAACGACAAGAAAGATGTAGAAATTATCTGTAAATAATATTGAAAAAGGCTTAATGCCGAAACGTCGAACATAGAGTGAAAAAACAATGTTGTGTATGACACATTTGCAAAATATATATCGTGTCTTTAAATTACAATACATGTATAACTGTATATAAATAATAATAAATATAAATGAAAACTAAAAGACTTTTCAGAGGTGTCGGTGTGGTAACTTAAATCCTTTTAACAATAAAAGAGTATAAGAACAAAACAAAGGTATACTCTCTCTGACAGATAAAAAGAAACACCATGATGAATATAGTTTTTTGAACTGATCCCTAATATTTTCTAGAAAAGGTTGTATAGTCCAGCCGTTTTCAGTAAAAATCATTCAAATTTGGTTAAAAGTACCAAATTTTGCACAAAGTTAGCTTGAGATGTACCTTTTGAAATGTGATAGAGACCCATTTGATATCTTGCCAAAATGGCCGCTTTTTTCAAGATGGCCGCCAAAATCTGACAAAATGCTGCTATTTAAAGGATTTTCATCGTATAGTTACAATTTTTGAGTCTAAACCTATATTTGCAAGGATGTTCTAAACATTACAAGCAGATGTAAGCACCCCAGACAAATATTTAAGAGGCAAATGGCCTTTTTGTTACAGAATTTTTTCAAGATGGCCGCCAAAAATCTAGATAATGCTGCAATTTAAAGGATTTTTATCGTATTGTCACAATTTTGGTGTCTAAACCTATAGTTTCAAGGATGTTCTAAACATTAAAAGCAAATGTAAGCACATCAGACAAATATTTAAGGAGCAAATGGCCTTTTTGTTAAAAAAATATTCAAGATGGCCGCCAAAAATCTGGAAAATGCTGCTATTTGAAGGATTTTCATCGTATAGTCACAATTTTGGAGTCTAAACCTATATTTTCAAGGATGTTCTATTTATTTATTTATTTATTATTTATTAAGGTAAAATGAATACATGTCATAAAACAAATACAAATTCAATGTCAACATATACCAGATACATGTGAACATTAAAATGCATAGTAGATGACATATAATCAATACCAAGGATAACACAAAAAGAAGGCATGAAACCGACTTATTTCCATTGACATAAGTCATGAAACATTAAACATTAAACATTAATAGCAAATGTAAGCACATCAGACAAATATTTAAGAAGCAAATGGCCTTTTTGTTACAAATTTTTTTCAAGATGGCCGCCAAAAATCTGGTAAATGCTGCTATTTGAAGGATTTTCATCGTATAGTCACAATTTTGGAGTCTAAACCTATATTTTCAAGGATGTTCTAAACATTAAAAGAAAATGTAAGCACATCAGACAAATATTTAAGGAGCAAATGGCCTTTTTTACAGAAATTATTTAAGATGGCCGCCAAAAATCTGGAAAATGCTGCTATTTGAAGGATTTTCATCGTATAGTCACAATTTTGGAGTCTAAACCTATATTTTTAAGGATGTTCTAAACATTGAAAGCAAATGTTAGCACATCAGACAAATATTTAAGGAGCAAATGGCCATTTTGTTACAGAAATTTGTTAGGGTCCCCATGCATTCCCAGGTCCTTTCATTCAACCCCATTCGACAGGTGAAGGTAACACGGGATTGGCGAGAAGTGACTGGCCCCAAACATGACCCGCTTGATAAGATGCTCTTCTGACATGCTGGTAGAGAGCGGCAGAAGTTGGTGGTATGAGATCAATAGACCTGCCCTTCCTGGTGAAGAGATCTTTTCTCGCTTCATCAGCTGATTTGGCAGTGCTCGTTTGTCATAAATCAGAACAACAAATCGCTCAAGGTTTGCACTGTGCTGGTCAATTCTCTCCAGTCGCGAATCTCCTTACTAAAAAATACATTCACGCCATAGTGTAGCACGAGTGAACATGCATGTACATTATTTCTGCCTTTGTATAAGGTAAATTATAACTTATTTTCGTATTAATTATTGCGTAAAGGGCACTTTATATAATTTCAACAACATTTTGCGTGTGCATTATGTCTTCCAATTCATGCAAGTGAACTGTGGATCAGCTTTGGGGTTGGGGACAACTTCAAATATACCCCTGTACACACCATTGCTGGTTCTCTAGGTCCAAAGTGTCGAACTCTGCCTATGTTTCATGCCTTCAGCGGGCGACAACACATCCTCCTTTGCTGGTAAAGGGAAGATTCTTCTTGTGAGACGTGGCAAATATGTTAAAGTGTAACTGAGGTGTTTGCAGACCTTGGGGATGTACCACCACTGGAGAAAATTGACCAGCACATGGCAAACCTTGAGCGATTTGTTGTTCTGCTTTATGACAAAACAAGCAGTGCAACATCAGCTGATGAAGCGAGAAAAGATCTCTTCCCCAGGAAGGGCAGGTCTATTGGTCTCATACCACCAACTTCTGCTGGCCTCTAACAGCATGTCAGAAGAGCAACTTATCAAGTGGTCATTTTTTAGGGCCAGTCACTTCTCCCCAATTCCGAGTTACCTTCACCTGTTGAATGGGTTGGATGATACGACCTGGAAATGCACGGGACCCTATTGGTCAGATCTGCCTCAAGCATCAGTTTCCTGTATGGCATTCCTGAAATGTGGATGTATCAAAGGCTGCAGAGGAAGATGCGAGTGTGTGAAAGCACAACAAGTATGTACGGCTCTGTGCAAATGCAGGTGGGAGGAGTGTGACCCTGTGTGATTAGATTGTGTACTTAAATTAGTCATTTCAGTACTTTACTAGCAACTGATGGTTACAAGGATAAAACCAGATTTTGGGATTAGGTTAATATAAAACTCTTCATATTGAGTTAATAAAACACTGTACTTATGTTTGACATTCAAATACCTTCTTTACTTTGCGTTAAATTACAGAACAAATATGATTACCGCCGGTTTAATATTTTTGTAGGCAATTTCTGTAACACAAAGGCCTTTGCTCCTTAAATATTTGTCTGGTGTGCTTACATTTGCTTTTAATGTGTAGAACATCCTTGAAAATATAGGTTTAGACTCACTCCAAAATTATGACTATGCGATGAAAATTCTTCAAATAGCAGCATTTTCTAGATATTTGGCGGCCATCTTGAAAAATTTCTGTAACAAAAAGGCCATTTGCTCATTAAATATTTGTCTGATGTGCTTACATTTGCTTTTAATAGTTAGAACATCCTTAAAAATATGGGTTTAGACTCCAAAATTTTGACTATACGATGAAAATTCTTCAAATAGCAGCATTTTCTAGATATTTTGCGGCCATCTTGAAATATTTCTGTAACAAAAAGGCCATTTGCACATTAAATATTTGTCTGATGTGCTTACATTCGCTTTTAATATTTAGAATATCCTTGAAAATATAGATTTAGATTCCAAAATTGTGACTTTACGATGAAAATCCTTTAAATAGCAGCATTTTCCTGAATTTTGGCGGCCAGCTTGAAAAAAGCGGCCATATTGGAAAGATATCAAATGGGTCTCTATCACATTTCAAAAGGTACCTCAAAAGCTAACGTTGTGCAAAATTTGGTGCTTTTAACCGAATTTGAACAATTCCTCCATATTTTTACCCAAAACGGCTGGACTAGTAGTTGTTTGTAAGTAAACGATGTCTACTTTTGGTTATAAGGTTTTGTTTTATGTAAATTTTGGATTAGAGAATATTTAAAAGTGAACGAACACCATGCTTCAATTTAGATTTGTAAATATAATATTTTATTTTATAGTAAAGTACTGAAAATCAGGAAATTGACAATCAGATCGGAAGCGGATCGGACGCGGACCGCAAACCGATCCGGTTAGAAGCGCAATGGAAGCGCAATCGAATTGGAAACGGAATGTAATCGAAACGAATCGCTTAGAGCGTTTGGATCGCTAGGAGTTAAAAGACCGGATCGTTTGGACCGAATCGGATCGGATCGTTATTTTAAATACCTTATCAGTTATATAAAGTAGCGATCCGAATCGCTTCTAACGATTCTTTTACGACTCTTATTTAAACTAAATAATTTCTAACAATATTGTTATTGCGTTTTCTGATTCAAACACTAGTAAAAGCTATTTTAATAAAAATTAAAACGTAGTTGAAATTAAAGACATAATCATAATAATATAAAGTATGTGTGTGCCATTCACACGCAGATTATTTTTGAAATAAAGTTCTTAAACTTCTGTCTTAAGTGTCATTAAAGCGTAAATTAATAAGAAAATACCGTATTATATATTTTCATTGAAGAAAGAAACCATGTATGTTTACCAGTGCTACATAATGGCGTGAATGCATGTTTATTTAGAAAAAAAGCGAATGTAATGTATTTTATACTTCAGTACGAAATAAAAAAAACATACACGTTTTCAAAATTCAAAAAGAGCAATCTTTTTTTCCGTTTGATTTCAGTGGCGAAAAACAAAGAAAATAACATGATGTTCACATTTAAATAAGGTTATTTTTAATATTTCACAAGATTTTAGTCATATGACAATCTCTTTTATTTATCTATTTTACAGCGAAAATTACGCAAAACGGAAAGACTTCATAGTTAGTCTTTCAAAACTGCAATATTGTAGCGTAA
Source organism: Corbicula japonica (assembly GCA_038501625.1). Taxonomy (NCBI): domain Eukaryota; kingdom Metazoa; phylum Mollusca; class Bivalvia; order Venerida; family Cyrenidae; genus Corbicula; species Corbicula japonica. Next base: position 241,270 of record JAZAYU010000477.1, on the reverse strand, counting down.
ATTTACTCTGAAAAGAAATTTAGCTTTTCAACGGTAAATTTTTTATGTATTTCTACTTCCTACAGAGTAATTTTACGCTGAAAAATTTTGTTAACTGCCTGTTGTCAACCTTTTTGGGTTGTCCCGGCTAGCTCAGTTGGTTGCGTTGCCGGAATTGCAGCGCTTGGCGCTGTCGTCGTGACGGTGCGGGTTCGCTCCCAGCTAGAGGCACTATCATTTGAATCACAATAGCGCTGTTTGTGCAGTGTGGCGGCCGTAAGTCTCCCAGTACATATAGTAAGTACTATTATCAGTAAAATAACCCGTTACCGATGTCATGCCGTGATTGTTACGTTTACTGACACCAAAAAGAAACTGTGCACTGGGGTTCTACAATATTTTTTTTAGTATATCGTTTACAAAATAAAGATGACTTTGGTATCAAAATTTAGGATTTTTATTGCCTTCAAGATGAGCATGTTTTAAAAAACGTTTATTACTTTGCATTGTGGGAATGTTTAGCTCAAATGACATAGGGGTCAAAAGTAAAATTCACAATTGTGTTTCTTTAGAGATTTGTGATTGTTTGGCCACGTTTATTACTTCTCATCAATTTATTTTGTTCTGTAAACTGTTTAATATCGAGTAAGGACACCTCTCCTGCGCAGCACAGCGATAATTCGTGACCTCATCGACCTGACCTAACGTTGAACTACGCTTTCTGTCTCTCACCTTGTTGACTGAATACAGGAACACTGCCGTTAGCAATGCTGAGATTAAAGCGAGATTCGTCGCTAAATGATCTACGACCCAATGGGAACGCGCCCAGCGTAAGTGACGTTGGGCCCATAGACGCCGAATGTTTCGATTTCTTGGGTTGATAATCTGCCCTACATACGGTCTCCTAGCACGAATGGAGTTTTTGTTGGCCGTTAACGGTTCAATACCGTTTGCCTAGAGATAACACTCTCTAATTCCGTGCTTGTTGCAGTTTTGAACCGCTGGCGATAATGCGTCAGCGTCATAAAGCAGTCTTGACGTGCCTTCGTAACGCGCAGCCTGCCTGGTCGGGCGCGGTCTCCAACGTTGCTAGTTTGAACAAAACGTTGACGCAATTTAATTATAGGGTTTTAGTTGACAATTAAACTGCGCTTCGACGTCAGCAACGCTGACGCTAGATGCAAGCAGTACGAGTGCTTGAATTCTCTTGGTTTCTCGAAGTCGAGGCATATTGTAAACTAGTCAAATTCAAAAATCAAAGTAATTTTAATACTGTGTAAACGTTCACCTTATTGGTCAATAACAAACAAAACTTGAAAATCATGCCGCACAGGACGTACGTGCAAAATGTTGCGTGACACTATTTGGTCAATTTGAAGGACATTCGAAGAGTAAAATATGGGGCAGATTAATGCAATGCACCCCTGAGTGTATGTGTACTAAGATGTGTAAGTTTAACAGACCTAGCTTAAGTAAATACAGAAATATTACAAAATAAAAATGCATAGTTTCTTTTTTGGTGTCAGTATATATCAGGGCTATCCGATCAACCTATTTGGGATAGTCCTGGCTAGCTCAGTTGGATGCGTCACCGGAATTGCATGGCCAGGCGCTGTCGCCGTGACGGTGCAGGTTCGCTCCCAGCTAGAGGCACTATCATTTACAACATTTCATTATAAAGTGATTATATTATAAATTAAAAAACAGTTAAGTGCATGTTCTATGCATAGGTCAAATTGGATATTTTGAAAGAGATTTATGTAAACAAATGTGCTGTTGATTAATAAGGTTTTATGTTTTTCCTACTAATGAGGGGTCCTATTAAAACAAAACAAGAAATTAGGAGCAAATTTCTGTTTGCTTGACCTTTTTATGCAAGAAATGCATTTTTAGCAAAATTGAGGATAACACTCCCCAAACTGTTCCGAAGTCAATTATTACAACATTAAAACTTAAGTGGAAGACTGTTATTAGCATGAGATCATAAATGAATAGTGAATTTAATGTCTTTTTAATGAAAAAATATGGACAAAAAGTGACCAATTAGAACTTTTGTTGAGTGTATATGAAAACTTAAATTGAAGTTTGAGTCTAACCAGTTATATACGCCTTCACATTGAATTTCGCAAAAAAAGTTAATAGTGTACTTCATAACAATAAGAACACAGGTAGCTGTTAACATTAATCTTTAACATATGAATTGTTTTATATAACAGATTTAAAAATAAATAATTATCGATTATAAACATTCGATTATGTTTTGATTCAATAAAACGAATTAAAAAGGTTGATGTACTTTATTTCGTTTGAAAAAAAAATTCATCTTACAATTTTACCTCAAGTGTATAACCCTTAAATCATTAATGTTAAGCTAGAAACTAACCTTGGTGGGTGTTTAAATGAAAGAGTTATATGTTTCAGTTATAAACAAACTTCATAAAGTTTGGAAAGCCGTTTGGTCACCAGACATATATATCAGTGTCATATGTGTTTTAGTCAAACAATGAAAGCAATATTTTATAAAAATCTAATGCTAACTCTTTACTTACTCCAACATAATATTTACATATTTTATGTTTTGAATAAAAAAAACATCTGAAAAAAAAGTGTGCGAATAAAATTGACAACTGTAAATATCCATAACTTTAAAATGTCAATACATGCTACTCATAATAATTATTTTTATTGTTATTATTATTATTATTATTATTATTATAATTATTATTATTATTATTATTATTGTTATTATTATTGTAATTATTATTATTATTATTATTATTATTATTATTATTATTATTATTATTATTATTATTATTATTATTATTATTATCACTACAACAACATTGTATTAATTATTACAAATTGAAATCAATTTTGCAAATCAAAAACAAAACAAAAAAGCAGTTAAACCTCATTGGTAACTTTTTGTTTAGCAGTGGTAAAGTGAAAGGCTGATGGATAATTTGCTCTCTATGTAATCATAGTTTGTAAACGCCAATTATATCAAGCTTTTCGTGCGTCTTCTCATGTACTTTATTGGCCAGATTAAAAAAAATTGACTCAATTTTGAGAAAAACATGACGCCATTCTTTGGAAGAGCAAATCTTCAATGTTAAAACTCTAAAATTAAAGCTTGCTATTTTGGGGAGAGATCTGATGTTTTCTTATAACAAATATCACTAAGATAGCCATTTTTGTTACTTCCTTTAAGTTTTATAGCATGCTAAATGTCTAATAACATCGATTTTTTGCATGTCGCCAGGCAAAACATCATTTTAACAGTAAACTTGTTTAAACATGATGATTGGCAATTAGGAAATTTGCTGTTTTTTATGTTTAAAGCAAGTGAAAATATGATATTGGAAAGTTCTGTTGCAATTGGATGCTATTTCAAACAATTACACTGGTTTTAAGGGATGTCGCAAACTACTTCTTTCCTACCATAACCATTTTTAAACCTCACTGCTGATGGTATTAAATGGCTGACGTCGCGACAAAAGGGTCACTCTGACAATTTTATTGCACTGTCAGAAAATACGGGAAAAGTATTGCGGTATCGGTAACGACAAAAAAAACAGCATCGGTTCATCGATAACTTTTCATTTTCACGGGTTTACTGAGATTGTGAACAAGGAGTATGACACGATTTCAGGTAAAATATATTTTCATACTTAATATTTGTTGACAATTTTACCGAACATTTAAATAAAACTATTACGAAATCGATGCCTTTCACGTTCCGTTTTAGAAATAAAAAGAGGTGTGTTGTAAGTTTTAAAACTAAGTGTTTATTGTTATTTGCAGATAGATATTTGTAAAACATAATCGGTTATTTTGATTGCTTTTTTCGATGTTTATAATTTGGGCAGTTCATGCTTTTTCGGTGTTTATAATTTGGACAGTTCAGCGTCATTAGCGACATATAGCAACCGGACGAGTTTGTCTCCCTTGCGTGTTTCAGTAGGTATGTATTATATCATTATCGTAACACCTGCGTACTGTAAAGGTTAGCTATTTGGACGTGTAATCCAGAGGATCGAGGTTCGATTCCCGTGACGACTTGATTTTTTTAAAATGCTTTTTTGTTCATTTATACAACTTCAAATAATTTTTTATACATAAGGAAATATATTATAGCCAATATTTTGTTATTTTAAAAGTTTTACATTTTTGCAAAAACGTTTTTTGTAGATATTTCTTGGGTGGGTTGGAGTTATTTCACCAAGACAATTTGTACTTGTTTTGTGATACGAGTACCAGTGTGGGCAAGTGTGAGGTTGGTGCACCCTAGAACCTGGTTAAACCCCCAGTGGCAATTTGTTTTGCCACTGACCGTTCCAAGGCGGTATCCCCAAAGGTTCTCTTGTTTATTAATTGTTTGTGGCGTCCTATTTGAATTGACATACATATATAAAACCTGCGCTCTCTCTATCTTCCTCTCTTCTTTTTCGCTGCGTGGGGAGGCTGTGTTTTTTGAGTGTGGCGATTCCTGACATGCATATGTTGCTTTTTTGTTGAAATTTTGCATTCGTTTTCATAAGAAAATATAATATAAAAGTGTTATTTGATTTCATCTATCTATTTTAAACATTTAGGAACTTGACAGCCTGTTCGGAGATTTTGTAATATGTGTAGAGGAGTATGTCTAGCCTGAGCTCAAGGTTGTTGTTTAATAAAAGCGAACAAAGAAGAATGTGAAAAGATGGGAAAGGATGCTTTTGTTGTTTTTTTTTTTTACCTATATTGACACAAATAATTGGATAATTTTTCCGAGATAGACACGATATCTATTACACCAGCCGATGCTACCGGCACGAACGGACCAGATTACAGTCCAACCTGTCTTAAGCAGCCACCCAAGGGAGTGAAAAAGTGGCTGCTGAAGACAGGTGGCTGTTATAGACAGTAAAAAAATGAGCAAACGTCAGTTTCTGTCTCAAAATGGCCATTTAAGACAGGCGGATGCTATTCGCAGGTGGCTGCTAAGGCAGGTTTCACTGTACACCATTGTATGTTCTGCCGAGGATTGGATGATAAAAACACGCTGTGTTCTTAACGCGGATAACGCTTGAGGTAGATTACCCTCACACACTGTGTATCTTTGCGAGAAACATTCTCATGTCTATAATAATTGTTATATTATATTATATTCGCATATATCTTAATGGTAACATAACAATCATATTATCTCTGTTTTTTAATCCACAACAGAGAATAAGAACCGGTATCTGTTGGTATATTTTTCTTATAGGGTAATGAGAGGATAATTACACAACGAGGTAAACCTACTGATCGCTGTTCCTAGACACACAAAGTATGTAACTTAAGGATTTAAGTAAGAAAACGATAGCGATAATTTTAATAATATATATTTAACGAAAACAAGGAAAGAACGAAAGACCACCTTCCCTATGATAACTGACTAACAAACTAGCGCATAGCATGCCATGTCAATTTAATTTCCAAATTTCTCGTAGATGGGGGTTTTGGCCGGTTGAAGAAGTTGTAAAGAAGTTATTGTGACACACTGGCCCAATTTGCCGATAGTCAACAAATTGCCCGCGAGACATTCCCATTCCCTTTTAAAATCAAGAAGGGGAACAATCTTGGATTTGTTGGTATCATACTATTCAATTGAAACAAAACCCCGTAAAAATCAGTTATAATTATTATTTTTATTATTATTATCCTTACTTCCACAAAAGTGATTAGCTTTTGTAGCTTTCTCGCTTTTGTGTTCTTTTTATGGAGCGAACAAGCGTAATTTTACACGTCGCCTTCCGACTACCGGTTCTTGGCGCGCGACACAAAACAAGACGTTTCTATTTCGACATTTCTCGGATATATAATACATTAACATAAATGTATTTTATCTTCCAAAAATGCATGTATAACTTTTAAACTCGCTATTCATTAATGTTTGATTTGTGTATGTATGAATGGAAATCATTCCTGACCAGGTATTTTCGCCCACTATTAAAACGGACCCATAAGACCCATTCTTTCCGATTTATAGAGATGAACTTAGCGCTGGGTTTGTAAAGGAGTCTGTCAGTCCTGAAGTAAGGGTGCAGTTAATAAGGCGGAACATCTACACTAGTCAAAAGTTCTAAGTGCACACTTGATAAATGTTGATTTTTCAAATTATTTGATTGAATCTTTCAAAATAGTGTAAAGTACAATGAAGAAGAATCATTTTTCTATTAAAGCACACCAACAAATTTAAGTCTGCTTATCCAGATTAAAAAATAATAACATTTAAGCTCACTTGTACTCGGAGAGCAATTCTCAAGTTAATTATCATTGCATCGGCTATCATTTGTGATCGTTTTCTCATCTCTGTATAATTTAAATTTCATGTACATTTAAAGGAAATACTGTAGTTTGCCATTCCATTTCCAAGAAATAGCTTCCTTTAGCTTTGTAATGGTCTGCTGGGCACGATGAGCCAACGCACTCTTCTCTATTTTATCCATAACGTTTAAATAGGATTTCAAGGAGAAAATTCCATTTTTTTCACAATGTTTTGTGCCAAAAGGTTTTGAATTGTCTTGCAGTTTGGGATGATGCAATTCTCTATGATAGATGTGTAACAGACTTTCCGAACGAAACAAATGTATTCATTTCGATAAAATTGACCAGTTTTCGGATACGCTTTTTGACCAAGTAAACGTCATTTTCGAATTATTCGATTTAAAAGTTTATTGAATTTCTATAAATTTTAGTTTTAAATTTTTATTTATTGGACACTTATCCAACAAATGTTACACTAATATTTTCGAGTTTACGTTGTTTTACGTAAATATTTAATGACGTTATTGAGTAAAGTCAGCGTTCAACGTAAGCAACGTAATCAATCTAGAAAATAATATCGTTTGATTTTCTTCTTAAATTAATAAAATATGCAAAAATAAGGTATTTCTTTTGCATTTACGGAAACCGTCAAGATTTTTGACAACAAATTTGAAGTTGTGCCGGTGAAAATAATTTTGACGGCAGTGTCGTTGTCTGCTGACGTCAACCGTTCCATGATTACAATTTGTTGGTGTGTTTTTCGTGTTTGACTGGAGTCGGTGAACATGTGAAAAACAAAAACGATTTAAAAAAAATAAATTTCGATTGCCGCACGCGGATTACGCATAAATAGCGTATGCCGACGTGGATGACGTAATTACATAAAACATATTCACGGTTTTCAAAAAAATATTATTGTTTGATCATAATTAACATTATGTCAAACTTTCATTCAATTAGAATAAGTTTACTTTGAGATATTCAAAATTGAAAAGTGTGCACTTATAACTTTTGACGAGTGTATATTTACTCCATGGCGTCTTTGCGGACCCGACCTCACCGCGGGCCTCTCCCAAAAAAGAATAGCTCTACAGACGTGTAAGGCCTTACATCCGATCCGCTTTTTAGGACTTTACATCCCCGATAATTCCGAAAGTCTTAGAGTAGATTTCATCATAGTTATTAACCCTTCTCAATAACATTTAACAAAAACCCGTACGAATCGATATTTTTTTATTACTCGAATGTATCTGATGTTCTTATAAATGTAATTTTCGTTTTTCGGTGTAATTACAGTACTGAAAATCAAGAAATTGACATTATTTTGCGTTTCCACTCCATTTCATTTCCATTTCAATTGGCAATGTTTTCCGCTTCGCTTTCATTCCGTTTCCGTTGCGTTTCCATTCAGTTTCCATTTCGATTTAAACGCTTTCAACGCTGAATTTCCAGCGCTTTTCCGTTTCTAGCGTTTCCTCCGTTTCTAGCATTTCCAGCGTTCCATTTCCGCTTCCGTGCGTTGTTACCGTTTCCACGTTCAACAAATTTCAGTAATGTTGTAAATGTAAAGTGGAATAAAAAAAGGCGAGAAACATCTAACTGGCGTTGCAATATTGGCATAACCATGTTTGCAACCAGACTATTTCGTAAAGGCGATCCGATTCAGCGAAGGAAAATAATAAGAATGAGAACTTTTCCGTGTAAATGTGGTAAATTAAATGCTTGTGGGACAGTTTAGATATGATACATTAATAAAAACTATAAAGCCAGCCCTTACTAGGATTCTCTTGAATTCTCTAATAAAAAGTTAGTTATTTATGCGATTAGAACACGGAGCTCGGATTCAACAGACTTCACACTGCCACCGTTGAGGATTTTTCGTTTGAGGGGAAAATCATCGCTGACAAGTTTTTAAAGGTCATCGTGCTTTCACTGAGATTTTCACTTTATCGCTTATTCGAGCGGACACAGGTTTGTAGGGAGTAATAAAAAATATCATCGCAGGGATGTACCGCATAAAAGGGAGGAATTCTCACAATTTGATTAGAAAATGCTATCAAAACTTCCCAAAACTTATTTTTAATTCAATGAATATACTAATAACCCTTTCCTGACTATACGCCTTTCCAATAAACAGTTTCGCAGTCCTGTACGAGTTACTTCCCGTGACCAGATATCAACCCAAAACGAGGCTTCACAGGAACGCTGAACTATCGGACTATGGCTTAAGCACGTAAGGCCTAACATAATCCATTAAATTTCAGGGGTGTAATCATCGCCGCCGGTCGAAAATAAGTTACTGGTCTGTTATTCTAGTCAGACATTTTTATTTTCACTGTTTGTTAGATATTTGCATTTTTAATATTGTAAGAACATGTACCATTCTTGTTGATAGTGGGCAGTATAAAACGCGATTCGGATAAACGTGAGTATTAATGTTACGAATTTCTATACATCATTTTCATCTTTATGTATTTTATACTTAAAATTATATTTAACTGGTAAGAAATTCTCAAATTGCTAAGACTGGTCATGTACTATACTCCGGAAATCGTGACATGTCAACATTCGGTTACAGTATCTGTACGTTATACTTGTACTCATCTATTACTTGAATTCATCGTACCGTTAATGTTCAACGAACAAATAATTTTGAATTTTTGAAAGCGTCACGTATACTTCACAAGCAAAAATACGGTACGATTGATTCTGTCTTTAAATTAAGAAGGATCAGTAAGGTTATCTGATTGTTCGTTTACGTAAGAGTATCATTCATAGAATAAAATTCAAGGATTCTGATGCTGGCTTCTAATAAAGATGGAGATGCCGGCTTCAAATAATGATGGGAACATTTATAGTAACATTAAGACTGCTAAGGTTTGAAATTCTGTCATTTTGGCGTAAACGCTCAATCGCTTGATTGAATATTTATAAAATGTTCTGCTAAGATGAGTTTCTAATTGATGTCTTATGGTTCCGCTTGTCGTATTAAGGATTAATAATTCATATAACTGCTATATCAAATACTTTTGCTACCCGATTCAATAATTAAGGATTTCGATATACTTATTAATTGGGAGGTGGAGGTACATAAAAAAGTAAACCGATCTCTATTTGTCAGTGATATCTTCTTCTTAGTAATTGACAGAGGACCCCTTGTGCGCGACAATTTGGCATTTTTATGACATGCCGCTTTCAAAATCAATCGCAGCCGCCATGTCAGTAGTTGATAAGACACGCTAAGCCGGAAACGACACTCAATTTATCCGTGGATAGAACACAGGCTGTTAGTTTAAGTCGTTTAAAGTAAATCTTGGCGGGAGGAATAATGACTTTACACTTTTAGTCAAATTAGATTTGTTGTTTTATAAACTATTCTTGATTAAAAAAAATTTCATTACGCTGATGTATTATTACTAATTCAACGATAAACGAGAAAATATATTTTAAAAAAGAAATTTCATGATGAAAAACGAAAGTTGTAGGTCATGTTCCCTATTACAGTAATACAGCGAGCAATAATTTTTCCTGTATAGTAGTCACGTGACTGAATAGGGGAGGTAACCGAAAAATTCACCGAATTATTGGAAAGGCGTATACTCTGTGTTAATTGACCTTACGCTGGCCGTTTGACTGACAGTGCAATTAACCAATCAGAGTATCACGCTGATAAACCTTGTTACTATCCGCCATTTTGTCCGTCAAACTGACCAGCTTGTCTGACATCAAATGTTCAAGTTTATGTTTAAAATTTCATTAATAATGGTGAAAAGGTGCTGCTACGACCATTGCAATTCTGACACTAGATATACGGAGAGGCAAGCGAATGGAATTAGGTTTAATCCGTTCTCTAAACCAATAACAAATGTGGAAAAAAAGCTTAACATACTGATTAACTGATAAATCTTGGGACTTTTTAAAAATGATTAATTAGGGGGATAATTTATTCTAAATTTCAATTGACCATGCTGGTTTATGTTTTACTTTACATCGAAAACTTTATTTTTTGATAAAGCTTAAAAGCTGCATCAAATGATTGTTATAATACGATAAAGACAATAAAGATAATTTGCATCTGTCAATCGCGGGCCAGTATTATATTCGTTGCCATCTCTAGTATTGTATCATGGAGTTGTAATATTAATCAATGTAATTAAAATTATTAAAACGTTCTTCACAATTGCCGTCATTAAATCTAGTTTTGGTATATCATCGTAAATCGCTGGTCTCTAATACATTCACTCTTTTATGAAAAATAACAAATAATACTCTTTAACTAGTATTATAGTAATACACTATTCATTAAGGGTATATTTGGTATAAATTCTTATGATTAAATCAGATATAAATTTGTTAAACACAGCAAAATATTTTAAAATAATAACCATTTCAAATGAATTAACTGGTAGGGTATACTAGAAATTAGTTTTTTACGGGAGATGTTGAAATGTCTTTAATAATATGGGTTGAAATGTCTTCAATATAAATTTAAGAGTTGAAAAATAAATATGTTTACATTTTATGGGTTGAAATGTCCAATGGGATAAGGGTTGAACAGTCTTCATTTAAGAGGTTGAAAAGTCGATGGGTTAAAAATTCTTCGTTTTGAACGATGGGTTGAAAATTATGTCTAGCGGTTGAAATGTCCGTCACCCCTTAATTCTATTATGTTTCCGTCATCGTGTGTTATTAAATCTTCCAAGTAACATCCTGATATAAAAGCATGTGCTTTTTGTTTCTTTCGTGACGATAAGTTACATTTTAAAGTAATTTATTCCAAGATAATCAGGTATGTTTGCGAGCGTAGCGACTCGATTAGCCATTTTGTTTGACGGACATCGGAAGAGTTGTTCCGCTTGAAAATCGGTGGGCGCGGTTATCGACGCTCCAGCGTAAGGTCAATTGATGTTGTATTACCGTTTAAATAAATGACGTCGGGTTACCGTCGGCAGTACATAACACGAATAAAGTTTCTCTATTATTGCTTCAAATAGATTATTAATGACGTCAAATAACAATAAAGTAATGCTCCCAATATTTGTGTCAGATATGTAGAAGGTTTTCCTTGCTTAGTAAATATAAAGTATTAACACTATTCTTAAAATGTAGTAAAGGTAATTCTTATTTATGAGCGGTATTCATTCGCTCTTGCTTAAGATTAAGTTGTTCCTTAAAAAAAGTCAAAATAAGAATGTCACAATGTACATGTAAAATCCCTGACATTCCGATAATATATCTGCCCAGGGCAAATGTTGCCATGACTACTATCAGTGATATCTACATCTTATAGGTAATAAAATTATCAAAGAATTTGTGTCAGATATGTAGAAGGTTTTCCTTGCTTAGTAAATATAAAGTATTAACACTATTCTTAAAATGTAGTAAAGGTAATTCCTATTTATGAGCGGTATTCATTCGCTCTTGCTTAAGATTAAGTTGTTCCTTAAAAAAGTCAAAATAAGAATGGCACAATGTACATGTAAAATCCCTGACATTCCGATAATATATCTGCCCAGGGCAAATGTTGCCATGACTACTATCAGTGATATCTACATCTTATAGGTAATAAAATTATCAAAGAATTATAGATGATCAATTATGAAATTAAGTATCAAACTTAATTTGACACCAAACTTTAGAATTATATTACAAAGTTAATATGTAAATTTAAATACAAGCACGTTGTAATAAAATTAACAGATGATTATAATTTTTGTAACCGACCCTATTTCAGCATGGTAGGATTATCACAGTGACTATACGTATGTCAAGCCATATTAAACTTATTTATTGAATTAATAATGGGGAATTTTAATTTTTTTTAAAAAATTTATAACGGATTCAGAATAATGTGAATCACTATCATAAACTATATAGTTTAAGATTCATATTATGTTCCCGCAAATTCCCAGCGCGGGGCGCACGTGCATATACATAACTGGAGCTGACGCCGGGATTAAAGTGGTTAAAGAGCATTCTCTGCGCGATAAGCATGCCTTTAGAGTGTATTGTACATTGTGTTTCTAACAACAGTAAAAGTTATTGCCTTATGAAGATTTTACATTATTGAAAAAAGCAAAACAAATTAATCAATATAGGTGCTAAAATATATAGCTCCGATGATGTACATTTTTGTATACCCACATGCGTCCCGTTAGGCCTGATTTCTATCTTTCGCTATTCACGGGGCAGTAATTTTAATTCACTTTATATTAATATAAGTATCTGAGTAAAATGCAAGTGCGATTTACTATTGTTGCGTTTTTGTAACAAATATTTTATACACTTACGCTCATGTGTTATAATAATTAAGCTTTCTAGAGTTATACTGGATACATGTATTTCCTCGGTATAACAGAAAAAATAATCGTACAATGTCAACGGGAGGTAACCTCTTCTTGACTTACAAGAAAGTGCCTACTGGTGTTAGTGAAAGGGAGATCACCTTTTCCAAACTTGCTATTACTGAATAATTTTATTTAGATGAAACGCAACTTTAAATATTGGACCAGACGTCGTATAAAATGCTGTATTTCGCGTGTGCGTTACACTTACTTGGAAACTAAAAATAAGCAACACGATTAGTAATAAATAACAACTCTATACTGGTCAAAGATCATCGCCAGTGAAATCTTATGTAAAAGAGTGTGCATTATTTTTAATTATTGATAATTTAAAGCCTTTTCAGTGCAGAAAGGATTCGACAAAATATAAATTTGAAACAATCCGTTTCAAAACATGAGTTAAAATTGTTGTGATATTGGTTAAATAATTGAATGTTGAAAGCAATATTTCTATCTTTGACCGAGAAATGCATAATTCTGATCGCAAGCATCGTGTCATTCATGCGAACCTTTCCTAGACCAAAAATAAAACAGATCACAAATACCACAAAGACGAAAACTTTTCGCATGCTTCGCGCAAGAACCGTGCATCTCGTGCAAATCATGTCTTTTTATTTTATTGTAAACGTCTGATGTTTTGTTAACGTTTGATTGTACGTCATGTGTATTTTACTTCATATGTTTATAATGTATCGGCAATCAAACAATGTGTATTCGAACAAATTACGTGTTTTTACCGCCAAATATTATGACATCTGATAATATTGTCGGTGTTTGTTTGTAGGTCATATTTAATGACGAAAATTAAATTCCTGAAAATATTTCTTTTCTCCAAAGGGCAGTTGTTGCTGTTTTCCATGAATAAAATAAACCATTGCAACATGTTATTTCGTTTTCATTTCTAAATCCCCGACGCGAGAAACAAAATAATGTTGCGTTGTCCATTTCTTTCATCTAGATCTCTTGTATAACAATTGCTCAATCAGAATTGAATAAAAGTAATTATTTAGACTGATTATTACTTGAAACAAGTGTCCCACGTAGCGTCATTTTGACAACTATTATTTTCGTTAATTTCGTACAATTAAACGGTTAAAACGCTACTATAAATAAGCGGGCCGTTTCTAGCGTTCCGATTATTCCGTTTCTACCGTATTAGCGTTCCAAGCGCTCCGATTATAGCGTTTTTACCGTTAAAAGCGTTCCAACCGTTTTTAGCGCTGCATTTCCATTTCGACTGCGTTCCGTTTCCATTGCGTTTCCGTTTCAACTGAGAGTGAAAAGCGTTTCATTTCCATTTCCACTCCGTTCTGTTTGTCAATTTCGTGATTTTCAGTACTGTATGTGGTTATGGGTATATTATGTTATTTTAAATATGATTACATTGTTGATATAAAATCATAGTAATAACTATAAATAATTATTTTAAACATCTTATTCGGCTTTAATTTTATTCAAACGTATATTACAGGAATTTCAAGGTAAAAAGGTGATTTCTGCACGGCACTGTGACGTCTGGCGACGCTTCGCGACGTTTAACTTTTACCGACGTCAAACTTCTGATGAACAATGTGTTTGCGGGAAACGCTATATTATATTAAGTAGACCAGATGAAATCGTGAAATAAAAAGCAGTTTACTGAGAAAAGTGTGTTCTTTCAAAATATTTTAAAAATAAGAAAACGAAAAAAAAATGTCCGAGTAACCTTTTTCTGGCGTCGCCGGCCAAAAAAGATAAAACGAGTTATAAAGGAATAAATGTTTTATAGAATTATCAAATATTATGTATTTAAAAGTAAAACACCTGCTGCTTTTTTATATTTTTGTTTGTCATAGCCTTAACACGAAATTCTTAATGTCCGATTATAAAATTTTCCTCCGTAACTGTGTATTTCACTTCTTTTAATCTATTTAAATTCCATGGATCAAACAGTTTACATCAATTACATGATTAGCAATTGATTAATAAATACAAACCCTAAAAAAGTTTTATTTATTGCAAATATTAGTCATAAAATGTTAAAAAATATTCCTCAGCATTATTTTTTTTCTTTCGTAACCATAAGTATCATGATTGCTTCTAGTACTAATTAAATTGTTGTTATCAATTGTTTGACTTGCTATTATTATAAAAGCCGTCAAGTAATATGGTCAGACGTGGTAAGATAATTAAAATTTACCCTTGTAATTTTTGGTTATTGAGAAAAGTTACGGAGGAATCTAGAAAAGTAACGGAGGAAAAGTATGCACGATTATCAATTTATCCTCGACTAACTTGTGTCTAAACGTAAGCTGCACACAAAGTTTATATAAAAAAGTTGTTCCTCCGTTGCAACCGATACGTAAGTACTCCAAATTCTTTGTCAGAATTCAAACAAATAATATTATTATAGTGCATAAAAATATGCAGGTAATTATTAAGTTCGGCTGGCGCTTGATTTTGTTTGAGCTTGGCCTCTATTGCTAAAACATTAAAATCACATTTTAAATGAAAGTTATACAAACATAAATGAACATATTTAGCTCAAAACATTTAATAAACATTTGAATCGTTGAATTACATTGCAGTATCAGGCACGATGAAAAAACATGTGTTGTTGTTAGGATAGACAATGATGAACAGTGGTCTGCATTCTTATTTTATGAGCCTAACTCACTTGATTTGGCGTTTGTTTCATTGAACACAGATTGCAAACAGTTTGTTTCATATAACCTGATGAAATGTTCCACTAAAATCTAGAAAAAATATGAATAACATATATCTACTTAATACATTTTCCTTCGTAACGTTTCCGTCGTAACTGTTGGGTAATTTTTTTGTTCGTTTAACATTGTTAATTCAGAAAAGTTTAATTGAATTTAAGTTATTAGTTTGTTTTTAATACATATACATACAATTACAAGCATGTTAGTACGGTACTGCTCTTTGTTTGTTTAATTGGTAATGCATAATTTTATTTGTATTTGTTATCAAGTTAATTTTTGTAAATCTTAACAGACATGTTCCTATGATAGTAAAATAGCAGTCGTTTTTGTTTATGTTCCATAAACATTGTGTGTTTAATCCATTAAACTATGTTTCCAGTCAACAATAACATGTTTAGAAGGTGTATATTGTACGTACAGTGTTTATTATAAAACATATGTTACAGGCACCTTCAGTTTGCCTCCCAGTTGATACAAAGAAGAAATTGTTATGTTTTGAGCTTATCTTTTAAATGGTGTGATCCATAAGTTTATTCTAAAGTCTATACAAAATTGCCTAAATAAAGACGTACTTCCTTTTCACAAATGCAGATGTCCATTTTTTGTTTTTATTTTTATTTATCAAAATTTGGGTTTATTAATTTATTATTTTTGGCTGATACCCACTTCACGCAACTATGAATGATCTATGCAATTGACTGCTTTTGTTAGCTTTATTTTTTCAAGAAAGCTTAATGGCTTTTTAGAATCATTTTAAAACTAGTTGTAATGATTGATTAAAGTATTTTTTCGAACGATGATATTTTTATACAAAGAACGTATTGATCACAAGTATGCAACTTTATTATCGTAAAGTATGTATTGATTATAAGTATCATGCATGAGTGTGAGGTGAAGATGAAAAAATCTGTCACCGAGGGTTAACTGTTTTGTGGGAACGAGGCTCTGCCGAGTTCCCGCCAAAACAGTTCACCCGAAGTGACAGATTTTTCTATCTTAGCCGAATGTCTCGTGCAAGATACTTTTTATTGCATACCTTTTTTTATTTATAACATTTCTGTGTATGTAGACAAACTAATTTATTTTCCTTATGTTGAAATATTGACATTATTGTAAACCTTTTTTACAATGACGTCACTAACTTGAATATATTACATCAGATACTTGAAGACGTGACGTCACTCACGTGAATCATTCTACACGGGGGGTGTAGGATCGAAATTTCCTACACGGGTGAAAACACCGGATGATCTGTTCTGGTATGCAAGTAAAATATACAACGATTTATATGAAAAGCGTGTTTTATATTTACAAATGTCAAAGATTTGTATGTGATAATTGTAACCCTAAAATACAATACCATTAAGTAACATTATTGACAAAGAATAAAGTATAAAGCATAATAATATTTGAATAAATAAACAAAATAAATTTTGCTTATTATCAAATTTGGTACGAACAACTGACATCGACCATCGTGAGAATCGAACCCGTACTGCGAATGCGCCTCGCCATGTAATTCCAAGCACACTACCGACTGAGCTAGTTAAAAGAGATGATAAGAAAGTTAACTAAGAGATATTAAAATTTCACTTACCAATGCTTGGGAGTTTCGAGTTTACCCTTTTACAACGAACTTCATTTATTTGTTTCGGAGTTCACTAAAACGTCAATGGCCCAATGTTTACCCCCATCGAATGAAAACAAAGATAAATATTTTATTGTACGATAAATAAAAAATGTTATCGACGCATGTTAATAATCAAGATTTATGTAAATGTTAAATTGTTGTTATTGCTAGTTGAACAAAGAAACAAAGATTAAAAGATAATTATGTTAAACATTTAATCACTCTTGTCACATTTTTAAATATCAAATTATGGTTTAAAATTTAACAAATACCTCCAATTTGTTCATTTATAAATCACATGTCGACGGAGAAACAGAAACTTTCTAACCAAATTAAAGGTTACCGTACTGGTAAAAGCCGGAAAGTTGCGTAGACCCAAACATAGTTTAATTAATTCTGTAGATTAGATAAAAAATATCATTTTGTTTAAGTTTGTTTTTATTTTTATAGATATATAAGGCAAACATGTACTTAAACAAATTATTGTACGTTGATTTTCCAAAGGTTTCCAAGTACGACGCAGTTTGATAGATCTGCTTAATGATAAATTTGATAACAAACATAACACAGTCTTTGTTCTATGACATGGATGTTTTTATTCTTATTTTAGCTAATCTTTATCGATAGATTTGCTGTTTGTGATAGTAGTCATTAATAAGATTTACGATTATTAAAAGTAAATATAGAAGCACTATTTGTTTCTTTTATCCCTGTCATCGTGTTTTTGTTAATTTGACTCTAGAGGCTCTAGTCTCGGCAAGATCATGGCGTACTCTCCCAAATGACTTTGCAATGCTATAGGCTTCTTACTTTTTATATATTTGTGTGCTTTTGCATGCATATTGTTAAGCTGATGTGTGATTTGGAGTCCTTTTACCCTGACAACTTGTACTTGTTTTGAAATAAGAGAACCTGTTGGGGCAAGTGTGAGGTTGGTGCACCCTAGAACCTAGTTTAAACCCCAAGGGGCAAAATGTTTTGCCACTGACCGTTCCAAGGCGGTTACCCCAAGGGTTCTCACTTTCGCTATTTGTTTGTGGCGTCTATTTTAAAACTGATTATTGTAATACCACACTCTCTTTCCTCTCTATATTTTTGGGGAGGTTGTGTCCATTCCTGATATGTACACCATCGTTTTGGATGGATCAAAATTTATACTGTTTTTTGTGCAAATAATGAGATGCGCTCAAACCGGGACTTAGCGGCCTGTGGAAGTCATATGCATATCCAATACTGCTCATGAACAGGCTCAATCAAACCGAGCCTGCACTATTTTCACATTCTTAGTTCTTTTTTCACCTATTTCACTTTTTATACCTTGTTTGGATATAATACGGCATTATACCAGATGCTAACTTTACTTACTTTGCCAGTATGCTACTGAATTCCTGTGTTAATTGTGTTATGCCATGGATCTTGTCAGATTTGTTGGCACATTAAACGTGTCTTTTTCTTCAGCCTCTGCTGTTTCTTCTTGTAGTTAAATGATCTGAAATTATCCTGATTCAAATAAACATGTATAGTTATTTAAGAATGGAATTTCGTGTTAGTTGTTGTGCACAACTTTTTTTAATTAGTTCTTGTCGGTCTGATCTTGTTTCCACACTCTATTCCGTTCGATCAGATTTGGATCACACATTTATATTACTCTAAACTGCAAAGATGCTGTTACACCGAAGACAATTTTCTGAAATTAAAGTGAATTAGTTGTATCATCGACTACTGCAGTGAGAAGTTAACTATATATATTTTACATTGTATACGGAGTTAATTTGTATATGTACATTCTAATACATTCTTTTCTTCATGCGCCTCCGGAAATACATACATCTGCTAAATGCTGAATTGTATGCAATAGGCAAATGAATGTAAACTGGTCAAAGTTAGAAGTCAACAACAGTACTTAATGTATCCAAATTATAAAAAGCACACCTAGAGTGTTAAGCAGTATATTAGATATATATTTCACACCTTTTCTTATATGTGTAAGCTTACAAATGCTGAATGGCTAATTTTGTAGTGAATTCCACCATGTATATGCAACTTTATCATGCATTTACCAATGTCAGAGATAAAAACATAAGTAATAATTAACTGAAAATACAAAATTATAAGTCCTCATCGACGGTGTGTTCTTTTAAATTCACACAAATTTCATATAACAGTAACTGAAACGGAAACTGTTTTATTTAATTAAAAACCTTATTTTGCGATATTCACTGGCGTTTTACATAAGATACATATCATGAAAGGAATAATACACAATTTTTCTTCAAGAATGTACAAGAACAGTTAAACATATGTATTTTCTGCCAAGTAAGATAACACAGTTGTTGCTTGTTCGGATAATATCACGAGTCTCCAAAACCAATATTCAAAATTTCTGAAAAAAAAACTGTGTTTATAATGTTTTCTTAAAGGAGTCTATAGAATCACTATTTCTAAATTCTAGGTAATTTATTTCATAATTTTGGACCCACTGTTTTACAACTGCATGATCGTGAACTTTTCGATAGCTCTTTTCAGATTATGCACCTCCGTAAACTGCATTTTTTAAGTGCATAAGTACTTGATTTTATGACACTGGTAACATTTTGTTACATAATATAACATTTGTACATCGCCGTACATGAATTTGAAATTATTGATAAAATGATAAAACATAGTGTCCTAATTATCTTATTGATTGTTCTTTATCTTTAACCAAGCTTAACTGTCAAATGCCCATGCCAGATTTTGAATTCTTTTCATATACTTCATTATCACAGTCTCTTTGTTTATGGAGGGTGGCAGCTATAAAGGAAGTCTACTCGTACGTCCAATCAGGGATGTTATCACTTACCTTCTGTGATGGTCGTTTAGCACAATACCAATTTTTGTTATACGTTACCGGGTATTGTTTTCTCGTTAAGAGCAAACTCACTTATCTATGTGTGGACGACGTGCCGCTGATCATGGAATCATGGCACAAATCTGAAAAAAAAACACATCGTGTGGAAGGTTTCTCGGTCGCCGATTTGTGCACATCGTCGTCTTGTTTACTGTTAACCTGTCTAACTATGGAGTCGCTTTCAACCAGTGGCTAGTCAATTTCGGCGAATACTGTTTAGTAGATTCAAATTTACTTACTATATGTTAAGATACATGTATTAAAATTAAATGTAGATGCAAATACCTTTAACACTTTACCCAATCGTATATGGCTTATATCCCACGTGAGACCAATGTAGATCCAGGTCAGGCTGCATATTTTAATTCATATTCATCTAAAATCGATTATAGTGTAGGCCATAATCAGACTAGGCTGATCTGGATGAACACTGCGTGAATAGGAATATAAGTCATATATCCACTTAGTAATAGATTAAATTTGACAACTTTTTACATCTCAACAAGTTGATGGTATCGGGATTATAAGTACTATCTTATAAGTATTATAAGCTATTTGATGTCATCATTCACATTTATCCTCCTTTCATGTATATCATGTATATATTAGAGACCAGAACATCCGCAGATGCTAAGCATACAGCTTCTTAGGCCCGTTTGGAATACCAGCTTTCAATGGTGGAGGAAGACCCCAGGTGCCCCTCCGGACAATTTTCATGCCCGGGCGGGCACCTGGGTAGAACCACCGACGTTCCGCAAGCTAGCTGGCAAGCTTCCTCACATGAAAGATCTTGACCCTGGTAGGTCTCGAACTCACGGCGGTGAAGGGCAAGTGGTTCTCAGTCGGAAACCTTAACCACTCGGCCACGGACGCCCTCGGTGTTGACTTTACGGCCGCATAATTAATAATTCCGAACATACAGATGCTTCCAGCAAACTGGTATTTATGTAATGTGCTTGGGGGTTAGCAAGTAAACAACACAAACCATACACAATAAATTGCAACAACAACAACCACAAGCTTACCACTTTTTATATGGTCTTTGTTAAGAAGAAGTCTATCTAATTAAGATTCATTGTCTCGTTCGAATCGTTTAAACACATGGTACGTTATCGGTAAGTAAAGTCACGCGATATTAATATTTAATGTAAATAGTAAATTAACTAAAACAGCTATAATTTTGATATCTAAAGGATTCCACTTGTAAAATCTCAAATGGAAAATATAATTATAGTAAACCAAATCTTATGTAACGGTATTGTCTTCATTTTCTACGACTACATTACATGTATCACGTGACTTTCTTGTTAATACTAAGCATAAGTTATACAGCGTGTTTGCAGATAGTATTTGTGTTTATAAATGCCGATATCTAATTACAATAGTCAAATAATGTTTGGAACGGTAATAATTTGTAAAAAACTTACCAAATCTCGTCAATCACTGTGCCTCCGTTCTAACTTCTATTATGTTTGTCTCCCTTTACATCCTACTGACATCTGTCTAATTTGATTGTTATAACCGTTTGCCGGTGTTAATTATATACCTATTTATCGCGCCTTAAGAGGCTATTATCTAAAAATTCACATGACTGTATCTAACCGACATTAATTTTAAACCCTGTCCAAAAAGAAGCATATCACGTTACTGAGACTGACCGATTTGACTTAGCTAACAAAGTACATCATGCGGTCAATCAGTGAAAGACAGGAATAGCTTGTCCACAAAAGGGACAACGTGCAGTGTGTGTGAGCTGCTAATAATAAAATTAAAGCGCTGAAAGCGTTGGTAGACTATCGGCGTTGAATTCGTAGCTATCATAGATGACCACATCAGAGTTAAATTTAGATAAAATTCTAATTAGATGATCGCTAGAAAATAACATCGTTCAGCAATCTATCAGAAATAACCCAAGTAATTTGTTTAAAGTGAAATGCGCCTAACAGTTACCGCACACACATTACTTAACATCGACGAGACTCGGAGTGTATTCGTTAACTGAGGTCAACAGGTACTTGTATGTTACAGTAAAACCCCTCATAACGGACACTCATTATTATGGGCATCCGGGTATTATGGGCAATTTTTTTATTCTTGGTTTTAACCCACAATTAAGGACAACCCGCTATTAAAGACACTTTTCCTCAGTCCCTTAGATGTCCGTAATAGAGGAGTTTCACTGTAGTTCGTATGTTTTTAACTGAAAATGTAGTTTTTTTTAGATTTGGATATTGTCCAAATACTCCCAGGGATATACTTCCTGCTGTTTTTAAAATTTTGCCTTTGGCGTTGTCTGTGATTTGCAGGATTTCTATTTTGTTTAGTTCCGCCCATTGTTTTCACGTTTAAGGCAAACCCATTCTTTTATTTAGGGATCAATCGCCGCTGAAAATAAAATGGTATTAATCTGAAAATCCATGTCCACCGCCATATGCACACCATCGTTTGGGATGGTCAATATTGTACTGTTTATTGGTGTAAATATTGAGTTGTGCTCAACCGGGGCTAGGCAGCGTGGGCAGTAATATGCATTTCCATTACTGTCCATGAACAGGCTCAATCAAACCGAACCTGCAATATTTTTATATTTGCCGTATTCGATGGCTTTCAAAGTTCCCTTTTCATCTATTTCAAATACGACGATTTCCCTAAGTATGTGTTATTTTTATAGCGTGTGTTATTGTTCTTTAAATCGATGGTTAGGAAGCCAGCTAGCTAAATCGAGATGATAATCGAAGATTATACTCAATAATCTAATGATTATTCAATGAATATTTATTAGTTACAGTAACTATTTGTCGAATTTCTTAATATAATGTACTCAGCAGCGTAGCTCACAGCGGTGTTGTTCTTTGTTTGTTGGATAGTGTTTCTGTCCTAAAAGCATAAAAATTACGCCATAACGTACATAACGCGCGTGATTTTCGTAAAATGTTGAACTTGCAGTGTCTGCATAAAACTTCAAACTGATCTCGCTGTCACCGTTGAACCTGTGTATTTCAATACGCCTGTGGGCGCAATGATACAGTAAAACCCCTCTATTACGGACACCTAAGGGACTGAGGTAAAGTGTCCTTAATATCGGGGTGTCCTTAATAGTGGGTTTGAATAACCGGCCACAGTCCGTTACATATTCGGTTCGACATCATTAATATATCGTTGATGATACTGCCTGATTGGTGTTTATTTGCGCTTTAATCTAGTATAATGTAATAAATCAGACAAAATATGTAAATTTACTTATTTGTTTGGCTTTTGCCTTGTTTTCCAGACTTTCAAATTAATTTTAATTTCCTTTGTAGAGTCAGTTCAACTGTCTGAACTGTTTTACTGTTCTCCATAATGGAGAGAGCTGAAAGAAATTATTTTTAATTGATTTATCTTGCATGTAATGTTTGAAACATACCGATCAAACTATTTGCTGATTTACATACAAATCAAAAATATCCAAACAAATCGATCATTAGCGAATCTTTTCATCGCCGAGACCTGCGAATTATAGCCCAATTGACTAAAAGGTGCAATAATCTTAAACTGCTAATTGAAATAACCACTTCCTCAATTAGGTACCCCAGTCAAACGTGTAAATCACAGTTTGACAGGTCTGTTTTGATTGCAATTTGCAACTTTACCTATTACCGTAAATGAGTCTAATTAATAATACGTTAAGCGGTCGTAGGTCGCAAACCGATGTCGTAAACTGATGTCGCGAAACGGTCAGAAAGTGGAACGTTACCAGTTTCGACTGTGCGTAATAGCGGGGCTAAAATATGCATTAAAGTTAATTTTGTTCTGCGTCCGTTGTCCGTATTACCAGAGTAGCGGGGTGCCCGTATTATCGAGTTATTTACTATATACAAACAGAAGAAAAATTTCGTTCTTTAAAAAATCGCCCGTAATATTGAGTGTCCGTAATGAGGGGTTTTACTGTATCGGAAGTTGAAAACCGCGTGTCGCGGAACTATTTTAATGAATGAGACCATTCGATTTCTGATTTAAGACTGTCTGCTCATGCGCGCCAGTCTAAAAATGGGAAATACGACTGCTATGTAAACACCCTTAATGCCCTCCAAAGAATACTGATCCAAAGAGAGGGAGCGGACAGGGAGAGAGAGAGAGAGAGAAAGAGAGAGAGAGAGAGAGAGAGAGAGAGAGAGAGAGAGAGACGGAGAGAGAGAGAGGGAGGGAGAGAGAGAGAGAGGTTTGTGGTCAAGTTGGTTGCATTCTTGGATTTGTGATCATTGCTGATAATCCCTTGGCGTAGATGACCATTGCGAATTGGCCCAATCTAATGTCTATAGCTTTTAACATGTTGCGTTTTAAATCTAGGTGTAGAATTTAAATTGAGAAATGAACGATTTAAAATGCAATTATTTCGAACGTTTAATCTCCAATACGTGCACACATTTTGAATGCAGTCAATCTGTTTAGTACTCTATCTAATATTCTATGGATAATGTACTACTCAAAATTTGATAAGGATCACTTACTAGAAGAGAGTGTTTATTCCTTAAGGTTGAAACGATAAATATTTGTTGTGATTCTTAAAAAAATTGAATTTTTTCAGCTTTGTGCCAAAAATGGAATGAGCCGTTAAACAGTTACTGTTGAAGTGGAACAGCGGTTAAAACTTGGTAGGGGCAATAATTAGGGATTTAAAGGAAAGCGATCCCTATTAATTTTTTTTCGTTGTTTTTTTGTGTTTTTTTTTGGCGTTCACCTTTTCGGCGTGTAAGCGTGGTGCTGCGCTTTTGGATAGGAGAGCGCCATATTGCAGGCTCAGCACCTCCGACTTCGGATCTCCTTGCGGGTCCTCCTATACCGACACCCGCCGAGTCGGTCGTAATGCTAACCCTTAAACCCTGAGCGCCAAGGAGGGAAGCCATTACTACCATTTTTAAAGTCTTTGGTATGACCAGGCCGGGGATCGAACCCACGACCTCCCAGTCCGGAAGCGGACGCTCTACTTACTGAGCTAACCGGGCTGGTCTATTAATGGTTGAGTAGTATAATTATTTCGTGATTTCTCAGAAACCAGTCCCAACTGTTGCGTTTCTGAAGCTTTGAGAAGTGTGTTATCGTAGTCTGTTTTGAACTACTTGTCTTACTCCTCATCACAGATTATATCGTACTCAGTATCATTATCATATGACTTACATGTGAGAGACCTGAACTAGATATTACATATCTATAAAATTATATAATTATCTTGTTGTATCATCCTGTAACCAAACACACTATGATGTGAGTAAATAATTTTAAGGCTATCTTAAACACATTCAGGATATGACTGTCCTAATTTTGTGACAGTCTTTAAAGGTTTGTTTATCGTTTCAAAACCCATATATTTCTAAACTCTAAACACCAGCTAGTAGTTATTTTGCACATTCAACTTCAATGTGTACAGGAAAGTTATCGGTAAGGAAAGTGATAGATGTGAAGAAACATGCTTTATTATATATGGACCTTAACAGATCTTGTTTGGTCTTTAAGTATTTCTTCTGCAGTCTACTTTGGTAGAACATTTAATTGTGTGTCGTATCTAAGTTTGTTAATGTGAACTACTAGACATGTGTCACGGGGAACGGACAACGAGAACCGATAGCGGGAAACGAGGTTAATACAGGGAAAATCTCAAAAATGCACAGCTGTACAAAACACGAGATATTCATGGTATCCATGAAACATATTTATTAATCGCAAATAATTATCGTAAATCCAGTGTGATTCACAAGTTCCATTTAAAGAATAAAATGCTCTTTGTTTGAACAATTCTTACAGTCTGTGATAGCATTGGCTTGGGTGTCGCCATACAGAATCAACGCATTTGTAAGTTTTTAATTCTGCAATAGAATGATCTACAGCTATTCTGTCTAGCAATATATCTGTGTAAACGTTTTCTTCTAAGTTGAGTTGATGTAAACGGCGTCATAAGTTGATGCCGCCCATTTGCATGATTTTGTCTTAAAAAAACACAACACATTCTTGGGGAAAAAGGCAGTACTATTGTGTGCCATAGAAAATAATTTCTTATTAAGAGAATGCTATTATTTCCACGCATTTGAATTAGTTTGATGACATTGGCAAAAGTCTACAAATTGTTTCATATGGCAGTTTAATATACGTATAATGTCTACAGAAACTTATCGAACTACTTGTTTATTGCATTATGTTTACAGATGTAACGCGAAATTTAAATTGTGCAATAAAAGAATGTGCAATCTTTCATGCACATATTAACATTAATTATATTTAAATACAAAAATACAATAAAAATGTTTAAATCATATCAAATAAACACTTGCTAAATGAGTGTTTCACTCATCTATGATTTGAGTATACGTCTGTGGTTATACAAATATATTTATGTGTCTCATGGTTAAATTTGAGAATATGACTTTGCTCTGAAACGTCCATGCTTTGAGACAATGTTTCTACCAAAAAATAAAGCAGTACATAGTTATTTCTATGCTTCTGGCGAACATTGCCCATCCAACGACGTGGAGTGACGTCATTGGTGATATCACGGTAAACAACCATTTAAACAACTGAACCACGAAAGAACTGTACAGACACATCAATATTGGGCAGTTGCGGGACTGATTGTCCTCAGCCAAGGCTTCGGGAAACATAACCAACGGTGAAAGAGGTTGTATATCAGGGTTCAACTTCCGGAAACTTTTCTGTATGTACCGGTGAACGAGGCGGCTGGTGACGATAGTGATACAGTGGCGGCAAATCTTTCCGAATTATCATCATATAAGAGGACAGCAGAAGATTGGCCGAAAGGACGGCGAAGGCCTTTG
Source organism: Corbicula japonica (assembly GCA_038501625.1). Taxonomy (NCBI): domain Eukaryota; kingdom Metazoa; phylum Mollusca; class Bivalvia; order Venerida; family Cyrenidae; genus Corbicula; species Corbicula japonica. The sequence continues at coordinate 214,622 of JAZAYU010000477.1, read as the reverse complement.
GCATAATTAATAAGAGAAAATAAAACCAAGCAATATTAAATCATTTTAGGAAAACGAAAATGCCAAAGATACGCCGAGAGATAGGAATTTCTAGAATAATAATTGTAATACACAAATAACAAAAAATTGCGTTTCGCTTGGCCTTGTTTTAGTTTTATACAAATTTGTTTGAAACAACCCCCTGATTTTAATTGTTTTCCTTTCTCAAACCTCGATCTTCGTTCTCCGTGACACATGTCTACTAAACATACACGTGTTTGTGAAAAAAGTAAGATAGATCAGGTAGTGGTGCAGTGCATTTTTTATCAAAAGTTTAATTCTGAAACGAAATTAAACTGTTTTGCATTTTATTCTTTTTTGACTGAATAAAGAACATTGCCAGTAATCACGTGACGCGCAGTAATAATGACAATAGGTTTTATGGTAATTGCGACCAGTACAGACCCAGATCAGCATCTATTCATTCTGACCAGTGTTTTACCCGATATAAACTGATGCAGTAATCATTTAATAAATCCGAAAAGTTTCAACAAAAGCGTTTTGCCATTCCATGTTTTTTATGAAAAGCGACCGAAAGAAAAAAAGACAAAACAGCATTTTGACAATAGCGGGAGGAAAAAATGTGTGAACATTTATGTAGTATTGCTAGATTAGTTTTCTTTACTTTTATACATGGGTGACGTAAGTGGAAACGTAAGTATTTCTTATTGACGCGTTAGTTTTTTAAACAATGAGTTAATATTCAATATTATAATCGTTTTATTAATATTGAGTTTTTATGTTGCAGGCAAATTACTTGGTCAATCCTTGATTAGAGAAACACGGTCAATAGTTGAGATTGTACTTGTAAATAAACCACTTTAAATTGTGATAGTTGATACAAATCCATAAACAAGTGGCTGAATCTGGTTTATTAAATATCATTTCCTAATAACAGTATTATACGTCAGTTTTAAAGGGCTTCAACTGATGTAGAGCAAATCAATGATGAAAACAATAAACTGATCACATACCTATGCAACAGGTTGAGTGGAACGACTTGAAATTTACCGAGTAGAAACTGATTCGTCGAATTTGTTTTAGAAATGTGCTATACCGGTACTCAATCTGAATTGACATTGGTCGCTTCAGTGTAAGAAAACAAGCAAAATGAATCTAAAGCTAACAGTTGAATTTCCGATCAGAGTAAGGAAGTGCTGGCTGATTGGCCCATGGAATACCGACATATATATAGAGAAAAATGTTAATAATATGTGCAACCCGTTTTAATCCAGATCAGCCAACTGTGAACTGAACTGGATTTATACTGTTTGCATCCTGGTAAGAACTTACATACATTAATTACCTAAAAAATAAATAAATAAAAGTTGAAAGTGTTTATGCTAAGACTGCATGGACGTGCAGCCTGAATTAAATCTACACTGGTCACACTTGGTACGATCATTAAAACTCTGATGTAAGATAAGAGTGAAAGCTGTGGCTTGAAAGAAAGTCTTCATTTTGACCATGCTCTCTCTCTCTCTCTCTCTCTCTCTCTCTCTCTCTCTCTCTCTCTCTCTTCTTCATCTTCTTCTTCTTGACAGTGTTGGTAGGCTTTTTTCCTGAATGCGGCGATTCCTGATATGGGCAAGTGTGAGGTTGGTGCACCCTAGAACCTGGTTAAAACCCCCAGTGGTATTTTGATTTGCCACTGACCGTTCCAAGGCGGTAACCACTCGGGTTCTCTGTTTATTTTATTGTTAGTGGTGTCTTTTTTTAAATTGATCATTTTATTAACCATGCTCTCTCCCTCTCTCTTCTTCTTGACTGTGTGTGGGGGCTGTTTTTTTTTCTGACTGTGGCGATTCCTGATGTGCATATTTTATCTTTTTTTTTAAGAATGTGACTGACAATTTATTTTGAAATGCATAAACTGGCCAGGACTTGTATTAACTATTAGTATTAAATATTATTAACGTTAGAAAATATACTTTTTTCCAGGAGTACGATGTTAGATTTTCAGACTTTTTGATTCACTGCAATGTTAGAGAAAGAGGTCTAAAACTGCTACCATCCAAGCAAGACCGTAAAAGAGAAATCAGTTATCGATATGAATGGCCGGGGTTGATATTAAGGAGTTACCTTTCCAAACTGTCACCTTATTGCACTTACGAATATATGTTGGTACTGTTTATTTTTGTAAAAATCAAGTTGCACTCAACTTGGGGCTACACGGTGTGGGCGGTAATATGAATGTTTATTACTGCATACGGACAGGTTTAGTCAAAGTAAACCTGCATTATTTTCATAATTGTCGTGTTCCATAGTTCTCTTTTCAACATTGTTTATTGAATGCCATTTGTAGTGTTAAATGTCTTTATGGGTTTCCTATGAATTACCTAAACTATGCACTTTTTATCATGAATAAATCGTCCAGATTTTAATACTACAAGGTTATCTAAATGTTTATATGCTCAATTAATGAGATTTGATATGTAATCAAATTCTAGACTGGACCACTTTTTATTACAGTAAAATTTAAATTGTGGAAAAACCGTGTTCTATAAAATTCAGAACAGAAAAACAATTATGTACAATATTACTTTGTTAAGATAAACAAATGCTGACATCGTATTATTACGATTGGTATGTAAGTTTAAATTATTTTAACAAATCAAAGAAATAAATCCCGTGCTGCATTTGGATATTAAGTCAATTAATTCATTGATTCAGAAAAGAATTTTTTGAACTTCAAACTTTAAAATGATAGTGCCACTACCCGCACCGTCACGGCGACAACGCCTAGCCCTGCAATTCCAGTGACGCAACCAATTGAGCTAACCGGGACAATCCCCAAAAAGGTTGATCAGATAGCCTTATATACGTAACAATCACTGCATGACATCGGTAACGGGTTATTTTAATGATAACAGTACTGCCTATATGTACGGGGAGACTTTTTTTGGCCGTCACACTGCACAAATACCGCTACTGTGAATTTCATACTTTTAAGCATTTTCATACATTAAAATTATAAGTTTGCCTTGTATTGCTACATTTATTTCAGCCATCTAGGTCACATGTGATTTGTTCTTTTACATCTTTTACATCATTCAACTAGACTGACTTTACAAATATCATAACACAAAAAGTAACTTAAGAAGATAGGTTGTTGAATTGTATGCTACCATTGAGAAGGTACATGTATATACAATTAAGTTGTTATGGAAGGTTTACATCTTATACTGTACTAAAAGGCCAGCATTTCAGGTTAATAAGACACATGTTCTTTACCAATCCTATCATACTGATGATCTGTAACAATTTATTTATTTATTAACTATCTGGTGGCTCTGGTTAGGGTTCTAACTAGCTTGTGATTCATTAACTACATGTAGCTGATGGCTCAAAATAACTTACTAGCTGGCAGCTCACTAACGATCTGATGGTCCAATTAACTAGTTTGCGACTTGATAACTGGCTAGCGGCTCATTTAATAGCTGGCTGCTCTCTTACTAGATGGTGGCTTACTAACTATCAAGCCGCTCACTAATTAGTTGGCCGCTCACTATTCAGCAGGCGACTAACTAAAATTTGGCAGATAACTAACTAGCTTATTAAGTTATTAACTAGCTGTGGGCTTACTAACTTTCTGGCTGCTCACTAACTATCTGGTCGCTCACTAACTTTCTAGCTGCTGCTCAATCACTATTAGGCGACTTATTTACTAGCTTGAGCTCACTACTATCTGGTCGCTTCTAGCTTGCGGATCACTAATAATATGGCGCCACAGTTACAAGCTTATGGTTCATTTACCATCTGGCTGCTCACCTAACCCTAACCCTAAACTATATTCCTGTTCACTAAGTTGCTGATGGCTAACTTACTATGTTGATCGTCACTAAGAAGCAGGTAGTTAACTTACCAGCTTGCTGCTCACTAAATAGCAGGAGGTTCACTAACAAGCTGGCTGCTCACTTACTCTCTTGCGGCTCATTAACTAACTTATGGTGCGGCTCATTAACTAGCTGGCGACTAACTATCTGGCTGATCACTAACTAGCTGGTTGCTCACATTATAGCAGGTGGATAAAAAACTAGGTGGCGGCTCATTTATTTGCTGGTGGCTTCACTTATAAACTGGTCGTTCCCTAACTATCTGGCTGCTCACTAAATAGCTGGCGACCCACTAACTAACTGGCCGCTTACGTACTAGCCGGCGTATCATTATTGTTTGTTTGTTTTGTTTGTTTGTTTGGGGTTTAACGCCTGGTTTCAACACTTTCTGGTTATATCCCGGCAGTCAGTCCACCTAACCGGTGTTCCTGGGTCTCTAACCAGTACTAACCAAGTTCTCCGCAAGCGACTGACTGCTTCCTCACTTGAATCAGAGGTGAGGGGCAAATGACTCTCAGACGCAATGTCCGAGTTCAATTGTCACGGAGAAATTTTTCCCGCCTCGGCTGGGGATCGAACTCACGACCCCTGGATTGACAGTCCGATGCTCTATCCACTGAGCTAGCCGGGCGGGCCGGCGTATCATTAACATTAACATGCAGCTCGCTAGCTAGCTGGCTGTTAACTAACAACCCTGGTGGCTAACCAACTTGCTGTCTAAGGTCTTGTACATTCGCAACTTTATTCAATAGGGTGAGATTTTATTTTGATTCTAATCTGACGAACTTATCTGTCACAGTTACTTCCTGTTTGAATGTTTCCCAAAGTATGCATTATTTTGTGTCCAAATCATGCCAAGTTGAATTATCTTTAAAATTTGACTTTCTATTAGAAGTGTCTCTCTTTAATTGTTACTGATAATTTAAGTCACTGTTTGCAATATATTGACATGTTGCAGTGGTAAATAAATTGTATCGGTGTTACAAATGTAGCAATACAAACTTCTTTAAAACCTGTTGCTTTAGAAGAAATGAAAGAGTCTATTATGTCAAACGATTTGTCCAAATTGGAATGTTTCTATGAGTCTGACATGGGACATATTATTAATAAGTCGGAACGTTAATGTTTCTATGAATCATTATGTCTCATGATTGGATAACACTTTCATGTTTCTTTGGATCTGACATGTCAGGTGATTGGATAACACTTCTTGTTTCTGTGGACAGGTAATATGATTGGTCTACACTTTGTGTGAGATCTGAAATGTTACATTATTTATTTACACTTTCATGTCTGTATTTATTACATGTTACTGTTGCAGTTTATGTGTGTATTGTGTTATGTAACGTATCGGTTGACAGTTTATGTTCGTATTAAGTTATGTTACATATAAATATTCACAGCTGTTCAGTGTACACAAAACTATTAACAACAGTTGACTGTTGCAGTTTATGTGTGTATTGTGTTATGTTACGTATAAATATTCACAGCGGTTCAGTGTACATATAACTATTTGCTGTTGCCGTTCATGTGTGTATTGTGTTATGTTACACATAAAAATTCACAGCAATTCAGTGTACATATAACTATTTACAGCGGTTGACTGTTTATGTGTGTATTGTGTTACGTTACACATAAATCTTCTAAGCGGTTTATTGTTTATGTTCGTATTATGTTGTGTAACATACATGCATATCTATTCACAGTCGTTGACTGTTGTTGTTGCTGTTTATGTGTGTATTATGTCATGTTAACTATTTACAGCGGTGGACTGCTGCACATTATGTGTGAATAGTGTTTTGTTACATATAATTATTCAGTAGTTACTGAATACTGCAGTACATGTGTGAATGTTGTATATCAACATATATAATTATTCAAGAGTTGACTTCTGTATTGAGTGAATTGTGTTATTCCTTTCCTCCATATACATGCCTTTATGGGTCTAAACTATTCACGTTTTGATTTTTTTTTCTGAGCTTAAAGCGAACACTGCCTATCCTGACCAGACTTCACTGATGTGCCAGATGATCTGGATCTATACTGGTCACACACGCGGAAATAGGTTTATATATGGAAGAAAAGGATATTTTATATTCGCTCAACAGTTGTTGAAAGTCACAGTGTGTATTTTGTGTAACATTACAGGAGTGAAAAGTCTAATAGTTTATGGAAGGTGACATATTTCTCCTAACTGGTAAAGGAGCTGTGGTCCAGACAGTACAAGTTCATCACTCAAAGAGATTTCAAGGTTAGACAATATAAATTTCTGAGACATGTGTTATAATTATCTTTTACAGAGGCTAAAGTTTTTATGCAAAAGAGAAAGTGAGCAAAAACAAATCCCAGTGAAATCAAACCATCAAAGGGTTTGTGTCTTAAGTTACTGCCATTAAGCAACATTTTAAGGTCTTTTAACTTATCAAACATGAAGTTAACCATTGCTCAAAGTTTTTATTTTGTTTTATTTTTGTACAATAATGTCAAGCAATTAGTTATATCTCAGCCACGGAATGCCTGTCAGCATATTTAACAACCACTAAACCAGTATCATTCCTGTCGGCCTCATAACTGCAAGCCAGTGTTCACATGTAGCTGTTTGCATACAAGACTATAGAAACTCCTTCTTTACATCAATGAAGTAACAATAGTCTTGCTTGAAACCCCTGAATAGTGGTGGTCGCTTTTCACCTAAGCTGCAGACAACACTGCATAGAGCACACCCACTATGACTTTCATTCTATACTATTTTATCATTGACAGTCTTTACCGAAGCTCCTGATAGCATTGCATAATGCACAACACCATGACTTTCATTCTATACTATTTAATCAATGACAGTCTTTACCTAAGCTCCTGATAGCATTGCATAATGCACAACACCATGACTTTCATTCTATACTATTTAATCAATGACAGTCTTTACCTAAGCTCCTGATAGCATTGCATAATGCACACACACCATGACTTTCATTCTATACTATTTAATCAATGACAGTCTTTACCAAAGCTCCTGATAGCATTGCATAATGCACACACACCATGACTTTCATTCTATACTATTTTATCATTGATAGTCAGTGATTGGGAGACAACAGCCCATGTTTGCAGATACGAGCAACCGGACAGTCAGGAGTTTCTTACATTTCTTCTCAATGGACTTCAAGGTAAATTCTTCATAATAATACTCTGGTGTCATTTAACGTCTGGAGCTGTTTTTTTGAAACTTTACCAGTGAGTAATCGCGTGTTAATTTTCCATAAGAAATTAAAAGAGTTGAATAAAATATATTGAATACATATACCTATTTATGTCATTGTAAACCTTTATGGACATCATTGTATATGATGGATCGAAGTGGAATTATTTATTGGTGTAAATATTGAGTTGCGCTCAACCCAGGGCTAAGCGGCGTAGAAAGTTATATGAATTTCCATTACTGCCTATGAACAGGCTCAATCAAACTGAGCCTTCATTATTTTCATTTGTGTTGTGTTCTGTGGCTTTCAAAGTTCATTTTTTATCTACTTTGTTATTCTGGTCTACAAATCCATATAATATCAGTGGAAAGATGTAATTTCATTTGTAAGAATCAATAATAATTCGAAATTTAAACCTAGGATAGTTTAACCCGCAGATAGTTTTTAATACCCGGCACCACATAATCGGATTTCTAGGGTAAGTTTTCTAGAAAATTAAGATATCATGTCTTGTATACAAGTATCCAGTCTCATTATAGGTTTATTTTTTGGGCCATGAAACAGATACTAAAAGAAACTAATATGAATTTAAATTGTTTATGGCAAATAGTCATATTAATTAAAATTATCTCTAGTTTCATGAATTTAATTCCAAAATCTAAATTGACCAGTCATAAGTCAGTGTTTCAAGACTGGTCTCAAATGTCAGTTAAGTGATCCTGAACTCTTGTTTGCTGTTCACTGACAGGTAAAAACAAAACCTAAAATTGATGAACAAGACAATGATCGTCTCCCTGACCCGGTCGCTGCTGAACCCTCTTGGAAAAACAAAAAAACTGCATAATGAGTCTATCATTGTGGAACTGTTCCAGGTATGTACTTCATATCTACAATAATTGAATGAATAATTGAATGATATTTTTTTCTTCCCAATCGATGAAAAAATTTATTGAATTAGTCCTAAAATACTTAAATAATATTAAATTCAGTTTTTGTTTTTACCTTCATATCAAATTATTGAGGAGTTCCTTTCAAAAGCAAATGGCGTGTTAAAATATATGGACTTTAAAACAAATGTTTCAGTCTATCTGTATAGCTACTATGTTCAGATCAAGGTGATAACTTTGCCACTTTTCTTCTTTTCCAATTAACTTTTTTATGTTTCATACATTTTTGATGTAATGGTGGAACATACATGATTATTAAACATTGAATTTGTTTCCCTAAAAAGTCCGGGCAGGAGAAAGAGAGTAAGAATGAGGGAAAGACAGACAGACAGAGAGAGAGAGAGAGAGAGAGAGAGAGAGAGAGAGAGAGAGAGAGCTCTGTCATTGTTTTAGGGATTGGTTCTCTTAATTGGTGTTGTGCCATATTTAAAATTTTGATCACTTCATAAAAACATGCTCTGTGTTTCTGTCTAAGATTTGCCTGATTTTCGCTGAGCTTGGCTTTTCCTCATAATATTATGTATAACATCACATTCATCCATCTAAAAATTTCAGGATACATAATGTTATGTTAACTGTGATTTGTTTGTTTAGACGAGAAGACTGATAACTGTGTTCATATTGTAGGGCCAACTGAAGTCCACCATAATGTGCCTAACCTATCGTAAAGCAAGCATTACTTTCCAGGCCTTCATGTTTTTGTCTCTCCCTATACCTGATTCCTGTGTTTGTATTGTAGGGCCAACTGAAGTCGACCATAATGTGCCTAACCTTACAAAGCAAGCTTTATTTTCCAGGCCTTCATGTTTTTGTCTCTCCCTATACCTTCTTCTAACAATGTACATTTCAGGTAAGGAATATGACTGACCTTTCAACTTTATATTCTTGTCTCTCCCTTTACATTCTTCTTACAGATGTATATTGCAGGTTAGTAATTGACAGAAATACTGAGAAATATAACATTTTTAAAAAAAAATTAGTCTTGCCTTAAGAAAGACTCACAATGGTAAGATGTCAGTGGATAAATACATAAGTTTTTGTTCAACTATTTAAAGAAAAAATAAGAACTTTACTACCAACAGATGCTTTTGAGCAAGACCATTGCCCACGATCATAAAACTTAGATTGAAGACGAGTCTCTAATCTTTGATCACTTCAAAAACACATGCTTTGTTTTTCTGTCTAAGTTTTACAAATCTGATTGGCTGAAATGGTGACCAGTGGAAAGGGTGAATTTCCTTTAGATGTAATTGCCCAAAGTGTTGATCTAATCAGTTTTGTAATTCGACATCACCCAGCCATGTAACTCTTAGCATGCTAGCGTCTGAGCTTGTCAGACAACACCGAAACAGTGTTTACTTCTTAACTATTTTCAATGTCTTATTACAGTTACTTTTTAACTGTATCATTTTAGTAGAATAATGAAACAGTGATCACTGTGTCTACACAGCAAATAATTAAACATCATTGCCTGTACATTTCAGGATTGTTTACGTCAGTTCTCTGCACCAGAGAAAATGACGGGAAGTTCTAGGTGGAAATGCCCCCAGTGTAAGACATACAGGGACTCATGTGAAAAATATCGTCATCTGGAAACTGCCACCTATTTTACTGATAGCGTTAAACAGGTACAGTCCTAAAAATGGCCTTTAAAAGCAGGAGTTATTTGTTTAGGGCTGTTCCAGGAAAAAAAGGAGTAGGGGTGGAACTGAAATTAATTAAAATTTGATGGGTGGGGGTGATTCACGGAAGCAAATGTGTTGTTTGGGGGTATTTTAACAATTTTAATTATATTGCTTACAGTAAATAAAACATTCTAAATGGGTTGTGGTGGGGGGGGGGGGGGGGGTTAAACTGGTCAATAATAACTAATTTGTCTTGTCTGTAAAACCTGACATTAATCATCCACTTGTCACAGCTGGTAAGCGTACGAAAACTGCAAACTTGGCACGCTGTTATTTAACTACCTAATGTTATATCGACACCAGCATAAAATGGTGAGATCCATGGACATCAAACATGTGGTAGAGTTTTTGGCCACAAATGTAAGTATAAAGCTAACTATTACGATATGTTAATAAATTTTTATCACTGATTTGGTCATGCATCCGTTATTAAGCGATGTTTATGCTGACAAGTGTAGCATGTCTTAAATTCGGATATTGGTCAGGCTCCTGTTAGCGGAAGCCTATTGGAACGTCAAATCCACTGGTTCTACTGGTTTCTTGTTTAAAATATCTTAATGAAATCTCACAATATTGTTGTGTATGATCATATATAAGTACTGGTTAAGTTCAATCTGTATACTGTTAAGAAATACAAATAATACACAAAATCTAAGTGACACAAATCTAAACCTGTAATACTATGTAGTATATACTGGCGAATAATATATACCTGCAAATAGGAACAGTCAATGCAATAGTTCCTGAAATTATTAAATGAAATTTCACAATGTCATTGATAATAAATTAATAAATGTATTCATAATTTGATACTGCTAAAGTACCAAGTGTATTTTTTAAGAAACACGGACAGTACAGTACTAATTTAAAATGACGAGTTGTAGCTTAAGAAAGCTACATACGGTTTAATGACTTACTTAGTAAAGTATCTGCCCACATTTTATTTGTAAGTAGTGTTTGTCTAAAAAATATATGTAGCTCTCCGATTGATTCAAATCATTATATTTGCGGGAAAAAATGTTTTAAGTAATCAGGATTCATTAACGTATCCAAGAATAGAGCGACATAAATAATAAGGAGTACATTAACTGACATGAATACAAATTTGTACAATCAGTCTTTCGATCTGTTCACATAATACAGGCCTTGGTGAGCAGTGTGGCCTACATCCTGGCAGCCTATGACTGGCTGCCCATGTGAGGACTTGTTGATCTGAAACATGTGCAACAAATGGGAATGATATTTGATTCATCAATTCAAGTTTTCTTTATTCCTTCTCAAACATGAGCAGTTAGGACAGTTTACAAATTATATAAAAAAGAAACAATTTCAAACAAAATGATAGTAACATGGAAAAAAATTACATTGAAATTGCATGGTAAAATCATCTTTGTAATATTAGATCAACAAAAAATTCATGCAAGTTTACAAAAAACTTGTCTCCTGAAATCTACAATTTGTGTTTCTAATTGCATTGGTGGGGGTATAAATTGTAATAATAATGCGGTGGTGGTGGGTCTTTGGCATATTACAATTCTATTGGTTGCGGTTTGAAAATAAATATAATTGCGTTTGTAGTACCCCCATTTTTAAGTTCCGTTCCACCTCCCCCCCCACACACTCCTTTTTTCCTGGAATAGCCCTTACTATTAAAAAAATGTCTGTATTCATTTACAGATGGTCCTAGGCACAAGTTGGACTGTACTGTGCTCAAATCGAATATGTGAAGCATTCTTTGTTGTCTACTATGTAATCCACTTGTTTTGACATATGGTTATTTTTGTAGATTATTATGTGCCGTAAAAACCCAGAACAGCAATGGTTCTTGGATTTCAAGCAGTAAATAGCAATGTTAAGGTGTAAAAATAACATTGTCCAAATGATTCTTTGGCGGATTAGGGATTTCCTGACCTACATATATAAAATTCGAAGTTAATTCAAGTACATGTACGTCTATATTAAAACACAAAATAGCAAGAATTATATGAAAGGCTAGCTTTATGTATACTTGCACATTTTAAACAATCCGACTGTTTTCGAAACCTACGGTAAATGAAAACCATCAAGTATCGATTCAATACTTACGTATTCTTGTAGGATTGTGTATGAAGGACAGTGGCGAACAAAGATCAAGTCTTAAGTATACTTGTAGGTTTGTGTATGAAGGACATGGCGAACAAAGATCAATTCTTAAGTATACTTGTAGGTTTGTGTATGAAGGACAGTGGCGAACAAAGATCAATACTTAAGTATACTTGTAGGTTTGTGTATGAAGGAAAGTGGCGAACAAAGATCAATACTTAAGTATACTTGTAGGTTTGTGTATGAAGGACATTGGCGAACAAAGATCAATTCTCATGTTGACTTTCCCGTCCGTGGCCTTGACATGAATAGTTTTGTGAGTGGACCGCAGGCCAAACCTTATAGGCTCTATGCTGTTTCGGTAAGAAAAGGTTTTGATTATTTAACAATCATAACATACTTTTTCTTTATAAATTCATATTTTCCTTTGGTATAGTCTATTTTGCTGTGTGTATTTAAGGTGATGGATGTGTTTTTGTAAAATTCCTAAATTAACTGTATGTTACAATATCTAAGGGCCATAAATTGATGGTCATTGAATGGTACTGAACTGAAAATATCTCTCTTACTGGAGGTTTCATGATAACTACTACATCAACGCCATTTAATTAGATGAATCAAAATTTCTACTGTTCGCTTGTGCATACAATGAATTGCACTCAACCCAAGGAAAAGGGGATTTTATTTGGGCTAGAAGATGACCATTGACTCTTTAAAATTGTCAAAAGCTTCATTTTTGACCCCTGTGTATTTGCAGAGTCATATTTCCTTGAATAAGAGGTACTTTGCTTATTAATGGGGAAAATCCCATGAAAATGATTGAATATTGAATCAAGCAGCTACTGGAACTTCTGGGCTAGGAGGCATTGTTAGTAATACACATTTCAAATACTGCACATAAACAGACTATCAATTAGAATGTGCTATTGTGCTATATTAGATGTTTGTTGTCAAGGTTCCCTGTTTGAAATTATTTTGAGATATATAACCTTTTTAGTGGAAATGATTATAATCACATGTTATGACGACTTCTAAATGAACTATATAACCTTTTTGGTGAAAACGATTTTACTCACATGTAATGTTATAATGACAGTTTAATGTAATATATAACCTTGGTGGAAATGATAATAATCACATGTTATAATGACAGTTAAATAAAATACATAACCTTATTGATGGAAATGACTATAATCACATGTTATAATGAAACTTCAATGAAATATATAAAAAGTTGTTGGTGGAAATAATTATACTCATATATTATCTAGTAATGAAAGTTTAATGAAATATATAACCTTTTTGGTGGAACGATTATAATCACAGGTTATGACAAAACTTAAATGAAATATATAACCTTCTTGGTGGGACGATTATAATCACAGGTTATGACAAAACTTAAATGAAATATATAACCTTCTTGGTGGGACGATTATAATCACAGGTTATGACAAAACTTAAATGAAATATATAACCTTTTTGGTGGAACGATTATAATCACAGGTTATGACAAAACTTAAATGAAATATATAACCTTCTTGGTGGGACGATTATAATCACAGGTTATGACAAAACTTAAATGAAATATATAACCTTCTTGGTGGGACGATTATAATCACAGGTTATGACTAAACTTAAATGAAATATATAACCTTGTTGGTGGGACGATTATAATCATATTTCATTATTATCAATAATTAAATGTAATGTATAACCTTTTTGGAGTAAAAAATTATAATATTGTAATGTTGTATATTTCATTTAACAGTTGTCGTAACATGACATTTTTCATTTTTCATTTTCACCAACAAGGTTATATATTTCACTTAATGTACTGTTGACGTCACCATTTGCTGATATGCATATTTCTTTCGACATAGAAATAGCAAAAGAGGACAATCTGGTAGTATTATTTGTTTGTTTTTCTCTGTTTCTGGACCATTTATACAAGAGGTTATAAACGATAGTTGGAGCATATGAACACCGCATTGATCTTAATGCAATATCTGTAGAATTCTAATTTCTATTTTGATGTGTTCTGTTTCAGAACCACTTTGGAACACTTGATGGCGGGCACTGTGAGTAAATACTATAGCTTTTTATTTATTAAAGATCGAACATAATGAAAGTAGTGTTTTAATTTTAAAAACGGATGAAACTTGTATTTGAACATTTTAATTTCATCAAACAATTCTTTACTATTACTTTGTTTTCATTCATTTTTGCTACACTGACTTATCAAACTTAGAAGTACAAAAATAATGTAAAGTTATTCACTATCAAGCTACTGTAGCAGTTAGTCGTTTTGAGTTTAGAACAGAAAAGGGCTTGCCAAGTTTTTGATAATGTCATATTAACTCAGACTTTTTTGAGATATTATATTGACACAGCCATGTATTGAGATACATATATAACCAAGCTTTTATAAGATCAAATCATAATTGAACCCGCGATGTTTTGAAAAAGTCTTGAATCTTCTGCATATTAGTCAATGTTGGAGTTTGATTTCAATAATCAGTTGCTGATGTTTGATGACTTGTTAACAGTCTTGTTTTAAGGGTTATTGGCTCTTTGATTTAGTTTGTTATTGCTCAATTTCAATGCTTTCTACACTTTGTAGATACAGCATGTTGCAGAAATCCGAACACACAGAAGTGGTACAAGTTTGATGACCATGAAGTATACGAGACAACAGAGTCCAGTGTTACGGTAAATTCATTTTGTCACATAAACATCCACATTTAACAATATATTCCAAAATACTCAATAAGATTACCAAAATACTCACTAAGAATACATAAGATCACATTAAGAATACCCAAAAACTCATTAAGAAAATACAAATTCTCATCAAGAATACCCAAACAAGGTTTCGTGATTAATGTTTTTACGTCTTAGTTGTTACTATATTTAGAAAGAAATAATCATTATCTATTATGTATTATTTTCCATAAATTTTAATTATGCGATTTCTTAAATAATGATGATTCTAGAATGTTGTATTTACCGGGCAACGCACAAAAATGTCGTCTATTCAACTGTATGATGTCATTTTAAGGATTGACGTCAAAATGTTTGAAGTACATCAGGCCTGAAGGTTATAAAGCTGAGTTTGGAAACCAGTCTCAAATCTCAAGCATCTCATTGGCTGAAATGGCCACTATGGTCACAAATCCAATGGATCACTTTGACATATATTCCGGATACTACACCAAATGTATATCTGTTTATTCTATGACGTTCACATTTCTGTTCATATTGGCCAAGAATCAATCACTGCCCACTTCTAGAATGTGATTATATAGACCTGACAATGTCAGTGTTATGTTCAAGACAAACGTGTGCATGTATTGCTGCAATATGAAGTCATATATAAATATGCATGGACCAGATCTACGATATAAGTATCCACCTTTACACATGCCCTCTGTTAAAACATCATACATCGGGTCTACATATTTGGATGACCTCATCATCAGACAGTTACAATACAATTGTATGATTGTGTTAATACTGAGTAGCGCTCAAACCCAGGACAAGGAGGTGTGGGCAGTAATATGCAGTTCATTATTAGCCATGAATAATTAATCAAAACGAGCCTGTAGTATTTTCATATTTCACCTGTTTTTTGGCTTTCAAAGTTTCAATTTCATCTGTGATACGTTTATAATGTTTAACATCAAAATGCATGCATACCTTTTATAGAGAAAGGAAAACATTTGTTATAAAATACTCGCATCTTTTGTTTCAGACTTCTGCTGCGTATGTTTTATACTACACCTCCATAGATCTTAAAACACCGGAATTTAAACCAAGCTTTTCTTGACATGGAGTGAAGTCAATCAGCTGATGAATGTGACGTAGTACCAATCTTCAGTTGACCATGAGTAATAGGCAACGAATTCTGCAAGCATAATAACATATATATATAACACAGATATAATCATTATAGAGTAGTGACATAAGTTTGGTGCACAAAAATATGCATACTAGTAATTATCTATCCAGTTGTTAATAAACAGTTGAAGTGGTTAGAAATGTTGCCATATTTTTAATGTTTACGTTGATTTTTTATTGTGTTAGCTAAACAGCGTTTTTAGTATAAACATATTTTGTTAAATCTTTGTTAAAATATTTAATTATGTAGCTTTGCGAAAGAACATTAAACAAATATTTCAATTACAATCAACAATTTAACTTTGCCTACATCTACACTGCAGCCAGTGACATTTATGTCGAGATCTTATCAGTGCTGATTTCATGAAATGGCCAGCTGTTCTGGGGAGAATGTTGTTGTTGATTGTGATTAAAGATACTTGAATCACAGTCTAGAAGGATTTCTCTTTGTTTTAGGCTGTGGTGAAAGATACTTGAAACACTGAGTCTAGATTGACTTATCTTTGTTTGAAGCTGTGGTGAAAGATACTTGAAACACTGAGTCTAGACTGTCATCTCTTTGTTTGAAGCTGTGGTAAAAGATACTTGAAACACTGAGTTTAGATTGACTTCTCTTTGTTTAAAGCTGTGGTGAAAGATACTGAAACAATGAGTCTAGATTGACTTCTCTTGTTTGAAGCTGTGGTAAAAGATACTTGAAACACTGAGTCTAGACTGTCTTCTCTTTGTTTAAAGCTGTGGTGAAAGATACTTGAACCACTGAGTCTAGACTGACTTATCTATATTTGAAGCTGTGGTGAAAGATACTTGAAACTCTGAGTCTAGAATGTCTTCTCTTTGTTTGAAGCTGTGGTGAAAGATACTTGAAACACTGAGTCTAGACTGTCTTCTCTTCGTTTGAAGCTGTGGTGAAAGATACTTGAAACACTGAGTTTAGATTGCCTTCTCTTTGTTTGAAATGATAGTGCCTCTAGTTGTGAGCGAACCCGCACCGTCACGGCGACAGCACCTAGCCCTGCAATTCCTGCGACAAAACCAACTGAGCTAGCCGGAACAACCCCAGAAAGGTTGATCTGATAGCCCTGATACACGTAACAATCACTGCATGACATCGGTAACGGGTTATTTTAACTGATAACAGTACTGACTATATGTACGGGGAGACTTTTTACGGCCGCCATACTGCACAAATAGCACTACTGTGCATTTCAAATGATAGTGCCTCTGTACTCGTTTTGCTACTTAAGACATTATTCCAGGCAATGGCTACACACGCGAGCTACATGTTTCATCGTGTGCATTATGTCTGGTATAGAATTGATTATAAGCTGATTTATATGTGTTTAACACTAAACTTGTGCTGGTCACAAGTTGTACATCTTTTCTATTAATATAAATAAATATGTTTCATTTAAAAAGGACATTATTAATGTATACAAATAGAAAAATACTGTCTTTCCCTCTATTAAGTTTTATTTAGAATGAGATGTGTTCATAGTCTGAACAACTTATTAACAAAATGTGCATTTATGATGAACGAATATTAGTTTGTTGTTGTAGTTTCTTATGTAAAAATGCAGCTTACTTTGTCAGAACAGGGAGTAGGTCTTTTCTAACTGAAGGTATAAGTCAGCTAGGGTGTTGACTTTCTGTATGAAACATATCGGGAAAAACTTATAGCATGGCTAAGCAAAAGGGATAGTTCTGTGCATTTGGGAAACTATTGCACGGACGTCTTAATCTGAGCCATTCCCTAAGTATCATGACTTGAAGTAACGAATATATTCTGCAAACTCTGTGAGAGTTGGCTTATTATCATAACAGTGACTTTATAGTTGTTTTGTCAAATAAGGAAGATTGTGTTACCTACGATACAACTTATGAGCTATCGACAGACGTCATTACACTGTCATTGGTAAACACTTGTCTAAAAATATGTTGTAAGAGAGATTTTGATAATTTTCTTTATTAGTGATGGAAGAACAATGATGACTGTAGAAGGCCCTTACGTTCTGTGGACAAAGTAAGAAATCTTTTGTAACGTTTGACAAAACTTGTATAGTTGTCAAAATGAGCAAACTTTGCACTTTTTCTCTGATATAAGAAGACTTTGTACTTTTTGAATGTATAAGTTTAATTATGCATTCTAAAATGGTTTTTGTTGACCAGTTTTGGTATGTGCAATTATTTAGTTATTTATTGATTTGACACATTTCATTTCAGTGTATTTGAACTTTTCTGTTGTTACTTTTAAAACATCCAAGAAGAATAAACACTGGAAAATCTTTGTTGTTTACCTTACGTGTATTTCGGTGTAGCACAGTTAACCCTTTCCTGTATAGAGACGCATTTTTACGCATGTGCGACCAGTGTAGATCCAGATCAGCTGGCACATCCGTGCCGTCTGATCAGGATCTGCACCGGTCGCATTTTGGTCAGAAATAACCTAATGAATCAAAAAGAGAACAGTTTACATCCAGATCAGCCGGCATACCCTAACCCTAACCCTGTTCTCCCTAGCAAAAAAGGTGTATCTGTACAGGAAAGGGTTAATATCCAGTCTACACAGCCAAAAAGTAGAGTGGAAAAGTGAACATGGTTTATGAAATGATCAATTTCAAAAAAAGAAACAAAAACAATTAAAGCAAACGAAAACAAAAACAAACTAAACGATGGACTACTGCCATGGTGCGGTATACATGTATGTTGACAGAGAACATGCCAGTTTGCCTAATATCAGATAATTATCATGTGACAGTTCGATGTCCCTATAGAAATGTTGCCAGATAATTATGTTACAGTTCGATGTCACACTAAAATGTTACCAGATAATTAGCATGTGACAGTTTGATGTCCCAATAGAAATGATGCCAGATAATTATGTTACAGTTCGGTGTCACACTTAAAATGTTACCAGATAATTAGCATGTGACAGTTCGGAGTCCCAATAGAAATGTTGCCAGATAATTATGTTACAGTTCGGAATCACAATAAAATGTTAGCATGTGACAGTTCGATGTCCCAATAGAAGTGTTGCCAGATAATTATGTTACAGTTCGGTGTCACACTTAAATGTTACCAGATAATTAGCATGTGACAGTTCGATGTCCCAATAGAAATGTTGCCAGATAATTATGTTACAGTTCGATGTCACGCTAAAATGTAACCAGATAATTAGCATGTGACAGTTCGATGTCCCAATAAAAATGATGCCAGATTATTATGTTACAGTTCGGTGTCACACTTAAAATGTTACCAGATAATTAGCATGTGACAGTTCGATGTCCCAATTGAAATGTTTCCAGATAATTATGTTACAGTTTGGTGTCACACTGAAAATGTTACCAGATAATTAGCATGTGGCAGTTTGATATCCCAATAGCAATGTTGCCAGATAATTATGGTACAGTTCGGTGTCAGACTTAAAATGTTACCAGATAATTAGCATGTGACAGTTCGATGTCCCAATAGAAATGTGGCCAGATAATTATGGTACAGTTCGGTGTCACACTTAAAATGTTACCAGATAATAAGCATGTGACAGTTCGATGTCCCAATAGAAATGTTGTTAGAAAATTATGTTACAGTTCGGTGTCACTGTACACTAAAATGTTACCAGATAATTAGCATGTGACAGTTCGATGTCCCAATAGAAATGTTGCCAGATAATTATGTTACAGTTCGGTGTTACACTTAAAATGTTACCAGATAATAAGCATGTGGCAGTTCGATGTCCCAATAGAAATGTTTTCAGAAAATTATGTTACAGTTCGGTGTCACTGTACACTAAAATGTTACCAGATACTTGGCATGTGACAGTTCGATTTCCCAATAGAAACGTGGCCAGATAAGTATGTTACAGTTCGGTGTCACACTAAAATGTTACCAGATAATTAGCATGTGACAGTTTGATGTCCCAATAGAAATGTGGCCAGATAAGTATGTTACAGTTCGGTGTCACACTAAAATGTTACCAGATACTTAGCATGTGACAGTTCGATGTCCCAATACAAATGTTGCCAGATAATTATGATAGAGTTCGGTGTCACACTAAAATGTTACCAGATAATTAGCATGTGACAGGTCGATGTCCCAATAGAAATGTTGCCAGATAATTATGTTACAGTTCGGTGTCACACTAAATGTTACCAGATAATTAGCATGTGACAGTTCGATGTCCCAATAGAAATGTTGCCAGATAATTATGTTACAGTTCGATGTCACACTAAAATGTTACCAGATAATTAGCATGTGACAGTTCAATGCCCAAATAGAAATGTTTCCAGATAATTATGTTACAGTTCGGTGTCACACATAAAATGTTACCAGATAATAAGCATTTGACAGTTCGATGCCCAAATAGAAATATTGCCAGAAAATTATGTTACAGTTCGGTGTCACACTTAAATGTTACCAAATAATAAGCTTTTGACAGTTCGGTGTCCCAATAGAAATGTTGCCAGATAATTATGTTACAGTTCGATGTCACCCTTAAAATGTTACCAGATAATTAGCATGTGGCAGTTCGATGCCACAATAGGAATGTTACCAATTAATTATCATGCGACAGTTCGTTGCCCCAGCAGCAATGTTACCAGATAATTATCATGCGACTGTTCGATGCCCCAATAGAAATTTTACTAGATAATTATCATATGGCAGTTTGATGTGTCGATATGATTGTTACCAGATAATTATCATGTGGAAGTTTGATGTCCCAATAGGGATTTTACCAGATAAATATCACGTGTCAGTTTGGTGTCCAAGTAGAAAATGTTACCAGATAACTATCATGTGACACTTTGATGTCCTAATAGGAATGTTACAAAATAATTATCACGTGGCAGTTCGATTTCCCGATAGGAATTTTACGAGATAATTATCATGAGGCAGTTTGATGTCCCAAATTGAAATGCTACCAGATAATTATCATGTGGCAGTTCGATGTCCCTATAGGATTGTTACCAGAAAATTTTCAAGAGGCAGTTAATTTGTCCTAATAAGAATGTTACCAGATAATTTTCATGTGACAGTTTGAAGTCCCAATAGAACATGTTAACAGATAATTATCATGTGACAGTTCCATATCCCAATAGGAATGTTAGCAGATAATTATCATGTGGCAGGTCCATGTCCCAATAGGAATGTTTCCAGATAATTATCATGTGACAGTTTGATGTTGCAATAGAAAAGTTACCACTTAATTATTATTTGATGGTCCAGTTGGAATGTTTTCTATCATTCTCGGTCTACACTTAGAACTTGATCTGAATCAGCTTCGTCAGGGTCTACAACGGGATCTGGGTCTACAACGGGATCTGGGACTATATCCTTATCTGTTTGTGCCTAGCTATCTTGGTCTACAATGAGATCTGAGTCAGCTTCACCTGGGTCTACAACGGGATCTGGGACTACATCATTATCTGTTTGTGCCCAGCTATCTTTGTCTACACTGAGATCTGGGTCTACAACTGGATCTAAGACTACATCATGATCAGTTTATGCCCAACTATCTTGGTCTACACTGAGCTCTGAGTCAGCTTTACCTGGGTCTACAACTGGATCGGGGAATACATCATGATCTGTTTGTGCCCAACTATCTTGGTTTACACTGAGATCTGAGTCAGCAACACCTGGGTCTACAACGGGATCTGGCTCTACATCATGATCTGTTTGTGCCCAGCTATCTTGGTCTACACTGAGATCTGAGTCTACAACGGTCTGGGACTACAACATGATCTGTTTGTGCCCAGCTATCTTGGTCTACACTGAGATCTGAGTGAGCTTCACATGGGTCTACAACGGGATCAGGGACTACATCATGATCTCTTTGTGCCCAGCTTTGTCTACACTGAGATCTGGGTCTACAACGGGATCTAGGACTTCAACATGATCTCTTTGTGACTAGCTATCTTTGTCTACACTGAGATCTGGGTCTACAACGGGATCTAGGACTTCAACATGATCTCTTTGTGTCCAGCTATCTTTGTCTACACTGAGATCTGGGTCTACAACGACATCTAGGACTTCAACATCATCTCTTGTGCATATCTATCTTTGTCTACACTGAAATCTGGGTCTACAACGGGATCTGGGACTACATCATGATCTGTTTTTGACTTTGCCAGGCTATCTTGGTCTACACTGAGATCTAGATCTACAACGGGATCTGTGACTACATCATGATCTGTTTGTGCCCAGCTATCTTGGTCTACACTGAGATCTGGATCTACAACGGGATCTGGGAATACATCATGATCTGTTTGTGCCCAGCTATCTTAGTCTACACAGAGATCTGGTTCTACAACGGGATCTCGGACTACATCCTGATCTGTTTGTGCTCAGCTATCTTGGTCTACACTGAGATCTGGGTCTACAACGGGATCTGGGACTACATCATGATCTGTTTGTGCTCAGCTATCTTAGTCTACACTGAGATCTGGGTCTACAACGGTAACCAAGCATTCAACATGATCTCTTTGTGCCCAGCTATCCTGGTCTACACTGAGATCTGAGTCAGCTTCACCTGGGTCTACAACGGGATCAGGGATTACATCACGATCTCTTTGTGGCCAGCAATCTTTGACTACAGTGAGATCTGTGTCTACATCGGGATCTAGGACTTCAACATGATCTCTTTGTGACCAGCTATCTTTGTCTACACTGAGATCTGGGTCAACAACGGGATCTAGGACTTTAACATTATCTGTTTGTGCCCAGCTATCTTTGTCTACACTGAGATCTGGGTCTACAACGGGATCTAGGACTACATCATGATCTCTTTGTGCCGAGCTATCTTTATTTACACTGAGATCTGGATCTACAACGGGATCTCTAAGACTTTAACATGATCTCTTTGTGCCCAGCTATCTTGGTATACACAGAGATCTGGATCTAAAACGGGATCTAATACTACATCATGACCTCTTTGTGCCCAGCTATCTTTGTCTACACTGAGATCTGGGTCTACAACGGGATCTAGGACTACATGCTGATATGTTTGTGCCCAGCTATCTTTGTCTACACTGAGATCTGGGTCTACAAAGGGATCTGGGAACTCATCCTTATCAGTTTATGCCCAGCTTTCTTGGTCTACACTGAGATCTGGATCTACAACGGGATCTGGGACTATATCCTGATCTGATTGTGCACAGCTATCGCGGTCTACACTAAGATCTGGATCTACAACGGGATCTGGGACTACATCATGATCTGTTTGTGCCCAGCAATCTTGGTCTACACTGAGATCTGGGTCTACAACGGGACGTGGGACTACAACATGATCTGTTTCTGCCCAGCCTTCTTGGTCTACACTGAGATCTTTGTCTACAACGGGATGTGGGACTACAACATGGTCTGTTTCTGCCCAGCCTTCTTGGTCTACACTGAGATCTGGGTCTACAACGGGATCTGGGACTACATCATGATCTGTTTGTGTCCAGCTTTCTTGGTTTACACTGAGATCTCGGTTCTACAACAGGATCTGGGACTACAACATGTTCTGTTTGTGCTTAGCTATCTTGGTCTACAGTGAGTTCTGGGTCTACAACAGGATCTGGGACTACATCGTGATCTATTTGTGCCCAGCTTTCTTGGTCTACACCGAGATCTGGGTCTACCACGGGATATGGGACTACATCCTGATCTGTTTGTACCCAGCTGTCTTGGTCTACACTGAGATCTGAGTCTACAACGGGATCTGGTACTACAACATGATCTGTTTGTGCCCAGCTATCTTGGTCTACACTGAGATCTGGGTCTACAACGGGATTTGGGACTACATCATGTTCTGTTTGTAACCAGCTATCTTGGTCTACAATGAGATCTGGGTCTACAACGTGATCTGGGACTACATCATGATCTGTTTGCGCCCAGCTATCTTGGTCTACACTGAGATCTGGGTCTACAACGGGATCTGCTTCTACAACATGATCTGTTTGTGCCCAGCTATCTTGGTCTACACTGAGATCTAGGTCTACAACGGGATCTTGGACTACATCATGATCTGTTTTTGCCCAGCTACCTTGATCTACACTGAGATCTGGGTGTACAACGGGATCTGGGACTACATTATAATCTGTTTATGCCCAGCTATCTTGGTCTACACTGAGATCAGGATGTACAACTGGATCTGGGACTACATCATGATATGTTTGTACCAGCTACCTTGATCTACACTGAAATCTGGGTGTAGAACTGGATCTGGGACTACAACCTGATCTGTTTTTTTGCCCAGCTATCTTGATCTACACTGAGATCGGGGTCTACAACGGGAACTGGGACTACATCATGATTTGTTTGTGCCCAGCTATCTTGTTCTACACTGAGATCTGGGTCTACAACGGGATCTTGGACTACATCATGATCTGTTTGTGCCCAGCGATATTGGTCTACACTGAGATCTGGGTCTACAACGGAATCTTGGACTACAACATGATCTGTTTGTGCCCAGCTATCTTGGTCTACACTGAGATCTGGGTCTACAACGGGATCTGGGACTACAACATGATCTGTTTGTGCCCAGCAGTCTTGGTCTACACTGATATCTGGGTCTACAACGGGATCTGGGATTACATCATGATCTGTTTGTGCCCAGCTATCTTGTTCTACACTGAGATCTTGGTCTACAACGGGATCTGGGATTACATCATGATCTGTTTGTGCCCAGCTATCTTGGTCTACACTGAGATCTGGGTCTACAACGGGATCTGGGATTACATCATGATTTGTTTGTGCCCAGCTATCTTGGTCTACTCTTAGATCTGGGTGTAGAATTTGTGATAAGCACTATGTAAGCTAATGTTTATAAAGAGAAGTCTTAACAATTAGGAAACTCAGTCGCTAAGAAATGCTCGCTTCCCTATAGGGTCTTTTATTTGATAAAACTCTGCCTAATAAACATTAACAGTAACTAAATTTTAAGGACCAGTTAACATCTTAATAAGGCAATAGTTCTAACTTTATTGTTAGAATCATACTTCTGGCACAGATTTATCGGATACCTGCCGATGTATAAAACCAAGATCAAGAAAGTAATGTATTGAACCGTGAACTGTGATTTATACATTGGATACCTGCTGTATTGTTTGTTTTGTTTTAATGAAATTGATAAGAAAGTTTTAATCAATTAATTATTTATTCATTTTTAAAATTTTACATAATTATATACATGTATAGATGCTAAAATAAATTATCCAAACGTATCATTGGTTTAAAGACAAATTTTAATCAATAATATACATGTACAACTGATACATGCACACAAGTATGTACATGAACAATATGTGTACAGTCAAACCTGTCTTAAAAGACCACCTAGGGGAATACCTGTAGTGATCTTTGTTCACATGCGAATTTCTTATTTAAAAATAGTGTGCGGAGCAAAAAAAGGTCTTTATCCACAGGTGGTCTTTGTTTACATGTGATGTTTAGCATAGGTTGGATCGTTAACACGAGTAGTATCAATATTTCAATTTAAATTATATATTTTTTCAATGTACATGAAAACTCGTTACACAATTTAGATGTTTTGTTAAGTTAGGTTTTTTAAATATTAATGCATTTAAAAGATTACATGGCTAAAAATGTATTATTAAGTATTTATTTTGTTGCGAACTTTCATTAAACTGTTATACTGTTCGTTTTTAATTTGACCATACCGATGGGAAGTTCGTATATACATGTATCGCCGAATGAATACTTCAGAAATATTTCAAAGATCATAAACTTTAGTGTAGTAAAATTAAATACAAATCTTAAAATAAATATCTTTGTCACTTTTTATGTAAATGATTGTTTTCTTTGTTTCATTAAAACTGCATGGTTAAATGATAATCCAGCCTGCTTTAATATTTAATAACTTTATTGTTTTTTCAGAGACAGTGATGCATCGCCATCATCGTCGATACTTAAATCTTGTAATAGTGATAATGTAGGAGTTGACTTGATCTCGTCGACAATAGCCGCCCACTCCTCCCTGGATGGTCCCTGACACTTGTATAACTGCACCGTGACGACCTGTGGCAAACCGCCGACACTGAGCAACAGTTCTCTCCACTCCTGGGATGTCATTGTAATTAACCCGAATTTAACGGTGATACTCTGTGGTAGCTGGCCGATGCTGTGGAAAAGTTCTGTCCAAGCAGCAGACGACAATTTAACCAACCATAGATCCACGCGTTCTAACTTTATCATTGCAGGAGATAATCGCGGTATGACGTCACGCATATCGATCCGCGCAAGCTTGAGAGACTGGAGCTGATGCTGTAGCTGTGTTAATGTATGATTGATTTGGATCATCTGGCTGGATGGCATCTCGCCTAACCCTAATGATGTGAGGACCGGTGCTGTACGGAGATCTTCTAACAGGGAGGAACTGGCACTGTCTGTTATCATCCCGCGTGGCACGAACTCGAACTTCTCTATACATGTAGGCTTAACATGTAGCTCTCTACAAGGTACCGCGTAAAGATACAGCATATTCAGCTTGTTGATACGATGTAGGTCCAAGGTGACGTCACAATCAGGGTGGCCCTGATCCTTGTGGTCCGAGCAGTATATATTCACCAGCTTGAGCTGTGTCAGTGTTGTGGTCTGGCTGATATAAGCGTACAGACGTTTCAGGTTACTGTGAGTCATGTCAACGCTTAAAAGATACAATGATTGTAAGCATGTCAGTCCTGTCAGCGCTGTTATACTGTTATCAGACAGAGACATACGTTCTTTATAACTAGCTCCTGATAGTTTCAGACATTTTAACGTACGGGCATATTCAGTGAGGATGTCAGCCAGCCATACTGGTTCCTTGTCACAGAGTTCTACTCTCAATGTCTCCAGGGAGGTGAACACACCAGGATCCATGGACTTTATGAAGCTTCCTATCTTCTCATCTGGAGACCTTATGGTAAGCGATTTCACGTTACCATTTATTAAGAGAATTATTTTGTTTAAAGCTGTTAAATCATCCTCTGTTAGGCTGTCATCAAGCACGATGTCGTATAGATGGATTGAACAACTTTCGTTTCTATTTCTCCCACATTCTTGAAAGCACTGCACCTGCATTGACTGGTAAGATGTCATTGTTCTCGTATCGTCGATATAAACCCAATCCCAGGGAGTATACATGTCCGGCCTATATCGACATGTAACTTCGTCACGTTCAACGATCTTCTGAAGCTCACCGGAAATACATGTATATACTTCGTGATTCATACCGCAAACAAAAACAAACAGGTTGGACATTTCTAAAGAAATAGTAAGGGATGAACATGCATTAAAATAGTTGATTGTACAGTATTGTTTTCCCATTCTGAAGTGATATAAATAGCAGAGAAAAATTCCTGCACCGATTTGTGATGAAAGAAAACTTTATATCGCCTTTCTGCGAGTATGCTATTGTCCTTGGTTTGACACAAAAGCCCAAGTTTTAAACAAAAATCAATTTCTTGCTCGGTCAAGTAATGAGTAACTACTTTACTATCGAAAATCAAAGACGTTTCTTTTTTCTCGCCAAATAATGTAAAACATGCTAATTTCCCTAGCTTCATAATTAGGCTGATATAAAGCTTACATGTCTCGTTTTCTTTCATACAGATCGGTACTGGCGGGTTATCGTTTGACTCTACATTGATACCTGAAACATTCTTTTTAATTAGACCACGTTTAAGTGTTAATTCAGTAATGTTACTGTAAATTTCACATTTTGATTTACCAATCGGAAGATCACCAAAGAACAAGCACATAAGCTGAAGCAGAATATACGGAATGTAAATAATTTCCCCGATTTGAACTGATTTGACTTCCTTATCGAAATTTGTCCTATCTTTCCCGGCTAAGTTTAATCCCTTTTCATTTAATATTCGCACTGCATTGATTTCAAGCTGTTCACGTGTCTTCTCATCGAGTTCAGCAATTTCAACATGCCGATCAATATTATGTTCTGACAGCCCTATCGTTCCTAACTTCCACGGCCTCGACGTGGTGAGCACCGTGCAACTGTCCGGATAGTTGTTGTGGGGTACTGCAGGCGTTTTTCCACATTTGTCCGGATGGGCCCACTCGTCGAGGCCGTCGACGATAATTAAGCACTTACGTTCGTGTAATAGCCTTTGTAGAAACTCTTTTGTGTAAAGTGTATTTCTTGGCAAATTTTCTGTCACCATTTGCATAATCAAATCATCGAGCTTGCACTTGGGTACGGATTGATAGTCCCTTAAGTGAAGTAGGAATAAAAGGTCAAAGTATTTCATCGCGTCTAACTCTGCATCCTCATATTTCTCTGTCAGTGATTCCAGTGGACTGTTTGCTTGACACCAGGTCATGGTAAGCTTTTGTGAAAACGAGGTCTTCCCACACCCAGCGTTTGCCGTTATGTATATCTTTTTATACCGAACGTTGTCGCCGCTGAGAAATATCTTACTGACTGTAGCTCTCTGTCGTTTTGTTGCATCTTTATCTGACGATTTCTGTCCCATGGGGGCCATATTACCCTTTCCAAAATGATAAGGATTGTCGTAAGCCCACAGGGGAGGAGTTACGTATAAATCTTCTAAAGCAACTTTGTGTTCCTCAACCAGCGGAGCGGCAGGTATTTGGGACTCGTTCTCTCGGTAATAAGTGATAAGGTCTGCTCTAATATCTGTAAAGCAAACCATTTATGTTGACAATTATTAAAGTATTTGACTAAATAGATTTAGAAGAGGTAAACATGCTTAAGATACAGGTACAAATCCAAACTCATACCAGCAATGTTAAGCAGCAACCATTTTGATTGCTACAAACGGCGCTCGCCTTGCAGAAACCTATCCTACCAAACTACCACTATCGCTATTGATAAAATCCGACAACATCGACTGACAGCTACCAATCCGGATGACCTATCACAAACACCCGACAAAATCGTCTGGCAGCAACAAATCGCTACATTCTTCAACATCGCCGAGCAAGAACCAACCCGCTTGCGCTATCGCAAAAACAAGACAGCATCGCCTAAAAACAACCAACTCGCTTCCGCTATCGCAAATATTAGCCAACATCACATAGCAGCAACTAATCCACCTGCGCTATCGCAAAATAACAACAGCTAACATCGCCTAACAACAACCAATCCGCTTTCGCTATCGCAAAATCCGCCGAATTATACAACCAATCCGCTTGCGCTATCGCAAAAATTAAGCAACATCGCATAGCAGCAACTAATCCACCTGCGCTATCGCAAAATAACAACAGCCAACATCGCCTAACAACAATCAAATCACTTGCACCATCGCAAAAATTAAGCAACATCGCATAGCAGCAACTAATCCACCTGCGCTATCACAAAATAACAACAGCCAACATCGCCTAAAATAACCGATCTGCTTGCTCTATCGCAAAAATTAAGCAACATCGCATAGCAGCAACTAATCCACCTGCGCTGTCGCAAAATAACAACAGCCAACATCGCCTAACAACAATCAATCCACTTGCGCTATCGCAAAATGCAGCTAACATTGCAGTGCTACAACAGATCCGCTCGCGCTATCTCAAAAACAGACAATATCACCCAACAACAATCAATCTGCCTGCGCTATTATGCTATTTAGCAAAAAAATTGCCTAGCAACAACCATCCGTTTTTGCTGTTGCAAAACATTATAATCGTTTAGCACCAACTACCGGTAATCCAATCCGCTCGCGTTATCTCAAAAACCAGCCAACATCGCCTAGCAACAACCAATCCGCTTGCGTTATCTCAGAAACAAGCCAACATCGCCTAGCAACAACCAATCTGCTTGAGCTATAGTAATAACAAGCAAGTATCGTCTACCAACAACCAATTCGCTTGCGCAATCGCAAAATCCATCTGGCATCACCGTGTAACAACCAATGTGTCCAGCAAAATAAGTGTTTAATAATATAGGTGGTTAAGGGTAGAGCACAACTAATTGTTACCTCTATATAGCAATTCTTCTTCTGATGCGGGGGATATCTCTTTCAGGACTTCTTGGCTGGTACCTTGCCGCTGCAGATCTGAAGTGGGGAGATAATCATTTTGAACAGCATTTAGTTCACATGATATTGATTATAACTGCTTTACTATGCTTTTAAAATGTTCCCTAAAGCCCGAGCACCGATTATGAATTGACATGACGCAATTTTATAAAAATTGAATATTGTCAAATTTTCCGTGTTCCGTGGCGTTCAAAGTTCGTCTATTTATACATATATAGTTATTAGTTTGTGTAAAGCCAGACAAGTGAGTAATATTTTCTTAAGCAAATAGCCGGAATCCCTCTTAATATATTTTCCAGTATCAGCAACCTGGTCACATACTGTTATATTTCTGATCATTGTTTTGTGACCTGTAACATACATCAAGCACGTCTCCCATTAGTAACAAGAAGCATAAAATCACGTAATTGGGAGCGTGTATCTTAATGAACAGTTAGAAAAAGATCTGGAAGAATTGAATAATTTGATAGAAAAAAAAACAACTACAGTCGATGATCTTGTTTTTGAATTCTGTAAGTCTACAGCTGGCATAATTGACAAGCATGCCCCTCTCAAAGAAAGATTGATTACATGTAGACCCAAGGTTCCATGGTACTCTTGTTATCTGAATCAATTTAAGCAGTGTAAACGGGCAATAGAAATGACAGGTCTGATATTACTGAAAGGGTGTACAAGAATGTACGAAACTCCTATACTGCGGCATTAGCATCGGCAAAGAATGGATTCAATCGCAACAGAATTGGTAAAGCAGAGGGAAATGTGAAAATATTGACAGTCAAATGTCAATAAATGCTACATTTACAAATAGTAGATCATGTGACCATGTTTTCACAGAATTCCAGCCACTACGTGAGAATGAGATAACTAAAATTGTAAAAGATTCAAAGTCAACAACATGTGAATTGGATATTTTGCCTACACCAAAGCTTAAAGAACACTTGTCAAAATTATCACCATTAATAACTAAAATTGTCAATCGGTCGTTATCATCTGGCGTGTTTCCGGAGGAATTGAAGGGTGTCATTATCAAGCCTCTTCTGAAAAAGAAGGGTCTACCTCTTGAACTAAATAACAACTGGCCGGTGTCTAATCTTAGTTTTCTATCAAAAGGTGAAATATGCATATCAGTAATCGCCACATTCAGAAAAAAAACAGCCTCCCCACACAGTCAAGAAGAAGAGAGGGGGAGAGAGCATAGTTATTAAAATGGTCAGTTTCAAAAAGACACCACTAACAATAAACAAATATGAGAACCCGAGGGGTAACCGCCTTGGAACGGTCAGTGGCAAATCAAATCAAATAAACCAGGTTCTAGGGTGCACCAACCTCACACTGCCCCAACATGTTCTCATATCACAAAACAAGTACAAGTTGTCTTGGTGAAAAAACTTCATCCCACGTATCGGCTAAACAATGTTGCATGCAAAAGCACACAAACATATAAAACATAAGAAGCTAAGAGCATTGCAAAGCCGAAGGGTCGGGTACTCAATTGTCTTACCCTGACCAGAGCTCCTGGAGTAAAATCAGCAAGAACACGATGACAGGGATAAAAGAAACAACGAGCTTCTAGGTTCTTTTAAGAAAAGATTTCCCCACAAACCTTCATAAACTCTTAAACCCCTGCCACCGTCGCGCAACCAAAGAGGTAAGCATAATGATCAACTGTAGAAGGGTTAATCACCAGGCCTGCAGAGCGCTGTAAAATATCATGTTGGTAACCTTTCTTTTTAAATTTACAGAGCGATTTTAAGAATAACCGGGAGAAATTAAGAAATTAACACTGCCTTTTATCTTTTTAAGTTTATAAATTAAATCTAAAAACAAATGGCTTTGAAATACGTTGTTGCAAATTTGATTTTAAACTGCATTTGTATTTATGAATTAGATCTGGGTATCGGCGATAAAACTAGCAAAATGTTTTCCTTAATTTGTAATACCGATAACCTTGTTTTAAAAGTTTTTTTCTGTAATGCAAAAATTACGTTCATTGAAATCATTAACATCCTTGCAAGCTCTTGAAAAGCGAACAAGCTGTGAGATATAGAACCCATAAGATATTGCACGGGGAAAATCGCCGTCTAAGAACGGAACATTTACTATATTAAAATTAAAATCATCTCTTTTATCATAAATTTTAGTAGTGACATAACTATTTTCAATGGAAGATTTAGATCAAGAAAGTTTGCTTGCTTTCCTGAAATATTCGCTTTATTAAGTTGTAGTTCTTTATGATAAATCTTATTAACCAGTAATGGAAAATGGTTAATGTCTATATTTAATAAATCATCAAGGTACCAAGAGGTGTTGTTCAAAGATGTAATTATATCATCTTGATGTTCAGTAGAAAGAGATAACATAAAGTCTCTTTCATAACAGTATAAAAACAGATCAGCAACAATGGATGCACAATTAGTACCCATTGGAATGCCTATTACTTGTTTATAAATAGAGGTACCGAATCTAACATAAATATTATCCAGTAAGGAAATTAGTGATTCTATTAGGTCTTGACAAGTCCATAAGGTATATGTATCATAAGAACCATCTGTAAAAATGCCATATGTTCATAACAAGCGATGAAGGTTTAATTTTCTCCAGCAAACATTTTTTTCAATGAGACTGCTTAGCTTGTCTCTTATTAAATTATGAGGGAGCGAAGTGTATAATGTTGAGAAATCATAAGTAGACAAACAAAACGCCCGACAATTATTTGATTTAATGTATAACAGTAAAACAGAAATAATTGTTTATGGGACACGGCAACAACTGTCCAAGTTGAACATAACCAGTGTTAACGTTGGTGGGACCAAAGTCAATTGTGTTGATACTGTTCGAGATTTGGGGTTACATATGACCAGTACTCTGAACTTTGATAAGCATATTATCAGAATGTGTCAAATAGCAAAAATGAAACTAAGAAATCTAAAGACAATTAGAAAATATCTTAATCAGAAACCTACAGAAATACTCGTTCATGGTCTGATACATTCACATCTGGACTTTTCAATGGACTTTTCGTTAATATTCCAAGCTACCAACTGGACTAATTGCAACGTGTACAGAATCATGCTGCAGGCATTGTTACTGGGGCCACCTATGAACAATCTAGTGTCGAGATTCTTCGAGGTCTACACTGACTTCTGATTCGTGCCAGAATTACGTTTAAAGTGGTAGTCACTGTGTTTCGTGTCGTGAATGGCACTGCATACCTTTGTGACATGTTTATTTCATCCAAAAATAAATACCGACAAAGACTAAGGTCGTCATCAAGTCATCTTTTTGATGTTCCAATTATAAACACTAAACTTGCCGGTAGATCTCTGGCAGTTGCCGGCCCTCAGTGGTGAAACTCTTTACCAAATTTTTTGAAGGAAATTACTAATGAAAAGCAGTTTAAGTCAAAACTTAAGACATACTTATTTAAGCAGTTTAACACTTAGTCAATGACTGTACCTAAAATGCTGAAATCTAGAGTGACTAAACAAAGTGCAGTTAAAACCAGATTGTATATAACATTTCTTTAACGCCATTGCTAATTGTGTGTGTATGTATGTAATGTTTTGTTCCGATATTGTACAGCGCAAACCGAATATTGTATACATTTTGCGCTATATTAATGCTTTGTATTTGTATTTATAAATCTTTTGTTATTGGTTGAGTAATTTCAAAAAAAAAGTTTTCGTTAGCTTATAGAGGGAAACCTTTTTATCATCTCAATAATCATCCTCACGGTCCAACATAACTATATATACGCACTTATCTTTTTTGGATCTTCTGATGGCACTGTCTCTTCCCGCATATATTGACTGCTACTTTGGCGCGACAGATCTGAAGTGGGGAGAAACTCGTTCTGAATATCAGTTAGTTAACAAGCGATGATAAGTATATCATCAATATATAATTTCACCTTAAATGACTTTGCCGATAATTAATCTACTAGTAATAGCAGAAGACTGGTTTCCAAAAATGATTTAAGATATCTGTACATTAACTGGAAAAAGAGTTTAATAAATGTTAACAGAATATTATTAATTGTAAGTTTTAAAACTAGCTACTTATAACACTGTGATTCACGTTGTATGTGCCTCGAAACCGCAGATGGCCCATCGTTACACAAAGTTCGTTGGAAAAAAATTCGACAAACCGAGTGTCATGTAAATTTGTCAGAACGTTGTTGTATATGATCTGAATAAAGAAGCGAGGAATAAAAAGAGGTTCGTTTTATTGCATGTAACAATGGTAATCGATATTTCTAAAATGATGCAAATGTTATTCAATTCAGTAATGCGGCATCGCCAGTGAAGTTTTACAAGTGTGACACATTGGGTGTAATCTTTTAGATTTACAGTCAAGTGCCGCTTCATATGTCAACAAAGCTTTCGACGTAAGTGTTTACATTTCGTTTAGCTACACGTCAGTTTTATATGCTTATAGTATATACGAGGAAAAGGATTCGCGTTCACGCTTTCCCTCGGAGCCATCGTTACGAAACTCCATAAAGCGAAAGTCCTTGTCAGATTGTCACTGTTTTTGGCAAAGATATTGTAAACAATGTCACCCTGCGTTTCTTTGACCCTTGAGTATATTTTATCTCGTGATTGAAGGAAACAGATACCAACCTGTCAGTTGGCTTTCATCTTTTATCCTGAAAAGTCTTTGACAAACTCCACCCATGACTTTAATTTGTGTGTAGGTTGTATTGTTCACGACCCAACTCCAGAAGAATAGATTGGCTTTCTACGGCAAATAGTTCACTTAAATATAGCACATCGTTCAGTTTTATAATGTTAATGGTAAAATTTAATACATCACATGATTTATACGGCACATTTTCCCGTCAATACAGCTCATGGATTAGTTAAAAGCAGCACATGTTTTAGTTTAATACGACACAATCCCTTTAATGCAGCAGATAGTTCAGTGTAGTACAGCACGTGGCCGAGAGTAACACAGCACATAGTTTAGACCTTTGTTAATATTTAGCTTGTAGTCAATTTTTGTAATACATAATTCTTGCCATCATATCACCAGCAGCGTTAGGAATTGCATTAGTCTGAAATTGTTAAGTATGGTATTGCAATAAACATCATACATGGAAAAAAAAACAACAACATAATGATAGTTAATTGTTTTGTTAGAAAATGTACTACTTGTGTTGCTATTAAGCCATACTTTGTTGTTTCTGGACATTATTGTAGAGCGTTTTTTCACATGGTATCCTAACTAATCTGCGCTTCTGGCACCAAATATGTGCAGATAAGAACGCGTGAATATGTTTGAGAACTATAATATTTCTTTATCAGTTTTAAGTTAATATGTACATGAACAATCATTGTGAGCATATAGCAGACTGAGTCTAGTTATATTAAGTAATGTCATCGGACTGTAAAATAAACGTGGAAACAACCAGCATTGCTTATCATTTCTTCCTCTGTAACTTGGTGCCCTAAAACTCTAACCCTAAAACTGTTTAAAATATTTTATAAATTAATATTAACAAAAGTGCAGCAAATAGGTGGTTTAGTTCGCCATTTCCCGTAAATCCAGAATCGGGAAAATACGTTTAAATAATTCCAAAGAAACACGAAGATTTGGCCTGACTTTGCATAATTATTCAGATAGCTTTCAAAATCAACAAAACGTAGAGTGGTTCATTCAAAACATACATATCATTGGCAATATGACCAAATTAACGAGGTATTAAAAACGTACCGTTCCCTGGCCCCGCAGCCCCTTCCCATCTCCAGTTTCCTTCTTATAGTTGGGTCTTTCCTGGTTCCGCAACAGTAACTGTTTTTCCGATATGAAATATACAACAACATTATTAAGACAACAAAGAAACATATACGATGCGAACCTATTGTGGAACTCTGTGCCGACAAATGCTAGTTTTGTAAAGTAAGCAAAATAACGTTACTACTCTATGTGAGACTAGTAATAAATACCATTTGTTCTATTGTTCAGGAAGCTAGGTATATGTCCGTTCTCAGCTTAAAATAATTTAAATTCACCAAAGCAATACGAACACTTAACGATTGTTTTCTTTATTAATTTCCAACAAAATGAATTTTAACGACACTAGCGCCACGAACATGTACGAATAAAATCAATCGTAATGGCCTGGCTGCCAGGTTGCTAACTTCTCGCTGTCAGGCTAGTGGGCTTTTAACGTCACGCTTCCAAGTTAATGTACCGACACTAACGTGACAAAATAGTAAATAAAATATATTGTATTGATATTATTTGTGTCTGTCTAATTTTCACATTTCAAAATGGAAACGTTGATACAGAGATCGGTTTAATTTTGTTAAAATGTTCGTTGTAACATTCATTATTTTATCACTAAGATTTCGTTGAGTGTATGATTTTCTTATCTAAAGTAAACGGTGTTTATTTATTGATCGGCAGTCTCTAAAGTCATTTTGTTTGGGCATAAGATGTATGATTGCATACATATCTTCAATGTAGTTGGTATTGACAATATCGCATAGCAGCAATAAATCAAGGTCTATGGTTATCATTGACGGACTCGATGTGTAGGGTCTTCTTCTTGCTACCAGACCGTGTTTTTATTTATATCTGCCGGCCTGTGGAGTAGTGATAACTCTCTGACTACTAATACCGTTGCCATGGGTTTTCACTAACTGGCTAGCAGAAAATTTTAACCATTATGTCATTATCTTACTGTAAATAGCGATATTATAAATGACATATCCAGATCTTTGATCATTTTTCTACACTGATTAGCTAGCTTGGTAGGAAAAATATCTACCTACCGATTCGCCGTTTTTATTTTTACATTTGTTCATTAGGTTAATAGGCTAACCATGTAGCGATCGATTTAGAATCACTGGGTTCAAAAACTAGCTATTTTTTAGAAAGACCTAGATGTATAAATAGCAATCTAGTTTTTTTAACTACCTCTCACTACTGATCAAGTGGTCGTGCGTTTACATCGGCCACATATTTGATAAGGAGCACGTTTGACACTAAAATCCATTGACATGTTTTAAAATAACATGCAACTATTTGAGAGAAACGAATTGCTTGACAATCGAGATGACCATTTATTTCGGCGGACCAGATAACATGCTTTGACTATTTGTTTTAGTGGTCATGGGTAGCTATTGACCTTATGACAAGGTAGGAATAATGTCGTCTCTGCAAACCAGGGATTGTGCGTTAATTGTTGACTTCTAGCCACACATCCAATGCTTATGTATATACATGGTTAAAAAAACACAAATCGTGATTTTCGCGTGTCCACAGTCTAGCCAGCTTACGCTGAGTAAAGTCAATTTCTTCCACCAATCAACACGTGTTTACCGAGTCAGACTACACTAAATAGACGAACGACAATGCTAGCCCAACGATTCGGGAAAAGGGAATGTACACAGTCAGTCCAGACGACGCTAAGTAAGGACAACTTCTTCGACCAATCAACACGTTTTAGTTTTCATGAAGTAGAGGAGAGAGGACAGACAGTGTTTCTCCACTTATTTGGGGATAGAGAGTGTACACAGTCAGCTGACGTTGAGCTAGAATAACATGTGTTCACAGAATCAACTAAATGGGAACAAGTAAAAACAGTTGCCGGCCCTTAGTGGTGGAACTCTTTACCAAATTCAAACTCTAATCTACAATTAGAGGAGATGCAACGCTAACCCAGCAATTCGGAGATTCAGAGTGTACACAGTCAGACCAGTTGACGTTGTGTAAGGACAGCTTCCTCTACAAATCAGCACGTGCTTACCGAGTCAGTCTACATGTAGAAGACAGGGGGCAGCGGTAACTACACTTATTCAATGATGCGGAGTGTACACTGTCAGGCGAGCTGACGCTGAGTTAGGACAATTTCGTCCACCAATCAACACGTGCTTACCGAGTTAGTCTATATGTAGAAGACAGGGGGCAGCGTTACTACACTTATTCAGGGATTATGAGTGTATACAGTGAGGCTAGCGTAAACAGATCATTGCCACAATTTTGGCCATTTGCTTACTTAATCGTATAGCATTTAAGTGACCTGTTATTAAATCCGGGCTTTATGCATGGTGACGTTTGTTGCAATCTATGAACATGTTATTTAATTCGGCTTTAAACGTACATATGTGGGTTTCATTTCATGGACCAGCGATAAAATATGTCTCTGTGATTATTTTGTTGCATTTTGAAGTTAATTATCTAAGTGCTTCATGTATTTTGGGTGCTACATTTAATGACCATTAACTGAGTTTAAAACTGTTAAACAACTATGTCAGCCTGCTTGGGGAGTTTGGTTAATTAAGGACCTGCCAGAAATCTTGATTTTTTGTATACTAGTAGTTGCTAAATTGTAAGGAACTGTCGTGAACTTTTCTGCTATGGATAAGCTTGCAGAATCGCATTATCAGCTTCTGTCTTGACGTCTTGCAACATGGACACTTTTTGGGTATTGACAGTATAGAGCTACTTTTCAACCACGTTTCAAA
This sequence comes from Corbicula japonica, assembly GCA_038501625.1. Taxonomy (NCBI): domain Eukaryota; kingdom Metazoa; phylum Mollusca; class Bivalvia; order Venerida; family Cyrenidae; genus Corbicula; species Corbicula japonica. The sequence continues at coordinate 176,471 of JAZAYU010000477.1, read as the reverse complement.
ACATGAATTGTAGCATTCTTCAAAATTTAAATAATTTCAAACATTTGTTTCAACTTTTACCAACTTTTCCTAGCCAAATTTGATTATTATACAGTTCTGGTATTTTATTATTTCGTGGATATTAATTCATATGAAACCATTGACCTGTTTAACCGCTTTAAAATGTATGCAACAAATATAACATAACGTCTTAGGATCATTTCCTTTTTTAAATAAGGTTAGTGTATTCACAAGTTGAAGCCCATCTATTATAAGATGATCACTGACATGTATATTTAGACAGCGTTGGGGAGATTGTAATGTCAACATTTAAATCTATTGACTGATAAAACTATTTCATATTTTGCACTTGGCAACAAGTTCATCGATCGGATTGTTTCTTTTATCATTGTCATTGTGTTCTTGATGATTTGCCTCCAGCTGCTTTAGTTTTGGTAAGAATATTGAGTACCTGTCCTTTTGCTTTGCAATGACTTTAGTTTTTTATGTTTTATGTTTTATGTTTTATATGTGTGTATGCTTTTGCATGAAACATGTTAAGCTGATGGGTGCAGTGTAATTATTCACCAAAACAACTTGTACTTGTTTGTTCATTCGAGAACCTGTTGGGGCAAGGTCGAGGTTGGAGCACCCTAGAACCTGGTTAAAACCCCCAGTGACAAATTGTTTTACCGTTTATCATTTCAACGCGGTAACCCCTCGGGTTCTCACTTTCCTAAATATTTTGTGGGGTCTATTTTGATTGTTGTATAATCATTCTCTCATCTCCTCTCTACGTGTTGGCTATGTGGGAAGGCTGTGACTTTCGACTGTTGCCATTCCTGATATTTCACTGTTTTTAAATAATTGAAACTTCATCGCGCTGACAATGAAATATTTCCCTTCATATTAAGTTTTAGTTTATGTTCTTTTCCTCATATTGCTGTGGCGCAAAGAAATTCAACGGAAATCATAAACAAATACAAATAAAATAAAAAAAACTCGAGAGCTTGTTTAATTTATTCAAATAATGACATGTAATTTGGTTTACAAGTTATTGACAATAAAGTCATACATGTTGGACATAAGGTACATCAGAGCAACATGCGATATGCGCTCTATTACGTGAAATACAGAAACATAAAATAGATCTTCGCACAATTTGAATCGTGTTTGAATTTTCTGAGAGGAAAGGAATGTTCTTTTCATACAGACATGTTAATTCTAGCCATATTTTTGATGTTTATCTTATCTTGATTCAAAATGATCAAAATGATCAGATACTTGTTACTATCTAATGGGCCCTAAAAGATTTAAAAAATAAACATAAATGAAAAACTTAAAAATATATTATTGTTTTGCTGCATGCCATAAGAAATAGAAAGTTTTACGATGATCTACCCACGTAAGCCTGAAACTGTGACCTCTGCCGTAATGGTGTAAATGTGCATCGAACTCTACTGGTGGGTTCAGTTTTAAAACATTAAAATCACGCTTACCCGTGAGATCAAACAAATTTCTATATGTCAATATACTGCAGATAAATTTTGAATCTCAGAGTTTATATTGCCAAACAGATTTGTTATGAGGTTTCATTTCTTTCATAATGTCAAAACAATTCAACGACGCAATTCAAAATGTAGGTTACTCGTTCATATTTAAAACATATTTCCCTTATCAATATCTTATTGAGTACTATCCAAATAAATACCATGAGATAAATGCCTTCAATGTGTGTTATCTATCTTCAGAGCTTAATGGAATATTTTGTTATCATCCAGCACAGCTTACGTGTACATTAAAAAATAACCCGAAACTTGCTCATAGACCCCCGCTGAGGCTTGATAAATGTTTTTTAAGTCAATCGTTTTTCTTTATGATTAAAACTGTGTTTTACTGTCACCTGCAAAGCAAACTGTAACACGAACAACTGCACAATTTATAACTGCTCATTGGTTTATCTTTATATCGAAACTCCCAGTTTTTAAATACATGTAATGTGTTTGTGGGCAAAACCCGTCAGCTATGGCCAATCAAAGGGTAAGGCAATCCAACACTGAAAATACATTTTACTCCAGATATTATACTTTTAGCTTGTGCGTTCATTTTGTCTAGTAAAATTACCAAGACAGATCTATCGAATTAAGTTGTCCTTACTTGGGAAGTGAACAAGGGGAAAGTTATTCACATATTGTTTGCGATTTCAATAAATCTATCGAATAAAAGTTTATTTTACCTGAAAGATATAAAACAATATTCCAGAATAAAAAAAATGTGTATCAATTGCTAAAGAAACTACAGCGGTTTTGCTGTTTAAAACTGGAAAAATGCAGCAACAGCAATTTGGTGTAAGTGATCATGTTGAAAGACATGAAAAGGAGTAGATAAGAAAAAGGTAAGCAACATGATTGAAAATGCCAAACTTCAATCACAAGTACAAAAACAAATAATAAATCAACTTCTAACATTTACTTTGTTTAAGGAATCCAAATCTATGACATATTTCGCATGCTTTGGAAATGTCGTCCACAATGTTAACGGACAAAATAAAACATTATAAAGTTTGCCTCGCAACAGATTCCAAAAAGCAAAAAGCAAAAAACAAAAAAAAAAAAAAAAAACCCCAACAACAACAACAGCTACAAGATATATAATAATGTTTACTAACTTTAAAAGTGAGTGACCTCTCCCCAAGAATTACATACTGGAATATTAAAAGGAACCATAAATAGATGTACATGAAAACGATTCTATTGAACTTTTGAGGCTCTAAACGTTTGCAATCTTCTCTTACGAAGCGAACAAATCCAGCACATAACCGTTGTATACAACAGAGATTTATAAAAAGAGACCGTAGATTATGGCAGTTTATTCAATCTTTATGAAACTGAAGAAAAGAATCATTATTTTATTTATGCCATATTATAATTTAGTTGATAAATATGAAACATTTTATGTAAGTAAAGATGGATACTATATTAGACTTTGAAAATTAGATAAAATGTGGTTTTGCTTGTTCAGACTTTTATAAAAAAACTGAACAGAAAAAAAACATGTATGCAGCATGAGGAAATGAACATTTCCTGATAACAATATATCAACAACGAAAACAAAATAATAATAATAATAATAATAATAATAATAATAATAATAAAAATAATAATAATAATCATCATCATCATTATCATCATCATCATAATAATACAAACAATTAATAATAAAAATAATCATGATAATAATAACAATTTCTATCTGGAAGGCATGTACAATATGACATTGATTGTAGTACATTGTATATTCTTATGGATTTATATCCACATGTTGTTTGGCACAGTTTCATTCATTTGATACAGCGAAATTATAATCCTTGTAAAGAAATGTCTCTGTTGTTTCTTTTTACAATTTGGCTGAGGTGTAATATTTTAGTGAAAGTTTGAAAATTATTGAAACAACACTAGTCATTATTATATTATAAAATAGTTTTATTTTAAAATTAGTTTTGTTTGTAATAGTGTAAATAACGTGGAATGCACATTCGGCTACATAATTATACTTATCAAAATGCGATAAATTACAAAATATAAAATGTAAATAGATCACAGTCCTCGTATATTTTGGTATAAACTAATCAAAACATGAAAAAACAAACTTACCAGTCATTCAGGAAATGGCGGCATAAAATAGATACTACTGTCTTTTTCTGCTTTGCTTCGAAATGCCTTGAAGTTGTATTATGTCGACCGTATCTACGCTTTGAAAAATAGTGCGCGTAAAAATATAGTAGGTTTATAAACTAGTGATTTAACATGCAAAATCAATCGATAACCTATATAGATATGATTTGACGGATTTTGTAAGATACGTTCATACATGTGCTGGGTCATAGTTAGAAAAAATAATATGCACAGTTCATTCTGTTAATGCTACCATGTTGGAAAAATATGTCATCACCCTAAGGAGTCCGTGAACCCGATTTGAAGAACCGGAACATATAATTGTAATATATTTCGATAGAAAACTAGAACTTTAAATGACAAATAATAGCATGCTTTCCAGTTTCTTATTGTGCGCCCACAGGTTCGCACTCACTGCGATAAGATCTGTTATTTTTAATACATGAATAAAGGCATGCAATAATTAAAAGTAGGAAATCGTTTCAGTGTTTAAACTATAAATTATGTAAAACAAGTAAAGCTTTGATAAGTTTGTCCAACAATACAACACAACAACGGGCTAAATCTTGTCAAACTGCTGACAGTGTTTAACAATAAGTATGTCATCGCTTATCTCAAATATTGAACTTAAACCATCTTAACATTCTGTGTCTATCCAACAGTTTTAGGGGAACTATTATCATATATAAAATCGTACACAATGACCTTCAAACAACGTAACTGATAACTGCACGGATTGAATGATTTATTTTCTAAAGTGGAATCACACAGGTGAATGTAAACGACTTCTACCAAAGAAGGGAAACAAACCTAGAGTCAACTTGCTGGCCTTAATGTCACCACATTGAAAATGAGATACTGCTTTTCTTTGCTTTTTTTCCACGCTTAATTGAAGAAAAAGAAAACTAGGATGCACTACAAAATAAGGAAAGACTGAAATTTATGCCGTAAAACAAATGTTCTAATCTGAAGAATGATTTTATTATAGCAATATCTATATTGATGCCAAATTTAATTGATATTTTAAGATTGTTTTATAAACTGTAAGATTTAGTACATTTATTGATAATATTTATAATTATTTCCTTTTCTAAAATGTTTTGATTAGCAAACATTTTCACACAATGTTTTTAGGATGCTACCAAGAGTATGGTCGCCCTTGGATAACATTGCAAAAACCACACACACTATAAATTTCATTTCATACAATTTCATTGACAGGCTGTGGTTGGGAAGCAACAAACTATGTTCGCAGGATACCAACATTTGTATGGTCGACCTGCGTAGCATTGCTTAAGCCACACACACTATGACTTCATTTTATACAATTTCATTGACAATCAGTGGTTGGGAGACAACAGCCCATGTTTGCATGATACTAGCAACAGGACAGTTAGGAGTTCCTCACATTCCTTCTCGATAGACTTCATGAGAGTCTCAACAAGGTACATTCTTCATTACAATAACATGATGGTATCGTGGTACATTCTTCATAACAATAACATGATGGTATCGTGGTACATTCTTCATAACAATAACATGATGGTATCGTGGTACATTCTTCATAACAATAACATGATGGTATCGTGGTACATTCTTCATAACAATAACATGATGGTATCGTGGTACATTCTTCATAACAATAACATGATGGTATCGTGGTACATTCTTCATAACAATAACATGATGGTATCGTGGTACATTCTTCATAACAATAACATGATGGTATCGTGGTACATTCTTCATAACAATAACATGATGGTATCGTGGTACATTCTTCATAACAATAACATGATGGTATCGTGGTACATTCTTCATAACAATAACATGATGGTATCGTGGTACATTCTTCATAACAATAACATGATGGTATCGTGGTACATTCTTCATAACAATAACATGATGGTATCGGTACATTCTTCATAATAATAACATGATTGTATCGGTACATTCTTCATAACAATATCATGATGGCATCGTTAAAAACCCAAAGATGGTTGTTACTAAAAGTTACCAGTGGGTTAAACTTACTGCCAGTTAAATTTTAATAAGAAATGAAAACAGTTGAATGTATAAAATGTGTTGAATACCTATTTGTCATTAGAAACCTATTTGCATATTTATAAATTATTAATTTTAACCCTTGGTAAGTTAAACAAGCTGCAAAAGTTTTGAACACCCGGTCCCTTATAATCAGATTTCTAGAGTACATTTTCTGTATCTACCAAACTTTGCATAATATTATTTTGGCTGGTGTTTTATGTCCTACTCTCTGAAAATTATAGTTGAAGATCATTCAAATATCTCAGAGAGGTGATTGGTACAAATTGAATCCATTCTCCTATGTGGTCAATAGGAAATCAGGGTTTTGAATGAGGTTTCCAGTCGCAGGCAGGAAAAATGTTAATACTGAATCAAATCACCTAGAAGACCAGTTAGAAAATATAGATTATAGTTTTGTCTCCGGTCTCAGCAGGTGATTGGCTCAAATTGAATACACTCACATACACATGTACTGACCAATTGGAAGTCATACTTTTGAGTTTGGTCTCCGGTCTCAGGCAGGGTTATTGGCTCAAATGGAATACACTCACATAACTTACAAATTTGAACTCTGAGTTTTGTGTTTAGTCCCCGGTCTCAGTTATGGGCCTCTAGTTTGGAAAAGGTATGTCTTAGGTGATGACCTTATGTAATCATAAATCTATAATTGGAAATCAATCTCAAGTTTCAAGAAATTTAATTCTTACACTTAATTAATCAGTCATAAGGCAGTGTTTCAAAACTTTTGTGAGATGTGTACAATGATCCTGAACTCACGTTCGCTGTTCACTGACAGGTAACGACAAAACCTAAAATTGATGAACAAGACAACGATCGTCTCCCTCACCCAGTCGCTGCTGAACTTTCCTGGAAAAACCACAAACTGCACAATGAGTCTATCATATTGGAATTATTCCAGGTATGAACTGGCAAGTGCAATATAAAAGTGCATGCATGAGCATTAATTTGTTTCCATAAAAACGTGCAGGAAGGAGAAGAAAGAACGAAAAAGGTGTTATTGTTTTAAGGGAAAACCTTGCAAATCGGTAAAATCCTGACATTTTTATTTTGAAAACTCTGATCTTCCATGTGCCACTTAGTATCGTTATAATTCTAACCCCCGGAAAAAGGACTTTAGGGTATACCAGTTATACAACTATTACTTGGTTCAAACCCACATCACGCAGACCACTTCTCTTAATTATTGTTGTGTCATATTTGAAATTTGATAAATTCATAAATACATGCTCTGTTTTCCTGTCTACGTTTTGGCTGAGTGTGGCTATTTCTGATATGTACACCATCACATTTACATATCTAAAAAATTCAGGATACATATGTTATCTGTGATTTGATTTTACTTGAGAAGCCTGATAGCCTGTACGTATATTGTAGGGCCAGCTGAAGTCGACCATATTTTGTCTAACCTGTCACAAAGCAAGCATTACTTCAAGGCCTTCATGTTTTTGTCACTCCCTAATCCCTATATCTTCTTTTAACAGATATAGATTAGAAGTAAGTAATATGACTATCCTGTCAGCTTTATGTTCTTGGCTCTGTCTTCACATTCGTCTAACAGATGCCTATTGCAGCTACATGTAAGTAATTTAAAAAAGAAATACTGAGAAATATAACATTTTCTAAAATTTAGCATTGCCTTAAGAAGACACACAATGGTAAGTTGTTAATGGATAAATACATAAGTTTTTGCTCAACTATTAAAAGAAAAATGAGAACTATACTACCAACAGCTGCTTTTGAGCTGCTCTAATCTGATGCATCCGATTGGCTGAAATCTCAAATCTCAAGAATCTGATTGGCTGAAATGGTAACAATTGGCCATTTCAGCCAATCAGATGCTTGAGATTTGAGACTGGTATCCTGATTTGGTTAAATGATCTTGGGCCCTTCATGACATGCCAATGTATGATCAGTCATTTAGTGTCTCCACTAAATTTTCCTTAAAGGGTGAAAAGCCTTTAAATGCAATTACCCAAAATCTCAATCTAACCAGTATTGTAAGTCGACATCACCCAGCCATTCACTCTTAGCATACTAGCGTCTGAGCTAGCCAGACAACACCAAAACAGTGTTTACTTCTTAACTAGTTTCAATGTCTTAATACAGTTACTTTTTACTGTATCATTTTAGAACAATAATGTAACCGGGGTCACCGTGTCTACACAGCACATAATTAAACATCATTGCCTGTACATTTCAGGATTGTTTACGTCAGTTCTCTGCACCAGAGAAGATGACAGGAAGTTCTAGGTGGAAATGCCCGCAGTGTAAGACATACAGGGACTCTGTGAAAAATATAGTCATCCGGAAACTGCCACCCACTTTACTGATAGCTTTAAACAGGTACAGTCCTAAAAGTGGCCTTTAAAAGCAGGTGGTCTTTGCTTACAGTTAAATTTCTTTCTGAAATCAGTCAGACAAAACATGTGGTGTTTATTTACTGTTGGTATTCATTTACAGATGGTCCTAGGCACAAGTTGGACTGTACTGTGCTAAAATCAAATATGTGAAGCATTCTATATTTACTATGTACTCCACTTGTGTTGACATAATTATGGTTATTTTTGCAGAATTTTATGTACCGTTTTAAACCCAGAACAGCAAGGGTTCTTGGAGTTTAAGCAGTAAATAGCAATGTTTACAGTAAAAATCATGTCCAAATAATACTTTGGCGGATTAGGGATTTTTGGATTTATATAATATTATATTCGAAGTTAATTGAAATTGTACCACTTCATCTATATTTAAAACACAAAGCTAGCTTTATGTATACTTGCACATTTTAAACAACCCGGTAACTGTTTTCCATACCTAAATGAAAACCATCAAGCATCGATTCAATTCTTTAGTATACTTGTAGGTTTGTGTAAGAAGGACAGTGGCGAACAAAGATCAATACTTAAGTATACTTGTAGGTTTGTGTATGAAGGACAGTGGCGAACAAAGATCAATACTTAATTATACTTGTAGGTTTGTGTATGAAGGACAGCGGCGAACAAAGATCAATACTTAAGTATACTTGTAGATTTGTGTATGAAGGACAATGGCGAACAAAGATCAATGCTCACGTTGACTTTCCCGTCCGTGGCCTTGACATGAATAGTTTTGTGAGTGGACCGCAGGCCAAACCTTATAGGCTCTATGCTGTTTCGGTAAGAGATTTTTTGGATGATTTAAACATCATGCCATGTATTTGCTCTATAAATTCATTATCTCCTTTGGTATATTTTATTTTGCTGTGTGTACTAGGTGATTCATGTGTGTTGTTTTTGTCGAGCCCACTTGCTGTGAGCTCTACTTAGTTGTCACAATGGCGGTTTGTTTTATGAGTGTGTGTTAGTTTGTAGGTCACCAACAAGGTTATATATTTCACTTAATATGCAAATTGACGTCACCATTTGCCGATTTGCATATCTTACCAACATTCAAAAGATGGGCAATCTGGTAGTGTTTTTCTCTTTTTCTGGCCCATTTATACAAGAGATTTTAAACGATACTTAGAGAATATGAGCACACAATTGAACTTACTAAGTATACGTAAAATTTAAATATTTATTGTGATGTGTTCTGTTTCAGAATCACTTTGGAACACTTGATGGCGGTCATTGTAAGTATAGCTTTATAGTCATTAAGAAACGAACATAACGTAGTGTTTTAATTTTCAAAATGGAGCAAACTTGTATTTGAAACCTTAAATTGTAAATTGTATTTAACAATCCTTAAATATTACAAACATAATTATTTTGTTTTCATTCAGTCGTGCTTCACTTCCTATCAAATTTAGAAGTACAAATGTAAAGTAATTCACTATCAAGCTACTGTACATTTTGTAGCAGTTAGTCATTTTAAGATTAGAACGTAATAGGGCTTGTCAATTTTGAAATAAGGTCATTTTAACCCAGCCTCGTTTTGAGGTAGCATCACATTGACCCAGCATTACTTGTCATTATATGACCCAGTCTTTTTTTTCAGATGACCCTGTGTTGTTTTGAAAAAGTCTTGAATCTTCTGCATGTGGTTGGTCAGTTTTGGAGATTGATTTCAACCAATCAGTTGCTGACGTTAGGTGACTGGTTTACAATCTTACATTAATGTTTTTTGGCTTTTTGACGTAGTTTGTTTAAGCTTTTTGTTCCAATGCTTTTTTCATTTTGTAGATACAGCATGTTGCAGAAATCCGAACACACAAAAGTGGTACAAGTTTGATGACCATGAAGTATACGAGACCACAGAGTCCAGTGTTACGGTAAATTCATTTTGTCACATAAACATCCACATTTAACAATTTATACCTAAATACTAAATAAGATTACAAAATACTCATTAAGAATACATAAGTTCACATTAAGAATACCCAAAAACTCATTAAGAAAATACAAATTCTCATCAAGAATACCCAAACAAGGTTTCGTTATTATTTTTTTTTACGTCTTAGTTGTTACTATAATTAGAAAGAACTAATCATTTCCTATTATTTATTATTTTCCATATCTTTTAATTATGCGATTTCTTTAATAATGATGATTCTCGAATGTTGTATTTACCGGGCAACGCATAAAAATGTCGTCTACTGTATGATGTCATTTTAAGGATTGACGTCAAAATGTTTGAATTATATCAGATATGGATCTCTGTGACATATATTCCGGATACTACACCAAATGTATATCTGTTTATTCCATGACGTACACATTTCTGTTCAGATTGGCCAAGAACCAATAACTACCTAACGTCTAGAACGTGATTATATAGACCTGACAATGTCAATTTCATGTTCAAGACAAAAGAGTGCATGTATTGCTGCCATAAGAAGTCATATATAAATGTGCACACTTTTCAACAACTTTTGAAGAATGACATGAATTAGTCATATATTAAAACTCTTATAGTTTGCTTATGTTGGTCAATATTCAACCCTATGGTTCTGATCTACGATATATCCACCTTGACCTTTGCCCTCAGTGAATACATCCATGGTCAGTATTCAACTCCATGGACCTGATCTACGATATATCCACCTTGACATTTGCCCTCCGTGAATACATCCATGGTCAGTATTCAAATCCATGGACCTGATCTACGATATATCCACCTTGACATTTGCCCTCAGTGAATACATCCATGGTCAGTATTCAAATCCATGGACCTGATCTACGATATATCCACCTTGACATTTGCCCTCCGTGAGTACATCCATGGTCAGTATTCAACTCCATGGACCTGATCTACGATATATCCACATTGACCTTTGCCCTCCGTGAATACATCCATGGTCAATATTCAACTCTATGGACCAGATCTACGATATATCCACCTTGACCTTTGCCCTCAGTGAATACATCCATGGTCAGTATTCAAATCCATGGACCAGATCTACGATAAATCCACATTGACCTTTGCCCTCCGTGAATACATCATACATCGGGTCTATAGATGTGGATGTGGACTTCATCATCAGACAGTTACAACACAATTGTATGATTGTGTTAATACTAAGTAGTGCTCAAACCCAGGACAAGGAGGCGTGGGCAGTAATATGCAGTTCATTATTAGCCATGAATAATCAATCAAAACGAGCCTGCAGTATTTTCATATTTCTCCTGTTTTGTGGCTTTCAAAGTTTTCATTTCATCTATGATACGTTTATTATGTTTAACAGCAATATGCGTGCATACCTTTTGTAGAGAAAGGAAAACATTTGTTATAAAATACTCGCATCCTTTGTTCCAGACTTCTGCTGCGTATGTTTTATACTACACCTCCATAGATCTTAAAACACCGGAATTTAAACCAAGCTTTTCTTGACATGGAGTGTAGTCAATCAGCTGAAGAATGTGACTTAGTACCAATCTTCAGTTGACCATGAGTAATAGGCATAGAATTCTGCAAGCATCTGGTGATGTTGATGTGGAAAAAAGACACTTTTAAACAGATTAATAGTTTGTGATAGTTGCCAGCCTATTGGACTTTTGGGATTTGGATCAATCAAACATAATAACATATATATAACACAGATATAATCATTATAGAGTAGTGACATAAGTTTGGTGCACAAAAATATGCATAATTATCTATCCAGTTGTTAATAAACAGTTGAAGTGGTTAGAAAATTTTGTCATATTTTTAATGTTTACGTTGATTTTTTATTGTGTTAGATAAACAGCTTTTTAGTATAAACATATTTTGTTAAATCTTTGTTAAAATATTTAATTATGTAGCTTTGCTAAAGAACATTAAACAAATATTTCAATTACAATCAACAATTTAACTCTGCCTACATCTACACTGCAGCCAGCGACATTAATGTCGAGATCTTATCAGTGCTGATTTCATGAAATGGCCAGCTGTTCTGGGGAGAATGTTGTTGTTGATTGTGATTAAAGATACTTGAAACACACAGTCTAGACTGTCTTCTATTTCTTTGAAGCTATGGTGAAAGATACTTGAAACACTGAGTCTAGACTGTCTTTTCTTTGTTTGAAGCAGTGGTGAAAGATACTTGAAACACTGAGTCTAGATTGACTTATCTTTTTTTGAAGCTGTGGTGAAAGATACTTGAAACACTGAGTCTAGACTGTCTTCTCTTTGTTTGAAGCTGTGGTAAAAGATACTTGAAACACTGAGTTTAGATTGACTTCTCTTTGTTTAAAGCTGTGGTGAAAGATACTGAAACACTGAGTCTAGATTGACTTCTCTTGATTGAAGCTGTGGTGAAAGATACTTGAAGCACTGAGTCTAGACGGTCTTCTCTTTGTTTAAAGCTGTGGTGAACGATACTTGAACCACTGAGTCTAGACTGACTTATCTTTATTTGAAGCTGTGGTGAAAGATACTTGAAACTCTGAGTCTAGAATGTCTTCTCTTTGTTTGAAGCTTGGTGAAAGATACTTGAAACACTGAGTCTAGACTGTCTTCTCTTTGTTTGAAGCTGTGGTGAAAGATACTTGAAACACTGAGTTTAGATTGCCTTCTCTTTGTTTGAAATGATAGTGCCTCTAGTTGTGAGCGAACCCTCACCGTCACGGCGACAGCACCTAGCCCTGCAATTCCTGCGACAAAACCAACTGAGCTAGCCGGAACAACCCCAGAAAGGTTGATCTGATAGCCCTGATACACGTAACAATCACTGCATGACATCGGTAACGGGTTATTTTTACTGATAACAGTACTGACTATATGTACGGGAGACTTTTTACGGCCGCCATACTGCACAAATAGCACTACTGTGCATTTTAAATGATAGTGCCTCTGTACTCGTTTTGCTACTTAAGACATTATTCCAGGCAATGGCTACACACGTGAGCTACATGTTTCATCGTGTGCATTATGTCTTGGTATATAATTGATTATAAGCTGATTTATGTGTTTAACACTAAACTTGTGCTGGTCACAAGTTGTACATCTTTTCTATTAATATAAATAAATATGTTTCATTTAAATAGGACATTATTAATGTATACAAATAGAAAAATACTGTCTTTCCCTCGATTAAGTTTTATTTAGAATGAGATGTGTTCATAGTCTGAACAACTTATTAACAAAATGTGCATTTATGATGAACGAATATTAGTTTGTTGTTGTAGTTTTTTATGTAAAAATGCAGCTTACTTTGTCAGAACAGGGAGTAGGTCTTTTCTAATTGAAGGTATAAGTCAGCTAGGGTGTTGACTTTCTGTATGAAACATATCGGGAAAAACTTATAGCATGGCTAAGCAAAAGGGATAGTTCTGTGCATTTGGGAAACTATTGCACGGATGTCTTAATCTGAGTCATTCCCTAAGTATCATGACTTGAAGTAACGAATATATTCTGCAAACTCTGTGAGAGTTGGCTTATTATCATAACAGTGACTTTATAGTTGTTTTGTCAAATAAGGAAGATTGTGTAACCTACGATACAACTTATGAGCTATCGACAGACGTCATTACACTGTCATTGGTAAACACTTGTCTAAAAATATGTTGTTAGAGAGATTTTGATAATTTTCTTTATTATTGATGAAAGTACAATGATGACCATAGAAGGCCCTTACTTTCTGTGGACAAAGTAAGAAATATTTTGTAACGTTTGACAAAACTTGTATAGTTGTCAAAATGAGCAAACTTTGCACTTCTTCTCTTATATATGAAGACTTTGTACTTTTTGAATGTATAAGTTTAATTATGCATTCTAAATTGGTTTTTGTTGACTATTTTTGGTAAGTGCAATTATTTAGTTATTTATTAATATGACACATTTCATTTCAGTGTATTTGAACTGTTCTGTTGTTACTTTTTGAAACATCCAAGAAAAATAAACACTGGAAAATCTTTGTTGTTTACCTTACGTGTATTTCGGTGTAGCACAGTTGCATATACCTACGTTGCCACATCCAGTCTACACAGCCAAAAAGTAGAGTGGAAAAGAGAAAAAGGTTGATGAAATGATCAATTTCAAAAAGAGAAACAAAAAATAATTAAAGCAAAAAAAAAACACAAAAAACAACAACTAAACAATGGGCTACTGCCATGGTGCGGTATACATGTATGTGGACAGAGATCATGGTAGTTTGCTCAATATCAGATAATTAGCATGTGAGAGTTCGATGTCCCAATAGAAATGTTGCCAGATAATTATGTTACAGTTCGGTGTCACACTTAAAATGTTACCAGATAATTAACATGTGACAGTTCGCTGCCCCAACAGAAATGTTGCCAGATAATTATGTTACAGTTCGGTGTCACACTTAAAATGTTACCAGATAATTAGCATGTGACAGTTCGATGTCTCAATAGAAATGTTGCAAGATAATTATGTTACAGTTAGGTGTCACACTTAAAATGTTACCAGATAATTAGCATGTGACAGTTCGATGTCCCAAAAGAAATGTTGCTAGATAATTATGTTACAGTTCCATGTCACACTTAAAATGTTACCAGATAATTAGCATGTGACAGTTCGATGCCCCAATAGAAATATTGCCAGATAATTATGTTACAGTTCGGTGTCACACTTAAATATTACGAGATAATTAGCATGTGACAGTTCGATGTCACAATAAAAATGTTGCCAGATAATTATGTTACCGTTCGGTGTCACACTAAAATGTTAACAGATAATTAGCATGTGACAGTTCGATGTCCCAATAGAAATGTTGCCAGATAATTATGTTACCGTTCAGTGTCACACTTAAATGTAACCAGATAATTAGCATGACTTGTGACAGTTCGATGTCCCAATAGAAATGTTGCCAGATAATTATGTGACAGTTCGTTGCCCCAGCAGCAATGTTACCAGATAAATATCATGCGACTGTTCGATGCCCCAATATAATTTTTACTAGATAATTATCATATGGCAGTTTGATGTGTCAATATGATTGTAACCAGATAATTATCATGTGGAAGTTTGACCGCCAAGTAGAAAATGTTACCAGATATTTATCATGTGACAGATCAATGTCCCGATAGGAATGTTACCAGATAATTATTATGTGACAGTTTGATGTCCTAATAGGAATGTTACAAAATAATTATCACGTGGCAGTTCGATGTCCCGATAGGAATTTTACGAGATAATTATCATGAGGCAGTTTGATGTCCCAAATTGAAATGCTACCAGATAATTATCATGTGGCAGTTCGATGTCCCTATAGGAATGTTACCAGATAATTATCACGAGGCAGTTAATTTGCCCTAATAAGAATGTTACCAGACAGTTTGATGTCCCAATAGAACATGTTACCAGATAATTATCATGTGGCAGTTCCATATCCCAATAGGAATGTGACCAGAAAATTATCCTGTGGCAGTTCCATGTCCCTATAGGAATGTTTCCAGATAATTATCATGTGACAGTTTGATGTTGCAATAGAAAAGTCACCACTTAATTATTATTTGATAGTTTAATGGTCCAGTTGGAATGTTTCTATCATTCTCGGTCTACACTTAGAACTTGATCTGAATCAGCTTCGTCTGGGTCTACAACGGGATCTGGGACTACTATCCTTATCTGTTTGTGCCCAGCTATCTTGGTCTACACTGAGATCTGAGTCAGCTTCACCTAGGTCTACAACGGGATCTGGGACTACATCATGATCTGTTTGTGCCCAACTATGTTTGTGTACACTGAGATCTGAGTCAGCTTCATCTGGGTCTACAACTGGATCTGGGACTACATCATGATCTGTTTGTGCCCAACTATCTTGGTCTACACTGAGATCTGAGTCAGCTTCACCTGGGTCTACAACGGGATCTGGGACTACATCATGATCTGTTTGTGCCCAGCTATCTTGGTCTACACTGAGATCTGAGTCAGCTTCACCTGGGTCTACAACGGGATCTGGGACTACATCATGATCTCTTTGTGCCCAGCTATCTTTTTCTACACTGAGATCTGGGTCTACAACGGGATCTAGGACTTCAAAATGATCTCTTTGTGCCCAGCTATCTTTGTCTACACTGAGATCTGGGTCTACCACGGGATCTGGGACTACATCATGATCTGTTTGTGCCCAGCTATCTTGGTCTACACTGATATCTGGGTCTACAACGGGATCTAAGACTACAACATGATCTCTTTGTGCCAAGCTATCTTGGTCTACACTGAGATCTGAGTCAGCTTCACCAGGGTCTACAACGGGATCTGGGAAAACATCATGATCTGTTTGTGCCCAGCTATCTTGGTCTACACTGAGATCTGGGTCTACAACGGGATCAGGGACTACATCATGATCTCTTTGTGCCCAGCGATATTGGTCTACACTGAGATCTGGGTCTACAACGGAATCTGGGACTACAACATGATATGTTTGTGCCCAGCTATCTTGGTCTACACTGAGATCTGGGTCTACAACGGGATCTGGGACTACAACATGATCTGTTTGTGCCCAGCAGTCTTGGTCTACACTGAGATCTGGGTCTACAACGGGATCTGGGACTACATCATGATCTGTTTGTGCCCAGCTATCTTGGTCTACACTGAGATCTGGGTCTACAACGGGATCTGGGATTACATCATGATCTGTTTGTGCCCAGCTATCTTGGTCTACACTTAGATCTGGGTGTAGAATTTGTGATAAGCACTATGTAAGCTAATGTTTATAAAGAGAAGTCTTAACAATTAGGAAACTCAGTCGCTAAGAAATGCTCGCTTCCCTTTAGGGTCTTTTATTTGATAAAACTCTGCCTAATAAACATTAACAGTAACTAAATTTTAAGGACCAGTTAACATCTTATAAGGCAATAGTTCTAACTATATGTTAGAATCATACTTCTGGCACAGATTTTTTGGATACCTGCCGATGTATAAAACCCAGATCAAGAAAGTAATGTATTGGACCGTGAACTGTGATTTATACATTGGATACCTGCTGTATTGTTTGTTTTGTTTTAATGAAATTGATAAGAAAGTTTTAATCAATTAATTATTTATTCATTTTTTAAATTTTACATAATTATATACATCTATAGATGCTAAAATAAATTATCCAAACGTATCATTGGTTTAAAGACAAATTTTAATCAATAATATACATGTACAACTGATACATGCACACAAGTATGTACATGAACAATATGTGTACAGTCAAACCTGTCTTAAAAGACCACCTAGGGGAAAACCTGTAGTGATCTTTGTTCACGTGCGAATTTCTTATTTAAAAATAGTGTGCGGAGCAAAAAAAAGGTCTTTATCCACAGGTGGTCTTTGTTTACATGTGGTGTTTAGCAAAGGTTGGATCGTTAACACGAGTAGTATCAATATTTCAATTATATATTTTTTCAATCAATAAATACATTTTTACTTTGTCTATATACAAGTGCAATCAATGTACATGAAAACTCGTTACACAATTTAGATGTTTTGTTAAGTTAGGTTTTTTAAATATTAATGCATTTAAAAGATTACATGACTTAAAATGTATTATTAAGTATTTATTTTGTTGCAAACTTTCATAAAACTGTTAAACTGTTTGTTTTTAATTTGATCTTATCGATGGGGAGCTCGTATATACATGTATCGCCGAATGAATACAGTTATTTCAAAGATCATTAACTTTAGTGTAGTAAAATTAAATACAAATCTTAAAATAAATATCTTAAAGTTTGTCACTTTTATTTACACGTATTATTTTCTTTGTTTCATCAAACTTCATGGTTAAATGTTAATTCAGCTTGCTTTTATATTTAATAACTTTATTGTTTCTTCAGAGTCAGTGATGCTTTGCCTTTATCGTCGATACTTAAATCTTGTAATAGTGATAATGTAGGAGTTGACTTGATCATGTCGACAATAATGATCCACTGTTTCCTGGATGGTCCCTTACAGTCCTTTAACTCCACCGTGACGACCTGTGGCATACCACCGACACTGAGCAACAGTTCTCTCCACTCCTGGGATGTCATTGTAATCAAATTAAGTTTAACGGTGATACTCTGTGGTAGCTGGCCGACGCTGTGGAAAAGTTTCGTCCAAGCAGCAGACGACAATTTAACACAAGATAGATCCACGCGTTCTAACTTTGTCATTGCAGGAGTTAATCGCGGTATGACGTCACGCATATCGATCCACACAAACTTGAGATACTGGAGCTGATGCTGTAGCTGTGTTAATGTATGATTGATTTGGATCATCTGGCTGGATGGCATCTTGCCTAACCCTAATGATGTGAGGACCGGTGCTGTACGGAGATCTTTCAGCAAGGAGGTACTGGCCCTGTCTGTCATCCTCCTGTGTGGCACGAACTGGAACTTCTCCAGACATGTCGGGGTAAGATGTAGCTCTCTACATGGTACCCGGAGAAGAAACAACATCTTCAGCTCGTTGATACGGTGTAGGTTCAAGGTGACGTCACAATAACGTTGGTGGTCCGAGCAGGCTATTTGCACCAGATAGAGCTGTTTCAGTATTGTGGTATTGCTGATATAAGCGTACAGACGTTTCAGGTTACTGTGAGTCATGTTAACCTTCCAAAGATACAATGATTGTAAGCATGTCAGTCCTGTCAGCGCTGTTATACTGTTATCAGACAGAAACATATGTTCTTTATAAAAATCTCCTGATAGTTTCAGCCATTTTAACGTACGGGCATATTCAGTGAGGATGTTAGCCAGCCATACTGGTTCCTTGTCACACCATTCTACTCTCAATGTCTCCAGGGAGGTGAACACACCAGGATCCATGTTCTTTACGAATCGTCCTTTCTTCTCATCTGGATTCGCTAGTTGTAGAGATTTCACGTTATCATAACATAAGAGAATTATTTTGTTTAAAGCTGTTAAATCATCCTCTGTTAGGCTGTCATCAAACACGATGTCGTATAGATGAATCGAACAACTTTCGTTTCTATTTCTGGCATTTTCTTGAAAGCACTGCATCTGCATTGACTGGTAAGATTTCATTGTTCTCCAAGCGTCACCCATAACCGAGTCTTTCCAGGGATTAGACATGCCTGATCTATATCGACATGTCACTTGGTCACGTTCAACGATCTTCTGAAGCTCACCGGAAATACATGTATATACTTCGTGATTCATACCGCAAACAAAAACAAACAGGTTAGACATTTCTAAAGAAATAGTAAGTGATGAACATGCATTAAAAATAGTTGATTGAACAGTACTGTTTTCCCATTCTGAAGTAATATAAATCGCAGAAAAGAATTCTTGCACTGATTTGTGCTGAAAGAAAACTTTATACCGCCTTTCTGCGAGTATACTATTGTCCTTGGTTTGACACAACAGCCCAACTTTTAAACAGAAATCAATTTCTTGCTCGGCCATGTACTGAGCGACTAACATCCTATCGAAAATCAAAGATGATTCTTTTTTCTCGCAAAATAATGTAAAAAAGGCTAACTTCCCTAGCTTCATAATTAGGCTGATATAAAGCTTACATGTCTCGTTTTCTTTCATACAGATCGGGACTGCAGCGTCATCGTTTGATTGTAAATTTATACCTGACAAATTCTTTCTGTTCAGACCACGTTTAAGTGTAAATTCAGTAATGTTACTGTAAATTTCACATTTTGATTTACCAATGGGAAGGCCACCAAAGAACAAGCACATAAGCTGAAGCAGAATATACGGAATGTAAATAATTTCCCCGATTTGAACTGATTTGACTTCTTTGTCGAAATCTGCCATATCTTTCCCTGCCAAGTTTAATCCCTTTTCATTAAGTATTCGCACTGCACTGATTTCAAGCTGTTCACGCGTCTTCACATCGAGTTCAGCAATTTCAATATGTCGATCAATATTATGTTCTGACAGCCCTATCGTTCCTAACTTCCACGGCCTCGACGTGGTAAGCACCGTGCAACTGTCCGGATAGTTGTTGTGGGGTACTGCAGGCGTTTTTCCACATTTGTCCGGATGGGCCCACTCGTCGAGGCCGTCGACGATAATTAAGCACTTCCGTTCGTGTAACAGCCTTTGTAGAAACTCTTTTGTGTAAAGTGTATTTCTTGGCAAATTTTCTGTCACCATTTGCATAATCAAATCATCGAGCTTGCACTTGGGTTCGGATTGATAGTCCCTTAAGTGAAGTAAGAATAAAAGGTCAAAGTATTTCATCGCGTCTAACTCTGCATCCTCATATTTCTCTGTCAGTGATTCCAGTGGACTGTTTGCTTGACACCAGGTCATGGTAAGCTTTTGTGAAAACGAGGTCTTCCCACACCCAGCGTTTGCCGTTATGTATATCTTTTTGTACCGAACGTTGTCGTCGCTGAGAAATATCTTGCTGACTGTAGCTCTCTGTCGTTTTGTTGCATCTTTATCTGACGATTTCTGTCCCATGGGGACCATATTACCCTTTCCAAAATGATAAGGATTGTCGTAAGCCCACAGGGGAGGAGTTACGTATAAATCTTCTAAAGCAACTTTGTGTTCCTCAACCAGCGGAGCGGCAGGTATTTGGGACTCGTTCTCTCGGTAATAAGTGATAAGGTCTGCTCTAATATCTGTAAAGCAAACCATTTAATATGTTGACAATTATTAAAGTATTTGACTAAATAGATTTAGAAGAGGTAAACAAGCTTAAGATACAGGTACAAATCCAAACTCATACCAGCAATGTTAAGCAGCAACCATTTTGATTGCTACAAACGGCGCTTACGCAATATCGCCTTGCAGAAACCTATCCTACTAAACTACCACTATCGCTATTGATAAAACCCGACAACATCGACTGACATCTACCAATCCGGATGACCTATTACAAAAACACGACAAAATCGTCTGGCAGCAACAAATCGCTACATTCTTCAACATCGCCGAGCAAGAACCAACCCGCTTGCGCTATCGCAAAAACAAGACAGCATCGCCTAAAAACAACCAATCCGCTTGCGCTATCGCAAAAATTAGCCAACATCGCATAGCAGCAACTAATCCACCTGCGACATCGCAAAATAACAACAACCAACATCGCCTTACAACAACCAATCTGCTTTCGCTATCACAAAAACCAGCCGAATTATACAACCTGCGCTATCGCAAAATAACAACAGCCAACATCGCCTAACAACAATCAATTCACTTGCGCTATCGCAAAAATTAAGCAACATCGCATTGCAGCAACTAATCCACCTGCACTATCGCAAAGTAACAACAGCCAACATCGCCTAACAACAATCAATCCGCTTGCGCTATCGCAAAAGGCAGCTAACATTGCAAAGCTACAACAGATCCGCTTTCGCTATCTCAAAAGGCAGCTAACATACCAAAGCTACAACAGATCCGCTTGCGCTATCTCAAAAGGCAGCTAACATAACAAAGCTACAACAGATTTCCAAAGGCAGCTAACATTGCAAAGCTACAACAGATCCGCTTGCGCTATCTCAAAAGGCAGCTAACATTGCAAAGCTACAACAGATCCGCTTGCGCTATCTCAAAAGACAGCTAACATTGCAAAGCTACAACAGATCCGCTTGCGCTATCTCAAAAGGCAGCTAACATTACAAAGCTACAACAGATCCGCTTGCGCTATCTCAAAAGGCAGCTAACATTGCAAAGCTACAACAGATCCGCTTGCGCTATCTCAAAAACAGGCAATATAGCCCAACAATCTGAAAGAAATGGAGATGATTTTAGCCACTAGTATGTTTGATTTTTCGAAACAGAGGGACCCCTTTTTAATTACCGAATTTCTCGAGTTACTCGTGGTAAATGTTTTTCAAAACTCTTTTTTAAATGTCTAAATGGATGTACTTGGAAACTATAACAACAAAACTCCCAATCGGAAAAAAAGTTAATATAACAGTTCTTAAACCTTAATACTCAAGATCGTAAATGTGACATGAAAATAAATATCAAAACTCTAGCTTTTGATATGTCTATGTGAAGACTGGTTCCAACCAATCAGGTGCTTGAGAGATCAGTCTCACCTTAATTATCATTGGTCCTAGATCGTTTAGGGCTTGAGTGAGTTGAACTTACAATGCATAATAAAACACGTCACATTTGTAACAATAATGACGTCACAGAGGTGATACACTAATGATTTGGAATCGCCAAACTTAACATGTGATAAAACTAAGTGGTTTTTTTAAAATTTATTTATGAAGAAAGTTATTGCAGTATAATAAAACAATTATTAGGTTTAGACTTAACTTGACTGGCAACGTATTCTCACATTTGTTACTTTCACGTATCTATGGTGATTTAACCAGCTTTACTAGCCTTTTACTAGCAGCTAACGAAGACTGAATATTTGAACATTCTTATATTTAAAATGATCAATTTGCATTCAATTCTCAAGTTATGAAGAAACAGTTTGGATTTTAAAATTTAAATTTATTGAAATTCAAATCACTTTAAATTTTATAAACGAGGATAAGTAAGGAAATTTAAACACTTTACAGGAAACAATTTTCAAGTGCTAAATATGAGACAGAAAACGGCCAAAATAAAATTGATAAAATCATAAATGCTTTTTCAATCTACAGAGCAATTGCTTAAAATTGTTGCGTAACAATAACATAATTGACATTGACCAGAAAATCCTCGATTTTGTAGCCATCAGCTCATTTTACTTTATTGCTTTAGTTCAATAGAAATAAAAGACAAAAATAACCTTTGAGTTTTTCCTCGAATTCATGTGTTTCTTTCATTTTACCATGTGTATCTATCGCTTGCTTCTTTTCTTCAGCATGCCTAGTAATATCGTCGGTGAGTTTGTTTGCGAGCTCCTCCAGTTCCGTTTTCCTGACAGCTACAAGTCTATCAATTTCAGCGACAGAATCTGTCTGAAGACTGGAGTAATGATCGTTGATTTTCTTCAGGAGATCTTTGTGTTCTTCGCTAAATGTATCTCGTATGTTATCTTTCAGTGCCTCGGTTATATCTCTCTCATGAATAGTAAGATCGTTTGTTTTTAACTGAAAGAAAGAAGAATGGAATGTATGTGCGTTAATTTTACCGAGTTGTCAACAATCACATACAGGAGTTGTTTCCCCTAGACAATGGAGCATTTATAAAGGCCACACAATTATAATCTCTCGTTTTTCAGAATTTTTACAGATGTGAAAAAATAAAAAAATACCGTTATCCTCTTATCCCATTATCTATCAGTATTAACAACACAAACTACTTAACGTGATTCATCTATTGATTTGTGGCGGACGCAAAAGTCGCCCTGTAGCTCGACTCACTGTTCATTATATTATAGTTTATTGGTCACTTGTTATCATAAGACATATTCAATAAGCTTAAAGGAGTATATTACAATAGTTTACGCGCATAGTTCTGCGCAAGTGCTAGTTTCACGAAATGTATTTTTCTCAGTGACCGGTGTTAGTTGAGTAATGTTAGTACTTCGACTGTTGCGTAAAATCAATCGATTAAATATTTCAAATTATTTCTCACAAAGTTATCGTCCGTGAGAATGGCCTCAAGCGAGAAAAAACAAGAAGGGCAGGTTCGTTAGTGATGGAAATCACCAAGCTGTGAAGAAACGTAAATTATTTGGTTCGATAATTTGCCCTGACAATGATTCAAGTGTTTCGGATAATTTGACGTCCGAAGTAGATAATGTTACTTTCATGTGAAAATGACTGATGTTAGTTTTGATACTCTTGAATTTTTAACCAAACAGAAAATACTTTCATGTCAAATGGCAAAGAAAATTGCAGCATCCGGTTTGAATTTGAGTCATATAAAACTTGCTGTCTCTCGTGGTGGGTTAGATGGATTGTCTCAGCTGTTTGGTGAGAAACGACACAGGCAAACCTGGAGTAACATCTCTTAAATCTGTTGTTCAGAAATTGTACAATTACTTAATGGATCATAAGATTTAGGGATTGTTACATGATTTCATTCATTATCAGTGTTAGGTGTTTTTCGATATGTATGGAAACTTTGGCAACACTCAGGGCTGCAGTTGTGGGAATTTTATGAAAGAAATGTGGTAACTGTTATGTAATTCTTGATAAAGAAATAGTTATTTCTTTCAAAATATGAAATTAGTTTTGATGAGCATGTTATAAATCTATTTATACATGTTATGATGAATATTTTTAGAATTGAATTAAAATTAGAGATATTTTTACTTATATGACCAACTTTGAATGAATATAGTAAAAAAATAAGCCTGGATGCCCCTGTTTTTTATGTTTTTGTTTTGTTTAGAAATATATACTGTGTCATTTTGTGGAGTTTAAAAAAAATCTGTCCGTTACAAAAAAAGATATATAGATTTTTTCCAGTCAGGGACTGAATTGTCTCCCTTTTTTGTTGGATATTTTGGTCATTTCTAAAGTTTTTTCTTCAAATATACAAAAAAATCTCACATAATTCCACCCAAAACCATACATACACATAATTCCAAACAAAAAAATGCATAGATATAAGGTGTTGATTAGGAATTCCAGATGTAACAATCATTTAAAAAATATATGTGCGTTTTCTCAAAATCCCTTCAAAATGGCCGTATAGAGGGGTCTAATAATGAGCGATTACTCAAAAACAAGCCTGGAAAGCTATATTTTTCTTTATATCATTTTGTTTGTGAAGGAATTCTCTTTAATTGTGCAAAGTTTTAAAAAATTCTGTCCGTTAGAACTTATTGTCATATACTCCTTTAAATAAGGAATCTGCTGAATCCAATGGCGGAATTCCTCAAGGCTGATTACTGTTAAAGGCGGTGCTGGATCGTAAAGTAGATTTCTACTGAAGCCGTGCGCTTGGCTATATGAAAGTCTTAATCAGATGAGGCCGCTATATTTTGATGTGTGTAGATTATTGATTGAAAATTGTCCAAAGTCAATTATTTCAAAGAATGATCGAGGTCAGAATAGCAAAGAGAAGGAAGGATGATTTGACAGATTATATACCAATTCAGTCAGGCTTCACGCAAAAAGTGGCTACAGGTCTTAATGCCAATATTCAGACATTCAGCTTCCATATAGAGTTTAAATTATATTTGAACAATAATCCATAACTCATTTTGTTAAATGGTTGCATAATAAAAACATACCATTCTAAGTTTTCTAACAGCATCCTGCGCCGAAGGATCGTTCAGCAAGCAGGCAGGGTCACACAGTAGGTTGATAAGATCATCAATGTAGAGTCTAAGATCAATGTCAGACAGTAAGTGATCCGCTGTGTGTCGAATTTCACGACCTACCTTCCGGGCCTATAACAATGATATAGACTTTAAGTTAGCAATTATCCACTTTCCTACAAACTGTACCTGTTATTTTATAAAATAATACAATGAAAATTCAAAATTGTTTCTTTGGACAAAGGTGTATTTCTTTCCCGTTATTATAATAAGAGTTTCAGGAGGAAGTCAAGGATTCTAAAAATATTCACTTTTATTGAAATTAAATCAAGTTCTTATGAATAATAATGCAGTTATTTCTCCTTGATAAACACGTCCAGAAATCCCAACCATTTGCAATTACTTTGCGTTCCCCCCAAAAACTAATGTTTTGGCATTATTTATTAATTGTTATTCTATAGGAAGTTAGTCAGGCTTTGGTGTTGACGATTATGTTCATGGGCCATTAAACTTATATATAACTAAGATTAACTAATTAAAGACAAATGAAGATATATTGATGCGAATCAAAACATAAACAGTGGATACTTTTTTATGTTCGGTTTATTTAAACATTATAAGCAGCAAAATTGTTTCGTTTTTATCCACAATGATATATAAATTATGTTGCATAAGTTATCTTTATATACTGAACAAAGCTCGCTACTTACTTTTATTGTGAGGCACAAGAAAACATTGAAATTATCTTTACATAGTTCCAGTGTGTATTGTGGTATTCATGTGAATTGTTCATGACTTCATGATCTTAACAACGGCGAGACATGATTTTCAGAGTGTAAGCTGTATCAGTTTCTAGTCTTCATCTACCCTATTTCATGTTTTATTGCTTTTTAAAATTTTTAAATTTAAGCTTTTGAAATGTTAAATGTTAGTAGACACCGCTATCTGTATTGAGTATACGTGCATAATTTTAGTGTACTTGCTTTTATTAATAATTTTAATTATATAATATAATGTGTAATTAAAAGAAAATAACTATTTTTGTCGTTGGCCTTAAGCCTAATATATAAATAAAATTTTTATCTATCTACTTGAATCTAACTTACCCTTGTGCAGACGTTAGGTTCCTTTGCCAGGTTGTCTTGTATTTGTGTTGAAAAGGACAAGTTATTGATGATCACCGACACGATCCCGTTGAAGTCTGTCTCTATGAGAGATGTTGTGTGAGAATAGCCATCGGGAGGGAAAAAACATTTTGCTACGGCGAATGCGTCGGTACACCATTTCTGAGGATCTGTATTTTTCCAGGACGGTCCTCGAAATCTATGACCTTTGCAAATACCGTCCATGAGAATATTGCAAACACCCCGAGAACACAGCTGGCTAGGGCCAGGAACTATATGGCCATGATTCCTATTTCTTGTACATGGTGGTAAGCTGCTGAGCGAACAGTTGCACGTGTTGAGCGTATTTGCTGTCGGTATAAGCTGTAGCAAGCGCTGGTGATGCTTATCAACCTCTGCACTGACAAAATCTGTAATGGCATCCTTGGTGAAAAGAAGAGCCAACGCTCCCTTCACCCAATTTTTAAATTCTTTCTTTGTCAAAGTGGGAGCCAAGCCTGCCATTGCTCGTTTCACTATAGATATCACATTTTAAATAAAAACAATTCCTTCTTTTTTAAATAACTAGAAAATATCCTTCAATTTATGTAAGTTGAAATGCTTGATCATTTATTATCAGTTCTGTAGATTTCACTATTACATTTTGTTCTGTTTGCATTGTCGAACATATACAGGATTTGACACGAGCTGTCATGTAATACAAAAAATGAAATATGCATATCAGGAATGGCCACATCCAGCATACACAGCCTCCCCACACAGCCAAAAAGTAGAGAGGAAAAGAGAGCATGGTATTATAATAATCAGTTTCAAAATGGACGCCACAAACAAATAACAAAAGTGAGAACCATAGGGGTTACCGCCTTGGAACGGTCAGTGGCAAAACAAAATGCCACTGGGGGTTTAAACCAGGTTCTAGGGTGCACCAACCTCACACTTGCCCCAACAGGTTCTCGTATTACAAAACAAGTACAAATTGTCTTGGTGAAATAACTCCAACCCACCCATCAGCTCAACAATGTTGCATGCAAAAGCATACAAACATATAAACATAAGAATTTAATAACATTGCAAAGCCAAAGGGCGGGTACTCAATGATCTTACCGAGACCAGAGCATCTGGAGTAAAATCAGCAAGAACACGATGACAGGGATAAAAGAAACAAATCGAGCTTCTAGGTTCTTTTAAGAAAAGATTTCCCCATAAACCTTCATAAACTCTTAAACCCCTGCCACCGTCGTGCAACCAAAGAGGTAAGCAAAATGATCAACTGTAGATGGGTTAATCACCAGGCCTGCAGAGCGCTGTAAAATATCATGTTGGTAACCTTTCTTTTTAAATTTACAGATGGTTTTTACGAATAACCGGGAGAAATTAACATCGCCTTTTATCTTCTTAAGTTTATAAATTAAATCTCCATAAAAAACTGGCAGTGAAATTCCTTGTTGCAAAAGTGATTTTAAACTGCACCTGTATTTATGAATTAGATCTGGATATCGGCGATAAAACTTGCAAAAGGTTTTCCTTAATTTGTGATACCGATAACCTTGTTTTAAAAGTTTTTCTGTAATGCAAAGATTACGTTCATTGAAATCATTAACATCGTTGCAAGCTCTTGAAAAGCGAACAAGTTGTGAGATATAAACCCCGTAAGATGTAGCACGAGGAACATCGCCGTCTAAAAACGGAAAATTTACTATATTAAAATTAAAATCATCTCTTTTATCATAAATTTTAGTAGTGACGTAACCATTTTCAATGGACAGATTTAAATCAAGGAAGTTTGCTTGCTTTTCTGTAGTGTTCGCTTTATTAAGCTGTAGTTCTTTAGGATAAATCTTATTAACTAGTGATGGAAAATGGTAATTATCTATATTTAATAAATCATCAAGGTACCTCGAGGTGTTGTTAAAAGCTGTAATAATATCATCTTGATGTTCTGTAGAAAGAGATAACATAAAATCTCTTTCATAACAGTATAAAAACAGATCAGCAACAAGGGGTGCACAATTAGTACCCATTGGAATGCCTATTACTTGTTTATAAATAGAGGTACCAAATCTCAAATAAATATTATCCAATAAAAATGTGAGCGCCTGGATAAGGTCTTGACAGGTCCATGAAGTATAATTATCATAAGAACCATCTGTAAAGAATGCCCTGTGTTCATTACAAGCGATAAATGTTTTATTTTCTCTAGCAAAGGTTTTTTCAATGAGACTGGTTAGCTTGTCTCTTATTAAATTATGAGGGAGAGAAGTATACAAGGTAGAAAAATCATATGTAGACAAACAAAACGCCTGAAAATTATTTGATTTAAGTTTTTTTAAAACGTCATATGAATTTTTTATAGACCAAAATAAATTTTTGCCAGTAGTTTCAAAAACTTTTTCGCAATACCTCATTACATGTTCTTTTATAGCTGTAAGACAAGATGTTAAGAGCAAACATTAAACATTTTTAACGAGTTTAGGAAAACTATTATTAAGCGAACCTCTTGTGAGCGTAACAATACATTTCCTGCACAGGTTTAATATGTGTTGTCTAACACGACAATGAGTTTAATATGTGTTGTGTAACACGACAATGAGTTTAATATGTGTTGTGTAACACGACAATGAGTTTCAGATAATTTTTGTCACATGCTTCAAATTTGATTGAATATGTGATTATATACCCGGACCAAACTAAAGTCACGCTGTCCAGGCAACGCTGGCCTGATATAAATAATGTCGCGTTTCGAAATAAAATTGGCTAGTGTAATTAGAGGAGCCGAACAGTCTCGTTATTTTACATGTATGTGTTAGGTAAACATATGTGTAATACAATTGGCTAGTGTTATCAGAGGAGCCGAACAGTCTCGTTATTTTACATGTATGTGTAAGGTAAACATATGTGTAATAAAATTGGCTAGTGTAATTAGAGGAGCCGAACAGTCTCGTTATTTTACATGTATGTGTAAGGTAAACATATGTGTAATAAAATTGGCTAGTGTAATTAGAGGAGCCGAACAGTCTCGTTATTTTACATGTATGTGTAAGGTAAACATATGTGTAATAAAATTGGCTAGTGTAATTAGAGGAGCCGAACAGTCTCATTATTTTACATGTATGTGTAAGGTAAACATATGTGTAATAAAATTGGCTAGTGTAATTAGAGGAGCCGAACAGTCTCATTATTTTACATGTATGTGTAAGGTAAACATATGTGTAATAAAATTGGCTAGTGTAATTAGAGGAGCCGAACAGTCTCATTATTTTACATGTATGTGTAAGGTAAACATATGTGTAATAAAATTGGCTAGTGTAATTAGAGGAGCCGAACAGTCTCATTATTTTACATGTATGTGTAAGGTAAACATATGTGTAATAAAATTGGCTAGTGTAATTAGAGGAGCCGAACAGTCTCGTTATTTTACATGTATGTGTAAGGTAAACATATGTGTAATAAAACTGGCTAGTGTAATTAGAGGAGCCGAAGCGTCTCGTTATTTTACATGTATGTGTAAGGTAAACATATGTGTAATAAAATTGGCTAGTGTAATTAGAGGAGCCGAACAGTCTCATTATTTTACATGTATGTGTAAGGTAAACATATGTGTAATAAAATTGGCTAGTGTAATTAGAGGAGCCGAACAGTCTCATTATTTTACATGTATGTGTAAGGTAAACATATGTGTAATAAAATTGGCTAGTGTAATTAGAGGAGCCGAACAGTCTCGTTATTTTACATGTATGTGTAAGGTAAACATATGTGTAATAAAATTGGCTAGTGTAATTAGAGGAGCCGAACAGTCTCATTATTTTACATGTATGTGTAAGGTAAACATATGTGTAATAAAATTGGCTAGTGTAATTAGAGGAGCCGAACAGTCTCATTATTTTACATGTATGTGTAAGGTAAACATATGTGTAATAAAATTGGCTAGTGTAATTAGAGGAGCCGAACAGTCTCATTATTTTACATGTATGTGTAAGGTAAACATATGTGTAATAAAATTGGCTAGTGTAATTAGAGGAGCCGAACAGTCTCATTATTTTACATGTATGTGTAAGGTAAACATATGTGTAATAAAATTGGCTAGTGTAATTAGAGGAGCCGAACAGTCTCGTTATTTTACATGTATGTGTAAGGTAAACATATGTGTAATAAAATTGGCTAGTGTAATTAGAGGAGCCGAACAGTCTCATTATTTTACATGTATGTGTAAGGTAAACATATGTGTAATAAAATTGGCTAGTGTAATTAGAGGAGCCGAACAGTCTCGTTATTTTACATGTATGTGTAAGGTAAACATATGTGTAATAAAATTGGCTAGTGTAATTAGAGGAGCCGAACAGTCTCATTATTTTACATGTATGTGTAAGGTAAACATATGTGTAATAAAATTGGCTAGTGTAATTAGAGGAGCCGAACAGTCTCGTTATTTTACATGTATGTGTAAGGTAAACATATGTGTAATAAAATTGGCTAGTGTAATTAGAGGAGCCGAACAGTCTCATTATTTTACATGTATGTGTAAGGTAAACGTACGTGTAATATGCGTATTACATGGAGAATACGGGTAAGCATGTGACAAAAAATTGTTCATTTCATTGATTTATGTAGTTTCCGTCCACAATGTTTATCGATGATAAATCGTTGTTTTGCTGATTTCATTATAAATATCCATTCTGAAATAAAAACATTTTATTGGAGATGTAGCTGCGTTACTTGTTGTGTAGTTTAATAGCAGTAGAGATTTTGTGATATGCAATACAATCGCACTAACAAACTAATAAAAAATTAAAAACAATTCATTTCCCTAGAATTAGCTCTATAAATTCCTCATTTTCTTGAACATTATTTTTATGAGTCATTTGCCTTAACATTCACCCGTGCAACATTATAGAGTTTTAAGCTTTTCGGTTCACGTATACTAAGGACGAAAAAAAAGGTTTTCAAATATCAATTTATAAAATATAAACTATATAATACCTGCAAACAAAGTTAAGGTGGTACACATGTACAAATTCCTACTTAGTCAGCGTAAGAATATAAATTATAGTTTAAGCCAAAGGTGTGAATATATACGGGTGTGAATATAATACATTTTACTGTTACTAGAGCAGTAACATACATTCAAAACTGGTCACAATATGTAAAGACTTAATACAACAAATTTCTTCGAAACTGGCTCCATTTCAGTCAGTTTAACCATTTCATATATTGGTCTCATTAATATTTACCAATGTAACATTCAAGTTTTTACCTATGAACTGTAAACAGGAACCTGTAAAGAACTGATTTTTTTTTCTTTGAACAATTTCCATTCAGGCCATACTTTCTTAAACATTCGGCGTGTGTAGAAACAAATTTCATATTATGATTATGAAACATGCAATGATGGTGTTTTATTCTTCTTTTGATCAGCCTCGCATACATCATTCAAAGAATGGGAAAAACGTTACCTATTGTATGAAAACATGCGGCGGGCGGAAGTCGGAAGCGTCCTCAAAAAGATCAAGATAACAACTGCATACCATCGTTTGAGATGGATCAAAATTATACTGTTTATTGATGTAAAATTGAGTTGCTCTCAACCCGGGGCTTAGCCCCGGCGGCGTGGGCAGTAATATGCATTTCCGAGACTGCCCATGAACAGGCTAAATCAAACCGGGCTTGCAATAGTTTCATAGTTGTCGTGTTCGGTGGCTTTCAAGTTCCTTTTTCATCATTACAATAAAATGGAAATCGATGTATTTTATCTAAAATTTCGAAACGGTTAATGCTGGAAGACCTTAAATGTTTACCATTACCGCGCTCTACCCGCCAGTTTTCTTCTTTCAGTTGGGCCTTTCTAGGATCCGCCCTCGGTTTAATTACAAGAACAAACACAGCAGACAGTAATACATATAAATATACTTACCGATGAAACATGCTGTGCTGACACGAGATAATTCCTCATTTCTTATAAAACTAGGTAAAAACTTCTGTTATGTTATGCAAGTTGATCACATGTTAAATCATTTGTGGTTCAAAAATGTCAGAATCTTTGCAACATTTTTTTGAATTACATTTTCCGTTGTCGTGCAAACCTAGTGTATGTCCGTTTTCTGCTTATCGCAAAAGCAACACAATCGTTTGACAATGTTTGTATTTTTATTTATTCTTAATGTATTATTATATTTTCAATATTCTACAATGATCAATAATGATGCGCACAATGTATTATTGCTACTATGTACTTCAGACACTGAAAAACAATGCGCATGCTTACAAAGAAACCACGCCTCACGCCAATCAACCTAAGTGCTAAACAAACTTAAGCTTAACCAAATTGCTAGTCGGTCCAGATAGGTTTATGTGATAAATTAGTTCAAGACCTTTTTATATGTGAATTGTTAAAGGCTTACTGGACGCTTTATGGTAAATTTGCCAGCTCTCGCGTGCACGTCCAATCGGCATGAACCGCACCAAAATAAGAATCATTCATTATATTAACATTTTATTCATTTTTTTTCTTTAAATAAACTTAAGTCGAACGCTTTCAAAAATTAGTATTAAGTGAAATGGGGAGTAATACGTGGGATTTTTCAATAGTAACAGCCATTACGTCATGACGTCATTACGGGTCATGCGGTTCATGCAAAATGAACCGATTTTTTTAAACGAAACAATCAATAGGAATGTAAATATTTTTAAATACATGTAGGTCTGTCTCTGTTATTTTTGATGTACAGAAAGTGTAAACAGTAAATACATGTATTGGAGCGGAGAGAGTACAGTCGGCTTTAATCATGTATCTATCTGATTGTGCCTTGCCATTAATATTACAAACAAAACATTAGACTCGGATCCCGACGGTAGAATTATTTAAGTCTTTCTAGTACGAAAGCCTCATTTTTTCACATTTATACATTTTTCGTAATCATTATGTGATAACTTAAAAAAAAACTTTCTGAAAACCGTCAGTAGTCTTTCATTTTTCTGAATATGTAATACAACACAAATATTTCCTGTTAGCTTTAAAATACTTAACCTTGTTCAGAGGCCTTTGCTATACAAAACATCAACACCTTTTCTTGTTACGCCGAGGTCACGGTTAAGAATATTCATTAAGCTAAATAGTTCTCATCAGTGTGATTGATTTATGTTCTTCCTTAACATATAAATGTTGTTTTATTTAAACAGTATGTGTATGATTTAAAGCCAGTAGCTGAACTCCAGGTTCAAAACTTACTTCTTATGCTTCCTCTTCAGTTTCGTTTTGTTTTCACGAAATGCATTATGCATGTGAAATCTGCTCTGTAAGCTGTGCCTTGTCACCGGTTTGAGTCCCGTCAGGCTGAAAACCATTTTCGCCCTACATAATTGTGAAGAAAAAATACATCAACCTAAAATAAGAAAGGTAACGAATATAATAAACTGTGAATGGTGTCGATAAATTCGAAATTGATCGTCGTATGTTAACAAAGTGCAACTTAAAGGACAGCCTACAACAATCTGAAATTCTACTTCTTAAAACATGTGTTCATGTTCAATATTGCCTCTTACAAACGTAAGATCGTCACCGCTGACATAAAATATGACTGAGAATTTAAATAGCTGGGATTTATGAGAAAATAGCTGTCAAAATCTGAAACCAGCATCAATATCTTGTGACTTGCCGAAATCTGTAACCAGCATTAATATCTTGTGACTTGCCGAAATCTGTAACCAGCATTAATATCTTGTGACTTGCCGAAATCTGTAACCAGCATCAATATCTTGTGACTTGCCGAAATCTGTAACCAGCATCAATATCGTGTGACTTGCCAACTTTGCAATGTGCGGATGCTGTTGCACTCTATCACTTAAGGTAGTCTAACTGTAATTATTTCCCGCGTTTTTTTCTCGAATGTCGGGAATACTCGGTTAACTGTCACTAACAGTCGACAATAATCGATGTTGCTTCGGCTACTATCGGCTCTGACGAGTAGCGTCGGAAGTCACCGAAAGCGAGCCGATGTTTGACGACGTCGCAAATTTATGCGCGGGACAGCATTACAGTTAAACTACCTTAATTGTAACGAGTGAAAACAGAATACTGTGAAATCATTAATATCCGTCGGGTATATATCTTGGTGGAGTTCATGGAAAGATCGAATAACAAATTCAAAGCTACAACAAAATAAAATATTACATTAACTTTTATGTACACATATTTTGAAAAAAAAACTCACGATCATGCCGTTATACCGAAAACGACGAAATTATATGTCAACGAAAATGAATGCATTCACTTATAATGAATGTAGCTTTTGTAACAGAATTATTATTGGAAATACTTCTTTGATAATTAATATGATCCCGGCGGGATTTGAACCAAAGGTCGCTGAATTCAAGGCAACTACCTAAACCACACATTTTAAATACAAGTATTCTTACTTCCGATGTAATTTTGGAAAGCTTACTTTTAAACACAGTAAGTCTTTTCCGAAGTGATGTAAAACATACACAAAATAGTTCGTATCCATGGACAGAGAATGGATAAAAATCTCAGTTTCCAAGCATCTTATTGGTTAAAATGGAGACCAGTCTCCGTTTCAACTAATTAGACTTTTAAAATGTTCCGTTTTATCTCAGTCGTATAACATTGGGCATTGGTCTTTCTGAAACAGATGTCTCGATATTTTAACTTTAAGGATTGTTAACGTATGAACATGTCAGAATCCGGTTTACAAGTGTCTACTCGTTTTGTTAACCAACAACTTGTTATAACCGAAACTGTTCCTTGTTATACCGAATTTTATAACATGTACTTATACACACTGAATGTTTACTTGTCTTGACTATTATTTTATCAAAATTGCCGACTTCTCCACTTTAAGTTTTCTTAAAACGGCCTATTTCAAGATATTGTCAGAAGCATAAGTAGCCTTAGAGCGTTACGACCGTAGCTATTTCAAGATATTGTCAGAAGCATAGGTAGCATTATAGCGTCACGACCGTAGCTATTTCAAGATATTGTCAGAAGCATAGGTAGCCTTAGAGCGTCACGACCGTAGCTATTTCAAGATATTGTCAGAAGCATAGGAAGCCTTAGAGCGTCACGACCCTAGCTATTTTAACACTTTGTCAAAAGCAAAGACAGCATAAGTACGACACAACCCAGCCATTTTAAGACATTGTCAGTAGCAAAGGCCGCCTTAGAGCTCCAATGCTATAGCTTTTTCAAGATTTTGACAGAAACAAAGGAAGCTTACAACGCCACAATAATAACTATTTCAAGATATTGTCATAAGCAAAGGCATCCTGACAACGTCACAACTCATTTGGGGATATATTTCATTCTATTTACGTAATGTATACTAGTATAGTCAAACGCTGCTGACAAGTAAAGTTTTACAGATAGGGTGAACACATTTGTTCATACCAATTTAATTTTCAGTTTTGTGAAATTATGTTGACGAAGTATTAAAATCTAATTTTAAACTTATTAACAGAAAAGTGTTTCCTGAGAAATAAACACCACTCGCAAACTTAATTTCCTTGATAAGTGTTTCATCAAGAATGCGTTTCTATGAAGTTGGCTAAATTTAGCCAAACGCGTTACATGTTTTTCCTTACTCGACCAACTCGAAACAAAAAAACTGATTCAAAAATGCATTGGCCATTCCGATTCAGAAACTATAATTTCGATTAAATTTGGTACGGAATAAAATTACCAATATCGATTAAAGTAATATTTTGTGGATTTTTTTTTTGTTTCCCCCCAAACAAAACATGTTTATCCCAAATATTGTATATCCATTTATTTTCAACATTAAACATAATTATTTGAGTTGATAGATGTATGTAGCACAGTATGCTTCAACGTACTCATCTGATAGGAAACATATTTAGATACTCCAACCTAGTGCTACACCGTTATCATCTAATAGGTAACATATGTATAGCTCTCCAACATAGAAAACATAACAACACAATAGATGAAAAGGGAACTTGGAAAGCCATCGGACACGACAAATATGAAAATATTGCAGGCTCGGTTTGATTGAGCCTGTTCAATCAAGTTGAGCTATAAAGTTTCAGACACAGTGAGTTTGCAATGCGGTCACCTAGACTTCCCCTGAAACTGTCATCTAAGATCTTAGGCAATTAATTGAATGGAGAATGGAATGTCATACCACATGATATGATCAGCGTGACATCAGGAGCATACCCAGACGATGCAGATATACCCTAAACGCACGAGGGGGATACACATATCACTGATAATGCCTATGACTTTTCAGGCCTTAATATGCTTTGCATACATTGCTTGCTCCACTGTAAGACAACCATTTCAAAGTTAATTTGCAAGTTCTCATATCTTGGACACTGTCTATGTTAAGGAATGTCTCTGTTGGAGATGAAAATGCCGATTTGTTTTGTAAAAAGTACGATTTCGTTATTTCTGTAAAATATATTCATACCTCTACTGAACGCGTACGGTATTTTATTGATTATTTGGTTGCTCCTTTAATGAGTTTGAGCAGTGTACATTTCCCTCCGTACCTTACCATAATCACAGGCGGATTCAGATGAAGAGAATGCTGCAAGTACCCGCAATATACGCTGAAAGCCCATATCAAACGAACAGTCTCTACGCAAATCATTTGAGAACATTATATTTGAAAAATGATAAAAAGGGAAGTCTACGGACAAAGCGTCGGCGTCGGGCAGGAATCCCACAAGGGTGGAGATGCTTCCGCAGTTTCCCAATCTGTGCGAGAGCTGGCTTAAATCTTAGAACCGGGTTTTAACCTCCGGTGGCACTGACTGTTCTAATGCGGTAACCCCAAGGGTTCTAACTGTCTTTAATTGTTTCTGGCGTCTTTTTAAATCTGATTATTGTAAAACCAGCCTATTCTCCTCTCTACCTGTTGGCTGTGCGGGGAGGCTGTGTCTGCTGGATGTGGCCATTCCTGATATGCATATTTCACTGCTTTACCCACTTGTCAATGAGCGTATTTAACAAATATTTCAGTGCAAATTTACACATGTATTCACTCTGAATTGAAAATTATTTACTTATTTTTAGTTTAAGGAACACCACTAAGGAAATGTTCCATATGAAAAAAGAACGACATTTGGTATGCACAATTTTGCTATATATTTCTTTGTTTCCAATCTTCCGTGTTCCACTATAAAAGCCCGATCGTAAAATTACCTGCGGAAACCTTTGCTAAACTGTCGATACCCGCGTTCTGTTAGACCGATCATGAATTTACCTGTTGAAGCATTTGCTAAACTGTCAATACCCCTGTTCTGTTAGACCGATCATAAAATTACATGTGGAAGCCTTTGCTTAACTGTCAATACCCGCGTTCTGTTAGGCCGATCATAAAATTACCTGTGGAAGCCTTTGCTAAACAGTCAATACCCGCGTTCTGTTAGACCGATCATACAATTACCTGTGGAAGCCTTTGCAAAACTGTCAATACCCGCGTTCTGTTAGACCGATCATAAAATTAACTGTGGAAGCCTTTGCTTAACTGTCAATACCCGCGTTCTGTTAGACCGATCATAAAATTACCTGTGAAAGCATTTGCTAAACTGTCAATATCCGCGTTCTGTTAGACCGATAATAAAATTACCTGTGGAAGCCTTTGCAAAACTGTCAATAACCGAGTTGTGTTAGACCGATCATAAAATTACCTGTGGAAGCCTTTGCTAAACTGTCAATACCCGCGTTTTGTTAGACCGATCGTAAAATGCCTCGCGAACGCCAAACGCCGTTGTTCATCAATATGAGACCGATCGTAAATTTACACGTGAGCGACAATGATGGACAAAATCGTTATGAGAACGATCATAAAGTGACACGTGAGCGTCCAATGCCCGTGCTCATCAATGTGCGATTTAAAATAAAATGACACGTTAACGTCTGTGTCCGTGTTCATCAGTGTTATACAGACCATAAAGTGACATATGGGCGTCCAATGCCCGTGATGATCAGAGTTCCCAGCAAGCATTTTATATCGAGCCAACATTGGACCGATAATGTCTTCAATATCGGCCCATCATCAGAAATATATATCGGCCCACAATCGGCCTTGCAAAGTTGATGTAATATCGGCCCAACATGCCTTTCGACATCAAGCCGATATTGTTCCTAGATAAAATCGACATCAGCCCATCATCAGATTTTTATATTCATTACGAGTGATTTGTTTTTGTTTTCGACTTGCAGATATGCAATGTACAGCAAGGGGCCACAAGAACTTTTAGCACAAGTAGTTTAAATAAAAGAGAAATTGACATCACGTATTAAGTCAAATTTACAACATAAGGATCTTTTTTTTATAACTTTAATAAAATAAGAAACTGACACAACCTTTGCAGTTATTTAAAAAATACATCACATCATTAC
Organism: Corbicula japonica; assembly: GCA_038501625.1. NCBI lineage: Eukaryota > Metazoa > Mollusca > Bivalvia > Venerida > Cyrenidae > Corbicula > Corbicula japonica. Next base: position 137,772 of record JAZAYU010000477.1, on the reverse strand, counting down.
ACGTAAAATATCTTTTTTAATTTTAATAAACAAGATAATGACATAACTCTAGTTTTTTTTAAGAGCATCACACCATTAGACTTTTATTCTAACTACATACTTTTGAAAACATTTACTGATGATATTAACAATTCCATCACTAGATAAAGTTTTTAATATTATAAATAATTGGATTTCTATTTATATACACCGTTTTCATTTTTGACACATTTTCATAAGTGACAAATACGTTTTGTTGAGCGAGGAAAGACTAATTCCAACCGAATATGTCACATTATATGTCCCATATTCGGCTGAAGGTTGTGACGTATTCGACCGAATATATCACACTTGTGACATATACGTTTCGTGGCATATACGGTATAACAGTTCATAATAATTTAAACTTTTATTAAAGCCCAGCGGTTTAAATACTGACCGTTTGATTAAAAAACCATCTACCTTTGCAAATTAACTAAACTTTTACACACATAAATAATATTCCGAAATCTAAACTGTTGCGTTGTCGTTGGCATTCATTGCCAGTCAGTATATCTGTTGTGTTTGTAGCTCTGTCAAAACCAGCTCAGTGACTGCCTAGCGGTTTGGTGTGTTTGCCAATTCCCCTAGCTCTGTCTACGGTACGTGGTCGATTTATCAAGAATGGGCAATATCATTTAAAATTTCACAATTTCGCTATCATATCATTTAAACTCGTTATCCTAATTCCAAATCGACGTATTAAGAATTTTTAGAGTTTCGCAAAAAAAAACTTATTCAAAGAATAAATCATCAATAATTAAGCATGACTTACGTCTTCGTGGAATTGAATGGTATACACAATGGTTATACACGGATATAATTCATATGGTCGTGGAGAGCTTAAACACAAATGAACACAATGGTACATGTACCAATAAATCAAAATTGTCATAACATGACTTAGTCCTTCTGAAGTACGGTGACCTAGTGGTAATTGTGTTACACATTTTGACTGTAACTTTAATGTCAGTTTACCAAGAAATGTGTAATTACAATTTCGTCTGCTTTAATTAATGGCTTCATTTAAATAATTCACGTCAGTGTTCGAAGAAGCTATTTATCGGATGCGTCCGTAATTAGTGATTGAAGACATCGGAGCCGTTTTTGTCTGCAGCTAATTAAACTACTAAACTATAGACAAACATATAGGTAAAATGCTGAGAGTTCATGTCCAACTTAAAAACCACATTAAACTTAAGACCCTATGCGGTGCCATTTATTTTTCGCACTTAACAGAACCAGATTTCTGAAAATAACAAAACAATTCTCGGGGTATTGCTCATATATACGATGGCGGTAATTGTTTGAGCTCACAGTAGGGACCCAGTTTTCTCTATAAATACAAAAATAGGACGCACATTATTGCGCGAATTAATAAAATTGTTGTTCTGTGAGGCTTACGTTAAAATATTGTAAAATTAATACAGAAAATAAAGAAGTTTGACATGAGCCAGATTGTTCGAAAGTGATCGAGAATGATCACTGATTTACGAATCTCCCACCTGTCAAACACAATAAGATGATTTTCTTAAAGCTCAATAAATGATATGGAATCATGCATACTTTATAAAACTTCATTATTTCATGCTTCAAATGAGATAAAAATTCGTATTATTTAAGCATATGATGTGAGCGTAAGTTATTGTCGTTATCATTTAGTGCTATACTTTAACCTTAAACATCAACCAATCCTTTCCAGAAGTCTAGTAGGAAGTACAATTCATAAAACACTTAACACTTAAATGATGCAAACGAGATTAAGCATGTGAATTAAAGTAGATAATAAAACCATTCCCAAACAGAAAGTAACTAAATTAGACTCATCGATAAATAAGTAAATTATATAACACCTTAAAGTACTTGTCCTCTATGTAAATCATGTATTATCCGTGGCTACTAAGAAGATCTTTTCTAAAACCACATGTTATTTTTCTTGTACTCGTTTCTTTAGTATCTATCATTAACAAACCTCTGTTAATGAGCCTAATCATTTCCCGATGAAGTTCAAGAACAATCCAACGATGGAATAGAAAAAACTAGGACAGGGTCAGTGTAGTAGTAACCATCTCCAAGTTGACGCTAAAATGCAGGAAGATTCAACGTATTATTAAGATTTCTGCCGGGGATTATGTTCCCTAAATTACGCGCCCACCCCTCACAAATTATAATGTTCTTGCTCGTGTCTAAAATCTAGCTGCTCTATACTTCAGAACACGCCACTGTTTCCATTGGCTTCATTTAAGTACGCGTTCATGCTTTTGTGATGTTCGACCGAATTGACAATATATCAGTTACATGTATATACTGATCGCCTGTTTACCGACTGTGATTCTTGAGTTTGATATCAGTACTGACACAGAGTACTGGTGCCAAGGTTATAAAAGTGAGCATGGAAACCAGTCTCAAATCTCAAGCGTCTGATTGGCTGAAATGGCGACCAGTCGCCATTTCAGCCAATCAGATACTTGAGATTTGAGACTGGTTCCCATGCTCAGCTTTATAACTTTCAGACCTGAACATGTCTGGTACAGATACATGTAACAGAAAATAATGAACACATCTACTTTCATATGAACAAGATTGCGATTTGTATATTATACGATCATAAGTTCAACTGTTTTGCATCCTTGTATTGATAATATCACAAACACACATTACTGACAACATTACAAAGTTAGCTGGTAGTTGCAATTTGTCAATTCAATTTGCAATCGGCAACCCTCAGCTAAAACACGATCCAACTGCCGATTCAAATGTTTTTTTAGATTGACAGTTGGTTACCAATTCAAATTATCTCGCTCATTCATATTTGTTTTTGAAATGGTTTTTGTCAGCCGCGATCAGACTCCGAGAAATCTGGCTCACTAAATTGTTTTACAATGCAATCTGGCATTCTGTTGTTAAATCAACCTTGTTCTATTTATTGGCAAAATATTTTTAATTATGAACTGGAAACGGGCAGCTGGCTGCCATTTCGAATTACTTGTACCTTGCTCAATTAGTGTACGATACTGTTAGGCATGTGCACTAAAACTGAGAAAGCCGCATCACAAATGGCCAAAACGTTTAAGAATCAGGACAGTATCGTGCACAGCGGCCCAGTCCCGGAGACTCTTCAGAACGTACTTATTTCCATATTTGTCTTCTTCAAAGTTCCATTTTCACCTAGCATGGCGGCTGCAAAAAATCTCCATGCACATTTTATCAGCGATGTTATCAAGTACATCATTTAAAGTTCGTTAAGCATAATATCTATATAAGTTAAGATACAAATTAGTAGTATTCCTACGTTACCTGCCATTAATGAGTGTGCAAGTTTATATATGGGTGGTTTCAATATTCACGCTCATATATGGGATAGTGTTCAGTCGGTTTCTTTATTTCAAAGTTTACCTATCATTCACCTACCTCATTTTAATTTCGATTTTTACACGAACAAAATTCTTCATGGATTTGCTAAAGTCCAGTTATTACTGGACGAATGTAATGATGGCAATGCACGGAAACATCTTACATTACTGTACTTAGCGCGCTGTTACAGAAGTGAGTCGGAAGAGGATGTTTCTTCTTAAAACTTAGCGAGGGAAACTGCATCCTATATATATTATTAAACTTCCTAGTTGCACATACCATTTGAACAAAAATGTTGCCAACAATTATAACTAAACTTTAATTAAAACACCAACGCCCTCTTCAACGGCAATAAAACCAATGTCAGTTTACGAATTAATGCACACTTAAATGACTTCCCCTTGCAAATGAAAACATTCAGTGAATTTAGGGAGATAGGAAAACTTTTAAAATGATTTACAAAGTGGACAAAACATAACTGTTGCATAATATTGAACCACTCAAACTACTTGGAATTCGTCAGTTAATTTTACAATTGCTTTATGAGAACAACTCACGGGAATCTGTTTTTGAAGATGTTCGTTTAAGTGTTGCTTTTTGTAATGCAATTGCAGCATTAAGAATTCAAGCTGATTTCGGTGATGATTTAGATATACATGTAGCACATTGTTGGTTTAAACATTGAATGATGTTGTCTTGGTTGTAAATTGTCTGGTGTATTTCACTTTATATATGTGCAGGGAGCAAATCTCTGAGAAGCAATGTGATTGCCACAAATTCATGTGTTTATCATTGACTTAACAAACCAAGTGATGATAGTAAATATCACGTGACAATAGCAAATTCGACAACTGTGAATATAAACATATTTTATGTATTTAATATTGTTTGATCTTTATTTTTTCAGTTACGTGTGGCAAGTTACTACGGAATTCCGTTAGGGCCATCGCGAATGTATATTATCTGAAACGCGTAAACACGAAAAACCGTAAACACGATGACGGGGATGCTTTTTGCCTTTATGTCATCGTAGTTTCGTGATTTTGCGTTTGAGATTATATTCTTCATACTAAGGAGGAATTCGCAATGGCCCTAACGATGACCGAAATGGAGCGAATTTTGCAGAAATTTTGGACTAATCAGTACATTTGAGGATGCGTCATGAGCGAATTTTGCAGAAATTTTGGACTAATCAGTACATTTAATGATGCGTCATGAGCGAATTTTGCAGAAATTTCGGACTAATCAGTACATTTTAGGATGTGTCATGAGCGAATTTTGCAGAAATTTTGGACTAATCAGTACATTTTAGGATGTGTCATGAGCGAATTTTGCAGAAATTTTGAACTAATCAGTACATTTTAGGATGTGTCATGAGCGAATTTTGCAGAAATTTTAGACTAATCAGTACATTTTAGGATGCGTCATGAGCGAATTTTGCAGAAATTTTGGACTAATCAGTACATTTTAGGATGTGTCATGAGCGAATTTTGCAGAAATTTTGGACTAATCAGTACATTTTAGGATGTGTCATGAGCGAATTTTGCAGAAATTTAAGACTAATAAGTACATTTTAGGATGCGTCATGAGCGAATTTTGCAGAAATTTTGGACTAATCAGTACATTTTAGGATGTGTCATGAGCGAATTTTGCAGAAATTTTGGACTAATCAGTACATTTTAGGATGCGTCATGAGCGAATTTTGCAGAAATTTTGGACTAATCACTACATTTTAGGATGTTTCATGTGCGAATTTTGCAGAAATTTTGGACTAATCAGTACATTTAATGATGCGTCATGAACGAATTTTGCAGAAATTTTGGACTACCGTAAATTGGGATATTTTCGCGTCGTCATATTTTCGCCACTTTGCCCCAAAATGCCTGTGTTTTATTTTGGCCAGTTTAATTTTCGCCATTTATCATTATGTGGCCAAAATAAAACACAGTCACATTATTTTGTCATGTCGTGTACGCTAATTAGCCAGATTAGTCGGCATTTATCTTATGCATATTGATAAACTAAACTGCCAATTCGGCACAAGGCCGGTAATGCAGACACAAAGTTTGAAACACAACCTGATCTGAAATTAGCAATAATTATACTAGATAAGCTGTCAATCAAACAATCAGCTGATTTAGACATGAAATCATCCTAGTTTGTTGACGGGTTGAAATTCTTTTGTATTATCTGTATTAATGTGTTTGCAATACATGGGCTTTATTTGCACCTGTGACATATTTTGGTGTGTTTAATTTTCGCCTTTTCATGAGGGTGGCCAATTAGGCCAATTATTAACCAAGGCCAAAAAATCCCAATTTACGGTAATCAGTACATTTTAGGATGCGTCATGAGCGAATTTTGCAGAAATTTTAAACTAATCAGTACATTTAATGATGCGTCATGAGCGAATTTTGCAGACATTTCGGACTAATCAGTACATTTTAGGATGCGTCATGAGCGAATTTTGCAGAAATTTTGGACTAATCAGTACATTTTAGGATGCGGTGTGAGTCAATTTTGTAGAAATTTTGGACTAATCAGTACATTTAATGATGCGTCATGAGCGAATTTTGCAGAAATTTTAGACTAATCAGTACATTTAATGATGCGTCATGAGCGAATTTTGCAGACATTTCGGACTAATCAGTACATTTTAGGATGTGTCATGAGCGAATTTTGCAGAAATTTTGGACTAATCAGTACATTTTAGGATGTGTCATGAGCGAATTTTGCAGAAATTTTGGACTAATCAGTACATTTTAGGATGCAGTGCGAGTGAATTTTACTACGCTACTAACGCTATGTCAAAACGTTTGTTATTCATTTGTACATGGACTGTGTAAAAAATTTATGCCACATTTACTTTACTTAGTCGCTTTCTACAGTTTATATTATAATTATATTTTTTATATTTAAAAATGCTTAATATTTTTAACATGAAAAGTGACTGAGAAGCTTGAATAATGTATTTGTCAAGACACACATTACAGTCTTATTAAAATTTTGTCGTTAATATTACTTGTATCACTGTTATTATTTAAATGCCTTAAAATGATCGAGACTGGGTCGAATCTCGCAGAACTTTTGGATTTATCAGACTGAGTACATTTTAGCAACTGTTGTGAGTTAAGTTTAGTGAGGCAAGTAACGCTTAATAACAATGACGGTTTTAATTATAGTTTTTTGTACTAAGATTGTGTAAGATTATTGCGTTATAATTACATGTACTTTATTTACAGGTCATCTACAGTTTATATTTTATTTTTTCATAAGTGAACAATCTTGATATTTTGTCCTGATATGTGACTGAGAACCTTTAATAATACATTTGTCAAGACAGACATAAATGAATAAGGGCATGATATTATTGTTGGTTCTACTGTGGTCATACAAAATCTATACATTAGAATTTGTATCATAACATAATTCGTAGACTAGCAGTTTTACAGTTCTATCTAGTTAAACTTGTTTGTACAATTGCATGAATGAATAACAAAATGATGTTATTGCGAGTGTTAGATTGAAAACAAGGGCCCACATGTACATCCTATTGAGCGCAATTTAAGATTTCTTCCGATACATTGATAACAGTAAGTGGATACTTCAGACAAGTTGTCAACTAATAAATAGTTAATATATATGTTTATATTACCGTGGCAAAGATGCGTACAAGGAAAAAAATTAAATCTTATTAATATGGGAGTATAACATATGCAAGGTTGAGGATTGATCATTACTCTCCCTTAATGCAAAGTTACAGGTTAATATACTGTCGAACATGGATGCAGTTGGGCCATACCACGTGATTTGAGGCGCCATATTTCGGTATAACAACACGAAAAGCCATCGATTCAAATATGTGAAGACTTGTTAATTTGTTCTCCATTTTAGACAAAATTAGTTTGAGAGGGAAAGTTGAACAGTACCCATGGTTGTCCATGTCTTTTTTTGTAGGTGATTCGCGGCAAATAATATTTTTTGAATGATAAACATATCAGTATTTGCCCAAATGCCCTTTTCTTGATATTAGCTTCTTATGATTTATATGTCTGCGTACCTTTGTATCAAGCATGGTCCAGTTGATGTAGGGGTTGGATTAATTTCACCAAGAAAACTTGTACTTGTTTGTTCACATGAGAACCTGTTGGGACAAGTGTGATGTTGGTTTATCATAGATCCTATTTAAAACCCACCACTGACTGTTCCAAGGTGGTAGTCCTAAAGGGTGTTTTTTGTTGTCGTATTAGAAATTGATATTCCTGTTAACTAATGCTCTCTTTTCCTCTCTAGTTTTGGCTGCGTGGAGTGTTTTTCTGAGTGTGGCGATTCATGATATGCATTTTTAACTTTTCAATATAACCCCCATTTTTCGCCACCATTCATTTATTTGATTTATTTATTTAAATATTTTTTGCTACAACTATACCCAATTATTTCCTATGTTAAGTTTGGACTTTTTTGTTCGCCGTTTCCGGTGAATGACTTCCGGTTTTGAGTCTGACGACATCGGGAATAAATACGCAAATAAAGAAAATAGCTAATTTTTGACAAAAAAATCACGAGATTTGATCTCGCAAAGATATCTCTTAATACTGGTTGTTAGTCGAATGAGGGTGTTTTTTCTTTAACTCAGTGATGGAAAGTGCACCATATATTTTGTAAACTTACTAATTGCACATACTATTTGATAGTCTTATATTAGACAAGTTGCAAACTGTTATTAATTAACTTCTATTAAAACACAAAAGCCCTCTTCAAGACTATAGCAATTTTATTTCAATTAATAAATTTAAAAAATAATGACTTGACCTTGCAACAGAAAATATTAACTGAATTTTAGGACCTAAGGAAACTTCTTCGTTTACATTATGGACAAAACTTAAGTGTCGTATAATATTAAAACCGTCTTTGAAGCTGTTCGTGTGGTTCGTGTGGTTGATTTTTTGCAAGGGCACAGAAACGTTCGATACTTTAAACTGTTTTGGTGATGATTTAGAAAATAATGTAGCACATTGTTGGTTCGGGCATTAAATTAAATTGTTGTGGGTGAAAATTGTCTGGTATATTTCATTGTGATGGCCACAATCTCTGCCTTCATCAGTAACTTAACAAACCATGTGATGATGATAAATATCACGTGACAGTTGTAAAAGTGTTGTTTTAACGTTACCTTTCTGTATGTTTTAATTGCGTACTAATTTTTTTAAAACTTTATATCCATACTAAAAATTGCGACACATTACAAGTACAATGTATAAGTTACATTTTAAGAAATGGTCCGCGGTTGTATTGGCACAGGTAAACTGCAAGTCCCTTATTGTATTTCATTGGTTTGGCATCAGTAATAACATTTTGGTATGTTTCTTAATGTTATCGACAAGTGACTTCCGCTACGCTTGTAGAGTTGTCGAACAGTCTTATCCTTAAACTGGTTGGTTTACAAAATTATCAAATTCAAAAAAAAAAATATCAAATTCAAAATCGACACCACAAACATTTCATGAAACTGAGAATTCAAAGGGTTACTGACTTGGAACGGTCAGTGGCAAAAGAATTATGAATAATCATGTACATATTGTATTGGAGAAATAAATCCAACCCGCCTATCAACTCAACAATGCTGCATTCAAAAGCACACCAGACAAGAACAACAGAGTTTCTGGAATCAAGAATTAAACAAAAAAAAAACAGAGAATAAGCGAAACGATTATACCTTGTAAATATATGCATTAATGACCAATTAGAACTTTGGTTAGTGTATATATATAAAGGAGGAAGCACGATGCTAATAGATGTGTATATGTAATTGTCCTACATGTTTGTATATGTATAAAAATAAGTGTATGTAAATGTCTAGGCAGTCAGATGGTCATTTGTGAATAGTTATGGTTTATATGCGTTGCCGGAAAATTTCTCTATTGAGAACTTGGACGTCACGTCTATAACCATGTACAACACTCTTGGCTAGGCGATGTCGCCGTGTCTGGTGCTTAGATCTGTTCCGTTATGTCTCATTCTGAAATTTACAGATGTTTTTTTTACGGATGACATGGAGATGGAATACTCCGATGTTAGTTTTTTGTACTAAGATCGTCTTTACCATTAGTTGTACCTCTATATAATGTATATAAAAGACTAAAATGGGGCAAGGTTTACAGAAATTTTGGACTAATAAGTACATTTTAGGAATTGCTGTAAATGAATTTTAGTGAGGCAGTTACGTCATATTTAAACGACAGCTTTAATTATATTCACTCGTAAATATACTGTATACGAATGTTAGGTGTAATATTCTTCATTTAGGTCTTCAACGTCATATTACAACGACAGCTTTTATTATATTCACTCGTACAAATACTGTGTACGAATATTAGGTCTAATATTCTTCATCATGGTCTTCTACGTCATATTACAACGACACTTTTAATTATATTTACTCGTACATATACTGTGTACGAATATTAGGTCTAATATTCTTCATTTAGGTCTTCTACGTCATATTACAACGACAGCTTTTATTATATTCACTCGTACATATACTGTGTACGAATATTAGGTATAATATTCTTTATTATGGTCTTCTACGTCATATTACAACGACACCTTTAATTATATTTAATCGTACATATACTGTGTACGAATATTTGGTCTAATATTCTTCATTATGGTCTTCTACGTCATATTACAACGATAGCTTTTATTATATTCACTCGTACATATACTGTGTAGGAATATTAGGTCTAATATTCTTCATTTAGGTATTCTACGTCATATTACAACGACAGCTTTTATTATATTCACTCGTAAATATACTGTGTACGAAATTTAGGTCTAATATTCTTCATTTAGGTCTTCTACGTCATATTACAAAGACAGCTTTTATTATATTCACTCGTACATATACTGTGTACGAATATTAGGTCTAATATTCTTCAATTAGGTCTTCTACGTCATATTACAACGACAGCTTTTCTTATATTTACTCGTACATATACTGTGTACGAATATAAGGTCTAATCTTCTTCATTTAGGTCATCTACGTCATATTACAACGGCATATTTTATTATATTCACTCGTACATATACTGTGTACGAATATTTGGTCTAATATTCTTCATTAAGGTCTTCTACGATTTGTAAAATGAAGTCTGATATTCGGGGAGTTTTATACTCAACATAAATTAAAAGTCTCCACTTTCCTATATTAAATTTTGAAAAATTTGATAACAAAAACTGAAAATTCTATATGCAAAAACTGTTATCATTGCACCGAGAAAAAACTGTTCTTATAATATACAGTCAATAAGGGTTTCAGTAAAATGTCATTGATTCTTTCAATTATTCACATTTTGTAAATGAATTAAATTGCTCTTCCTCTTGTGATTAATAAAATCACAAACATTCATCAATACAAAAAAGTAGTCCTCGAAAAGAACGCTATAAATTCCAACCATTTATTTACAAGTACCTCCCTTTGAATTAAATATGTAGTTTTTTTTTAATCCGTGATTTAATTGTTATTTGACTGGCAGATCTTCGAGTCTTGGTGTGGAAGGTTTTGCTCGTGAACAATTTAACTTAAAACCAACGAGGATTAACTAACCAAAAACAATCAATTTGACAGCGCTCCTGATAAAATGAAAATATGTTTATGAGAATTTAAGTATAAAAAGTAGATCATTTCTGTATTCAGTATATTTGTTTTCAAACACCTAATTGAATAAGATCATGGATTTATTATTGTTGAACCAAGTAAACGCTTGCAATACATGCACCAAATCTATACTTAAGAATTTGTACCATAGAAGTATTTGTAGACCAACAGTTTATAGATTGATCTCGGTAAAAGTGTTAGAAAACTTGAAAACATGACTTAAATAAAGCTGTGATTGCGATTGTAAGATTGCAAACTAGGGCCTACATTTACATCCACTTGAATCACAATTTGATGATTCTACGTAATCTCCGAAGCTTGCCGGAGATCGCCGAGTAGGTAAAACAAGGACCTACATGTACATCCTATACAAGCAACTTAAGATATCACAAATTTTCTTCCGATACATTTATAACAGCACTGTGGTATCATTATATTTCGCGATGGTTTAATTTTAAGTATTTCGCGCTTCAATAAGAAAACGAAATCAAACCCTAGCGAAATTGAAACCATGCATATTGAGTCTTATTACAGGAAAAACTTAAATTTATTCCCCCGCGAAAATGTCATTTATTTCTTTTGCGCGAAATTTTCTGCCGGTGAAATTAAAAGATACCACATTAAGTGGACACTTCAGACAAGTTATAAACTAATAAAAAGATAATATATATGTTTAACGTTACAAAGATGCGTAAAGGGAAAGAAGTCATTTATGTAGTCATGTAGTTATGTAGAGGAGCATAGCATAAGCAATGTTGAAGATAGATCATTTCTCTCCCTTAATGAGATGCTGCAGCATAATATACAGTCGAACGTCGATGCAGTTTGGCCATATCATGTGGTTTTGTAAGTTGCCATTTTTCGTTATTACAGCAAGAAAAAAAACAACATAACAACAATAATAACCTTCGGGCTCGGGTGATATTGTTTACATACCCAACTCGAAAAATACGAACCTACAGAATGCATACTGTTATAATATTCAATATGTATTTGCCGTAAAAGCTTAATTGTGTGACGTCTTTTCAATGATTAACGTCAACTGTTCAAAGTTTCCCCACGACACCTATCCATTAAAAGCTGCTGTTTCACAGTTCAGTGTGACCATATAATGCCTACAGATGACTGGAATGAAAATAATTTTGCAGAAATTTTGGACAAATCACTATATTGTGGTATTAGTTGTACCACCATATAATGCCTACAGATGACTGGAATGAAGAGAATTTTGCAGACATTTCGGACAAATCATTATATTGTAGTATTAGTTGTACCACTATATAATGCCTCCAGATGACTGGAATGAAGAGAATTTTGCAGACATTTCTGACAAATCACTATATTGTAGTATTAGTTGTACCACTATATAATGCCTCCAGATGACTGGAATGAAGAGAATTTTGCAGACATTTCGGACAAATCACTATATTGTAGTATTAGTTGTACCACCATATAATGCCTCCCAATGACTGGAATGAAGAGAATTTTGCAGACATTTCGGACAAATCACTATATTGTAGTATTAGTTGTAGCACTATATAATGCCTCCAGATGACTGGAATGAAGAGAATTTTGCAGACATTTCGGACAAATCACTATATTGTAGTATTAGTTGTACCACTATATAATGCCTCCAGATGACTGGAATGAAGAGAATTTTGCAGAAATTTTGGACAAATCACTATATTGTAGTATTAGTTGTACCACTATATAATGCCTCCAGATGACTGGAATGAAGAGAATTTTGCAGACATTTCGGACAAATAACTATATTGTAGTATTAGTTGTAGCACTATATAATGCCTCCAGATGACTGGAATGAAGAGAATTTTGCAGACATTTCGGACAAATCACTATATTGTAGTATTAGTTGTACCACTATATAATGCCTCCAGATGACTGGAATGAAGAGAATTTTGCAGACATTTCGGACATGTCACTATATTGTAGTATTAGTTGTACCACCATATAATGCCTCCAGATGACTGGAATGAAGAGAATTTTGCAGACATTTCGGACAAATCACTATATTGTAGTATTAGTTGTAGCACTATATAATGCCTCCAGATGACTGGAATGAAGAGAATTTTGCAGACATTTCGGACAAATCACTATATTGTAGTATTAGTTGTACCACTATATAATGCCTCCAGATGACTGGAATGAAGAGAATTTTGCAGAAATTTTGGACAAATCACTATATTGTAGTATTAGTTGTACCACTATATAATGCCTCCAGATGACTGGAATGAAGAGAATTTTGCAGACATTTCGGACAAATAACTATATTGTAGTATTAGTTGTAGCACTATATAATGCCTCCAGATGACTGGAATGAAGAGAATTTTGCAGACATTTCGGACAAATCACTATATTGTAGTATTAGTTGTACCACTATATAATGCCTCCAGATGACTGGAATGAAGAGAATTTTGCAGACATTTCGGACATGTCACTATATTGTAGTATTAGTTGTACCACTATATAATGCCTCCAGATGACTGGAATGAAGAGAATTTTGCAGAAATTTTGGACAAATCACTCCATTTTAGGATGTGTCGTGAATGAATTTGGGTGAGTTAGTAAAGCTTTATCACAACGTCTGTTTTTATTACATTTACTCTTACACAGAATTGACGTCATGTTTACTTTATTTACAGGTCCTCTAAAGTTCATAATTTGTAATATTTGAAAATGCTTAATAATGTGTCCTGATACGTGACTGAGCAGCTTTAATAATACTTTTGTCAAAACACACATAATTGAATAAGGGCATGGGATTATTAATGTTGGTTCTACAGTAGTAATACAAAAACTATACATTCGAATGTGTATCGCTATAAAATTATTTGTAGACATTTTACAGTTATATCTGAAAACTAGTTAAAACTAGTTAAAATTGTTTGCGCATTTGCAGTATGAATTACAAATGATGTTATAGCGAGTGTGAGATTAAAAAC
>JAZAYU010000477.1:0-123283 GCA_038501625.1 Corbicula japonica | reverse complement strand
GTTACACTACCTCATAAGATCTGCAACATCTGTCTGTTGTTTACGTTTCATCTCCTCCAGATCAGATAACTTCTTCTCTTTCTGTGCCATCCGCTCCAGGCGCCCTTTCGATTCCACCTCCATTCTAGTGTAATCCTCCTGAAGCTTACGCAGTTCTTCAAGTTTTTGTTTCTTCAAAAGGTCAAGGTTACGTAACTCATCTTCTATCTCATTTGACTGTACAGAAAGACTGACACTTTGGTTGTTTTTCATATCCACATTTGTAGCCCTAGTAACATCTGTTGTAAATGATGAGGATCTGGTATCTGCATTTTTAAAATCTGAATCACTGCTCCGGGAACTAGTTCCTCCTAAGTCTTTACTGAGACTGGTTCCAGGCTTTGTTAGTGATTTTACATCTGGGTATAAAGAGTCTGTTTTTGTTCCAGTCACTTGTATTGTTAAAACATTCTTTTTCGTTGACCTATCAACTCTAGGCTTGGTGGATCTATCAATTCTTGGCAAGCTGCCAGTGGGGTCTCCATTCGGCACACCGCCAGCAATACGACTGGAGGATTCTGCTGTGCCCAGAGGTTCGGATAAACCATTCTGTTCTGTTGAAGGCTTTAGAATCGTCTCGTCAAAATCTGGGTAGTCAAAATCCACTGTAAGAAATAATGAATATATGATACATTATATCTTTATTACGTAATAAGCCAATAAGGCGCATGAACATATAAACAGAAAACACAATCAATAAACAGTATGACATGGTAAGACATACAAACATAAATAGTATTACTAAAATATATGCAAATATATGCAAATGTCACCCACGTTTTAAATGCGGGAGAGACAGTATTAACAGCACAAACAAACAATAAACAACATACAATATGTAATGATAATAAATATATGCCTATAGTTATAAATATTTTAACAAATGTTCTCTCCTCTCAAAAGCTTTTTATATCGAGGATAGTGGTTTGTTTCAGTGAAATATTAATTTTATTCTACCTGTGGACACCAAAAACTGACATTTACCAGAAAAAATATTCGTTTATGGTTTTCACAAGTAAAATACAATTAATTTATTAAAGAAACAAACAAATTTTCCTTTTTATGTTTCATTACAAACTATATTCAGAAAAATTGAAAATGAAGGCAATAAGTTTATAAATCTAATTAGTTTGTCAACAACATTGAATATAACAAATATATATGATAGTGCCTCTAGCTGGGAGTGAACCCACACCGTCACGGCGACAGCACCTTGCCCTGCAATTCCTGCGACGCAACCGAATAATATAACAATATTCCACAGTTTTAAAGATTTTATTTTACTGGGAAAGATAATGATAATTCACTGGAAAACAGGCTTGTGCAAAATATGCGTTTTCAGGAGTTGTTGTTGTTGTTGCTGTTGTTGTCGATGATGATTGTAAAGCTAGCTCAATTTCACTCTCGGTATACGCCTTTCCAATAAACAGTTTCGCAGTCCTGTACGAGTTACTTCTCATGACCAGATATCAACCCAAAACGAGGCTTCACAGGAAAGCTGAACTATCGGACTATGGCTTAAGCACATAAGACCTAACATAATCCATTAAAACAGGCTTGTGCAAAATACCTGAAAAATTCTGTGCTCTAGTCCTATTGCAAAACACACAAAAATAAGGCCCACATGAAATATAATAAACAATAACCCAGTATGACTCTAGGGAAGATCAAGTGTAAAGTCAGTGTATCATGGAACCCATTCAATTCAATATGTTTGGCCACCCAATTAACCCTACCATGAAATTTCTAACAGGCTGTGATACATAACAAACAAGACCAGTATTATTCTTACTGAGCGAGTCCTGTGTTGAAGAGACTACCGGTTTTGTGAGTTTATCAAACACCGGGTTCACACATTTGGTCGGGTACTGAAGCATCCACTGTTCGTACCCTCCGTCCACAATCAGTGGCTCACTTTTTATGATCACTGTCGAATCATACTGCAAACATAACAAACAATAATTATTAAAACTTGTAAATGAAACATAAGTTTTCTGCAATTTCAGACATTTTTATTTTAATTTGCTAGTTTTAGAATAAATATGTTTCACCTATGGTTCCATTCCTGGTTATCCTTTGTTATTTTCTATGAAGTAACTTACAATAATTACCGTAAAACTCCTTTTAAACACCACCTGGGGGCATTGCATTTTTTAAAGGGGCCCCATATTATTTACATAAATTAAATGTATTTTTTATTTAAATATTATATTCACAAGGATATTGGATAATAAATATCGATTATCTGTTTTTACCCTTAAAAATAACAATAGGGTGTTAATTAGGGTAAGGGGCATTTAAAATGAAAGAAGATATGGTAACTACATTTAATGCGAAATATGAACAAACCTTAAACAAAGCATCTTTGAGAGTCTGCAGACATGTTCCAATCTTCACCTGGTCAATTGTAGACTTCCAATCAAGCAGAATGATGTGGTCAATATTAGCTCTCTGTTTCCATAGCGACACCGAATCTAATGGCAACGCCTTCTCAATGTAAGTCACTGTGGTTCTAATAAAACAATTTATGGTATTTACAGAATAAAACATTTATCCATGATCAACAAGATTTAATCCTCAAATAGATTGGGTTTACCCTAAACAAGACAACTAGGGCAGAACTGAACAGAATTTATTATTTGGGAAAACTTACCTTAGGTCATATTTTGTGACATTTTAATTGTTACTATAATTAGAAATAACTTTCAAATATCTTTTATTTGCTGATTAAAAAAGTGATTTTGTAAAACATTTTGACAATAAAATGGTATTTGCGAATTCCATAATAATTAATCACATGTTATGAATTAATCACGCATGCTTAACTTTATGACGTCATTTTAAGGATTGACGCCAACTGTCCGAACGCACCCCATTTCAGGAATACAAATACTGTAATGACAATCCCAAAAGCAAAATTTAAAAGAAGGAGATAGATCACTGAGATATATGAACAATATCCAATATCCAAGACTTTCTGACAGGAATATTAAAACAGCCCAAATAAAACCCGGCCAAAATTTCAAACTATAAGTTGGTGTTTCACGGAACTAGTGTGTTGTCTAAAGTTGCATAACTTGATAGGGGCATAACTAAAAAAAGTGAAACGAGAGTTATAGTTCTTGTATTCACCAACAGCTTTGTTTATGCAGATGATAAATTCCAAGTATTTAATGAAAAGGAAAAGTTCTGTCAAAGTTATAGGCAACATTATGTTTAATGTTAAAGATTGGGGACTACTTGCCGGACATTAGGGTATGTATCTACCTGCTATTGGAGGCAACATAAGTATATTTATATGTGTTCTATTTAAAAAAAGTATTATGCTTAACCATGAAGAAGTTATCCCTAGCCTCCACATAAAAGCTTTTTTTGCAC
Organism: Corbicula japonica; assembly: GCA_038501625.1. NCBI lineage: Eukaryota > Metazoa > Mollusca > Bivalvia > Venerida > Cyrenidae > Corbicula > Corbicula japonica. The sequence continues at coordinate 119,866 of JAZAYU010000477.1, read as the reverse complement.
ATGTGCCACCACTATAGATCCAGATCAGCCAGCGCATCCATGCCATCTGATTTGAATCTGCATTGGTTTTATTTGGTAAAAAAAACATAATGAATCCAAAAGCAAACAGCTTAGATCCTCATCAGATGCCACAGAATGTGGTGATGTGCTGAATGATCTAAATTTAAACTGTTCACCCATCGGGATAAAAGCATTTTCTATGAAGTAAGCTTTAAGTGAAATGTTAACAACAACAACAATAACACACATAGCTGTAACTTTATAAAAATGTCCATGGACATGCCTACCCTGGTTTGATAGCTTCTGCAGGAACATTGATGATGTTTTTATGATTGATTCTGGATTCCTGGAAGTCTTCTATAGATCTGACATCCATGATGATCAACTGAGAGTCCCGGTCTTCAAACCTGGCCCTTTAACTGGAAAATAAAAATTGGTCTCTTAAATAATAATGATCAGGTCTGAGACAAATATTTGTACCAGTCAAACAACTGCTGGCATGTTATGAAACCTGGAATGGTCTTTATACCTGACTCTATACTGGGAAAACAAAAAGAAATCTATTAACTCTAAACTAAAAAAAAGTGAAATATACATATCAGGAATAGCCACACACACAAAACACAGCCTCCACATGCAGTGAAAAAGAAGAGAGGAAGAGATGAGGAAAGATCAGCTGCAAATTACAATAGACTTTAAATTATTTCATTAGGGCAAGCACTTGGGGGATGAACTTAAAAAAATGAATACTTTTGAGAAGACACTCAGCGCTATTATCCTTAGGAACTGCTTTAGTTAATTCTAACACATTTATGAACACCAACAATTTCATTTATTAAGACGGGATCTTAAAAGTTTTAAAATAACACATATAAATTAAATATACATCAGATGTAACAGAACCATTAACCCTTTCCTCCATAGTCACACCGTTATAATATTGCGTGGGTGAACAGTGTAGATCAAGATCAGCCGGCACATCCGTGCCGTCTGATCAGGATCTTCCTGATCTGGATCAACACTGGTCGCACATGTGTATAAAGGCGTAATATGGGGGAAAGGGTTAACTTAGGAAATTATATTTATTTCTATACTAACCATCCGGTTTGCTTTCTTCAGCTACCGACTGTTCTCCTGGCTTGGGTTTGACTGTTTCACCTGGAGCATTATCCACTGCCTTCACATTACTGGATGTTTCTACAGCATCAAGGGACGCCAGCTTGCTAGCTACACTCTCCGCTTCCAACTGGTCATATCTACAAATACAATGTCTCATGTTTTTCATATCCACATTTGTAGCCCTAGTAACATCTCTTGTAGATGATGAGGCCCTGGTATCTGCATTTTTAAAATCTGAATCACTGCGCCGGGAACCAGTTCCTACATTAGTTGTCTTTTCCTGCCATCATGATGTCGCTGATGTTTGTACTTATAGGATGCACCACCCTCCAACAGTCACTCTTACACTTAAATGTTCTCATATAAACAAACAAGTACCCGTTGTCTTTGTAAATTGGCACCAACCCACACATAACAAGCTCATTGACCTGGGAAGTTATATGCATTTTCATTACTAATCAGCTTCGTCAAACCAAGCCTGAAATATTTTCATAGTTGTCTTGTTCGATGGCTTTTAAAGTTCCCTTTTCATCTATTTTATAATTCATTAATAGTTTGTGTTAATTAGTTGTGGTATTATATAAACAATATTTCACTACGCGTTTCGAGTTTATTTGACTCTTCTTCAAGTGAATGTTATTGTATCAACATCTCTTATAAACAATGTCTTATTTTGGCGTAAAAAATGATGTAATTTTAATATACTAAACAGACGTCACCATTTGGCGTAAAAAAGACATCACATAGCAATATAAACGACGTCAACTTTGGTGCAAAAAGAAGTTGCACCTTATTTGGCACAAGCAACAATAAAAAAAAAAATAAAGGAAACATATATATATGAACATAATCAATTAAACCGAGACTGCAATATTTTCATGTTCGTCCTGTTCGGTCGGTGGCATTCAAAGTTCCATTTTCATCTATTATCTTTCTTGTATGATTTTTTTTTATTTTTTGATTGCGCTTGTAATTTATCATTTTAAGCTTTGAAATTTTAGGTTTGCGAAAAAGCGAGTAGTAAACTGGATTCAATTATACTTATAAAATACGGTTAAACAATTTCTTTGTTTTTTTTTTATATAAAAAATGAGATATGCACATCAGGAATGGCCACATCCAGCATACACAGCCTCTCCACACAGCCAAAAAGTAGAGAGAAAAAGAGAGCATGGTATTACAATAATCAGTTTCAAAATCAGTTATATAAACAGCTTAACATTATTTTTAAATACCATGTTCTAAGGTTTTCCCACACGACAAATAATGGTTATTTATACTTCCAGATTAGATTTCGTTTGTGACGTTGAACGCTTTGTTATGATATACATTATATTGATTTTAAAAATTTAATGATAAAGAAGATCAATCTATATTTATCGGTTTGAAAAAAATATAAATAAAATAATTGTCCAAATACATTCAACTCCAGTCCAATAAAACAACCATTGTAACGGTAAATATTTGCTTCGATACGGCAATGACAGAGGGCGGGGTTTTATTGAATGCAAAACTGTTTGTTAAATGTTTGTTAGATACCAATACAAGTTCTTTAACGACTTATATATATTTTTATATACGACAATGTCGGAAGGTGTGATTCCTGTTCTGTGATTCTGTTTTACTAGTACCTTTATATTAAACACAAGTTTATATAAAAGTGCGAATATACTAGAAGTCATTGTTTTCCAGCGTGTTTGTGTTACTGATGAGTAAATGATGAAACATAGATGAAATTAAGAAACTCCCTGGGAAACATATAATTTGAATTAACAAGGCTTTGAATTGGAACGGTTGCGGTCGTTATTGATAAATAATTCAAAGTATACAAGTGCGCATGCGTGTCAAATGTTACATCTGTGACATAAATATGTTTTTTTTAAAGAACGTGTTTTCTAAACTTTAATAATAATATTTCTTTTGGAAGTTTACCAGCTTTTGTGGAAAGTTGCAATATTGGTATGTATATTTTGACGAGAATCTGCATCCGATTGTTTGTTTTATCCAAAGTAACTCAGTCAACGGAAACCGGAATATAAATCTAAAATAGATAAATTCAGATATACAAAATACCTTTAATTGTACAACAGACCGTAAAACAAAGATTGGTGTATTTTAACATATTTTTATGTTAATAACCGAGGACGGGTCCACTGCTTCAATCGGACTCATCTCGAACAAACAACCTGATCGAGGGATATTGTTCTTCCTATTGCTTTAAAACTAATGACTTTTTAAGCAAATACATTGTATATTTACACGTGTGGCTGTTACTATGATTTCAACTCTTTACCTCAATTGCTGCTCGGACAAACACTATTTTGCTTGATACAACTTCATTACATGTTTTCTTTATTGAAGAAGCCAACTTAAAACCACTAAAGAATGTACTTAGAAGTATTTCAGGGAATTAAAACCCTCGATTATAGGAACTCTCAAAATACAAAATAACTGAAAACCATGAAAAGGTGAAATATGCATATCAGGAATTGCCACATTCAGAAAAAAACAGCCTCCCCACACAGTCAAGAAGAAGAGAGGGGGAGAGAGCATGGTTAATAAAATAATCAGTTTCAAAAGGACGCCACTAACAAAAAACAAAAATGAGAACCCGAGGGGTTACCGCCTTGGAACGGTCAGTGGCAAATCAAATTGCCACTGGGGGTTTAAACCAGGTTCTAGGGTGCACCAACCTCACACTTGCCCCAACAGGTTCTCGTATCACAAGACAAGTACAAATTGTCTTGGTGAAATAACTCCAACCCACCCATCAGCTCAACAATGTTGTATGCAAAAGCATACAAACATAAAAACATAAGAAGCTAATAGCATTGCAAAGCCAAAGGGCGGGTACTCAATGATCTTTCCGAGACCAGAGCATCTGGAGCAAAATCAGCAAGAACACGATGACAGGGATAAAAGAAACAAATCGAGCTTCTAGGTTCTTTTAAGAAAAGATTTCCCCATTAACCTTCATAAACTCTTAAACCCCTGCCACCGTCGTGCAATCAAAGAGGTAAGCATAATGATCAACTGTAGAAGGGTTAATCACTAGGCCTGCAGAGCGCTGTAAAATATCATGTTGGTAACCTTTCTTTTTAAATTTACAGATGGTTTTTACGAATAACCGGGAGAAATTAACACTGCCTTTTATCTTTTTAAGTTTATAAATTAAATCTCCATAAAAAACTGGTTGTGAAATACCTTGTTGCAAAAGTGATTTTAAACTGCATTTGTATTTATGAATTAAATCTGGGTATCGGCGATAAAACTTGCAAAAGGTTTTCCTTAATTTGTGATACCGATAACCTTGTTTTAAAAGTTTTTCTGTAATGCAAAGATTACGTTCATTGAAATCATTAACATTGTTGCAAGCTCTTGAAAAGCGAACAAGCTGTGAGATGTAAACCCCATAAGATGTTGCACGGGGAACATCGCCGTCTAAAAACGGAAAATTTACTATATTAAAATTAAAATCATCTCTTTTATCATAAATTTTAGTAGTGACATAACCATTTTCAATGGACAGATTTAGATCGAGAAAGTTTGCTTGCTTTTCTGAAGTGTTCGCTTTGTTAAGTTGTAGTTCTTTAGGATAAATCTTATTAACAAGTAATGGAAAATGGTTATTGTCTATATTTAATAAATCATCAAGGTACCTCGAGGTGTTGTTAAAAGCTGTAATTATATCATATTGATGTTCAGTAGAAAGAGATAACATAAAGTCTCTTTCATAACAGTATAAAAACAGATCAGCAACAAGGGGTGCACAATTAGTACCCATTGGGATGCCTATTACTTGTTTATAAATAGAGGTACCGAATCTAACATAAATATTATCTAGTAAGAAAGTTAGCGACTCTATAAGGTCTTGACAAGTCCATAAGGTATAATTATCATAAGAACCATCTGTAAAAAATGCCCTATGTTCATTACAAGCGATGAAGGCTTTATTCTCTCTAGCAAACGTTTTTTCAATGAGACTGGTTAGTTTGTCTCTTATTAAATTATGAGGGAGCGAAGTGTATAATGTTGAGAAATCGTAAGTAGACAAACAGAACGCCCGATAATTATTTGATTTAAGCTTTTTCAAAACGTCATTTGAATTCTTAATCGACCAAAATAAATTTTTGCCAGAAGTTTCAAAAACCTTATCACAATACCTAATTACGTGTTCTTTTATAGCTGTAAGACAAGATGTTAAGAGCACAGATAATTTAGTAGTAGTGCAAGAACTAGAGTTAGCAATAAATCTTGCTTTATACGGTGTTTTATGCATTTTAGGTAACCAATACATAGTAGGTACTTTGTCTTGTTTTGGCTCAATACTGATTCTAAATTTTGTAATTTGTAGAGTGTGTGCAGTAACAATATCACTCTCAGATGAAGAAGTCAGTATATAAGCATTAGTGCTGTTCAGTTCTTCAGTTTGAATATTAATATAGTGTATTCGTCACACTATAATTACATTATTAGAAGCCTTATCAGCAGGTGTTAAAACAAATCTGTTATGAAAGTCTTGAATTCCTTTTTTCAAATGACGAAAGTTAAGACGAGGTCGAGGTGGTAATAAAGCAATGTTTCTTTCATAAAATGATATACGGGTGTCAATTATTTTGAATATGTGCTTTTTCCAGTTAGAAAGTGCATTAGGCTCGGCATGTTCTCTTTTGCACCATTTATTGCAAAATAAGTTCAAAGACTCGGCAATTTCTGCACGGCATGCATTAAAGTCAATTTTGGATGATATTCTATATTTGGGACCTTTAGAAATTAAATTACGAATTATAGAGTCTTTGATTAAATTAAGATCACCGGTAACAATATGACCGGCAGGCTTATAGCAATATTTAGAAGTTAAACAATCTCAAGATTTTGGTGTATTTTCAATGATCTGTAAATCCGATGTAATTTTATTGTAATTAAAAATTGTATTTCTAGTTGGTTTGTTGTATTTATAACAAACCATAGGCGATTCGGTATTCTTAAAATAAATAGGAACAGCCGATTTAACTGTTTTATCTTTAAATATACTAGGAAGGTCAATAAAATCTATTCCTTTATTTAAAAAATAAATTTTAAGGAAATGTCTTTGATGGTCAGATTCCAAGTCAATATGCGGCCTGAGAACATGCCGAGTATAACACTGAATAAGACTAGCAACCTCGTAAAATGGATGGGTTCTAATGACGATGTCGTCGGCTTCCTCATCCAGTTTCTGCAAACTTGATATAGAAAGAGAAGCTAACCTAGAAAGCATAGCGTGTCTGCCAGATTGTTTTAAAATAATATGTAGGTCATGAATAGAACAACGAATACGTGATTTTCTTTTTATGTTTCCATTAGTTCTGCTTCCGTGCGACCTCGATTTTCTTTTACGTATTTCAAGTAATTCAAAGACGTCATAATCAGGATTTTTAGAAATGTTGCCTTCTTGATAAATATTATCATTTAAACCAAGTGGGTAAGGAGTTTGTAATTTTTTAATCCATTTCTGCTCCGAAACGAGCCTGGCCCTGATTTTAAATGCTCTTGAAGCAGTGCTGTCAAATGTAAGTTTTTCTACTGGTTGAACGGAAATAGTTTGTAAACGGTGTCCTGAATGCTTAAAGTGTTGGTATAAAAATGTTTTAAATTTACTGTTGTTTCGAATTTTAGAACAATGTTGTCCAAAACGTGTTTTTAAAGGGCGACCTGTTTGTCCCACATATTGAATACCACAGTTATTAGAATTTCAAGTTAAAACGTAAACAATATTATCAGTTCGTCAGTCTATATCAATATTAATGTTAACTGCGAAAGTTCTGCCGTTAACTGTGGATTTAATGATAGAATTACAATTCAAATAATCACAGCATCTGCACCTCTTAGAATTGCACTTGAAAATAGAAGGATAAGGTCTGCGTCTTCCGTCATTCAAATTATTTGTTGTAGAAATATTATACTTTCGAAGAATAGGAGATTTTAAAGGTGAAAGAGTAATTTTTAAATTGTTTTTAAATAAATTAGTACAGTGAGCCCTCTGCAGACCTGTCATATTGATAGAGCTAGCCGAAGATAAATTAATACGTGATAAACGAACCGAAGGCTGCAGACTTTTAAAAGATTTAATTTTATGCGGTGTTTGGACAGAAGACGCAGAAGATAGCCTTATTGGAGAAAGATAGATTTTCAATATTTTTTGTGTCGCCATAATGAAATATGTAGAAAGAATACCATTATATGACCAGCGACTTTAGGTTGCATTGAATTTCTCAAGTGACGTCACAACGTAATACGCGGATAGACAGTAAAGCGCGCTAAACATTATATTCTATAAATAGCATGCAGATCAATGTCCATAAATATTAACGTCCTGAATCACTGATCCCAAAGGGATGGGACTGTAAAATGATTACTAAAATACACCAAAATGACCAATTCTGGTTCCAGAAAGCGTATAATAATAAATCAATTTAAACGCAACAGAAAGTCGGTGAACATATAACCTTCAATGTGGTATATAATAGTAAATGAGTGAGTGGGGAGGGGTGTGGAAAGTGAATGTCAAATGCAGTCCCTGAGGGATGAAAAGATAACAGTATTGAATGTAAGTACGGGGAGACGTTTTACGGCCGCCACACAGCACATACACAACTACTGTGATTATAAAAAGGTGAAATATGCATATCAGGAATTGCCACATTCAGAAAAAAACAGCCTCCCCACACAGGAATGGACAATTGTGATCGACGATTAAGTTTTTAAGTTTTCTTGACAAATTTGCAGCGAATTGGACAATCAGACAAAAACAATACATTTGTTTAGTAACATAGGCCAGTCGTGAACAAGAAATACATATTTCTATATGTTATCTGAAATAGATGAAAAGGGAACTTTGAAAGCCACCGAACAAAGGTTGTTTTTATTCGTGTGTTTTACCTGATGTGTGTGTTTTGACATTGTACATTATTGGAAACATAATAATATACACTATTTAGCTTTAGTACGGATTCATTGTGCCAAGATTTGAAACAGTGCATTTGCGTTTTTAAAAATAAAGAAGTGTCGACCCCAGACATATGACAGTTGTATTTTTTATAACTCCTCATAATGTACTCATTCTTTATAGAGCGCATAACAAACTATTATGTTAAGTAACCTCTCTCTTTAATTGAAGAATACAGGGACAGTTCACTTGACGACTTGTTTTACTTCTTCTGATAGGCGAGGATCAAGTACGGAGCTGTTTCTAGATAAACGATCATCAGTGAGGATCAGACACAAAGCTGATATGGCTAGCTCTATCTATCCAGAATGCGTGAACATGTATAGTTCGATATATTAACCAGCTGCATCACTATCACCAGACAGGTTCATCAGCAGGTCTGATTTACCCTGCTGTATCAAGACGTGCGACAATCCGCAGCCTCAGATTCTTACAGTAAGCATTTATCCTATCTAATCGATAACTAAATATCGTTCTTCCTTAGACTGTCAATAGTTAATCATTTTTCTCTAAACATATTTGAATTGATGACGCCTTTTATAAATCGAAGTTTTAATGTTCAAGTATAAAGTTACAACGATCTTATAAACAGATATTGAATGAACCATTCATTTTAGTGTATTCCATTCAAATTGATACAATATTTGAGAAAACTCTAATATCGTTTGCAGGGAAAATCGATTCATTAAAGAATAAATATAAAATTCACTTCTTAAGTACAAAACCTTTTTGGCTTGTTGTAACCGTCAAGCTAGCACAGTATTTACATGGCCTGTTGTAACCGTTAAGCTAGCACAGTATTTACATGACGCATAGTAACCGTCAAGCTAGCACAATATTTACATGGCCTGTTGTAACCGTCAAGCTAGCACAGTATTTACATGACGCATAGTAACCGTCAAGCTAGCACATTATTTACATGGCCTGTTGTAACCGTCAAGCTAGCACAGTATTTACATGACGCATAGTAACCGTCAAGCTAGCACAGTATTTACATGGCCTGTTGTAACCGTTAAGCTAGCACAGTATTTACATGGCCTGTTGTAACCGTTAAGCTAGCACAGTATTTACATGGCCTGTTGTAACCGTCAAGCTAGCACAGTATTTACATGGCCTGTTGTAACCGTCAAGCTAGCACAGTATTTACATGGCCTGTTGTAACCGTCAAGCTAGCACAGTATTTACATGGCCTGTTGTAACCGTCAAGCTAGCACAGTATTTACATGGCCTGTTGTAACCGTCAAGCTAGCACAGTATTTACATGGCCTGTTGTAACCGTTAAGCTAGCACAGTATGCACATGAGGTGTTATAACCGTCAGGCTAGCACAGTATTTACATGACGCATAGTAACCGTCAGGCTAGCACAGTATTTACATGACGCATAGTAACCGTCAAGCTAGCACAGTATTTACATGACGCATAGTAACCGTCAAGCTAGCACAGTATTTACATGACGCATAGTAACCGTCAAGCTAGCACAGTATTTACATGGCCTGTTGTAACCGTTAAGCTAGCACAGTATGCACATGAGGTGTTATAACCGTCAGGCTAGCACAGTATTTACATGGCGCATAGTAACCGTTAAGCTAGCACAGTATTTACATGGCCTGTTGTAACCGTCAAGCTGGCACATTATTTACATGGCCTGCTGTAACTGTTAAGCTAGCACAGTATGCACATTAGGTGTTATAATCGTCAGGCTAGCACAGTATGCACATGGCGCATAGTAACCGTCAAGCTAGCACAGTATTTACATGGCCTGTTGTAACCGTCAAGTTAGCACAGTATTTACATGGGTTGTTGTAACCGTCAGGCTAGCACAGTATTTGCATGGCGCATAGTAACCGTCAAGCTAGCACAGTATTTACATGGCCTGTTGTAACCTTCATGCTAGCACAATATTTACATGGCATGTTGTAAGCAATAAGCTAGTACAGTATTCACATGGCCTGTTGTAACCGTCACGCTAGCACAGTATTTATATGGCTTATTATAACTATTAAGCTAGCACCTTAGTGTATTTCGTAACCGCCGAGCTAGAAAAGTATTGGAATATCGTTTTGTAACCGTTAGATGCAAGACCAATATCTACGTTTCTTGTTGTTACCGTCAAGATAAATAAGCATATAAATTGCGATTTATAACCGTCTTGCTAGCTGTTTATTTGCATGACGTTCTATCTAAATGAGTAAGTCTAAATTTCGAGTTGCTTCGGTCCTGATAATCGAGATGCGAGTTGTTTGCGTTCTGTATTGCAAGTAAAGCGTTTTTATTCATTGTGAGTTCTCATTGTCAAACGAGTTTTTTTAATACCTCGTCACTGTCTGGCCGCCATATTATGCACATAACATGTTGTAACCGTCAAGCTGGAACGTTATTTAAATGGCGTAAATGAACCTTCAAGCTAACACATAATATACATGTCGTATTATAAACGTCAAGCTAGCAAAGTATTTACATGACGTGTAGAAATCGTCAAGCTAGCATAGTATTTACATGGCGTGTTGTAACGGCAAGCTGGCACAGTACGGACTCCGGATACTGCAAATCAATATACCGTCCCAGACAAGGCACTGTGGATACCCAGACCAGATAATTCAAACACAATGTTTGTACCGACATTGGACAAGGCAGACAAACTGCTGATACAACAGACAAAACAGACTTACTGCAGATACAGAGACTAGATACTTGATGCATATACAATAAGTATACCGACACAAGACAAGACAAGACAAGACAGAAACACTGCGAATTTCTACACCTGATAACGCATACACAATGTGTATACCGGCATAAGACAATAAAAATACACTGTGAATACACATTTACTACACCCTTATATATAAGGCATATACCATGCATACTAACTGCGAATTCAAACACCGGGTATAGGATACACATTGAGTATACTTTCATTAGACAAGACAGATACGCTGCGAATGCCAACAACGGATAATGCAAACAAAAGTTGTATCCTTACATTAGACAAGACAGATACACTGCGAATACCAATACCGGATACTGCATACACAATGAGTATACCGACACCAGACAAGACAGATACACTGCGGATACCGACACCGGATACTGCATACACAATGAGTATACCGACACCAGACAAGACAGATACACTGCGAATACCGACACCAGATACTGCATACACAATGAGTATACCGACAACAGACAAGACAGATACACTGCTGATACCGACACCGGATACTGCATACACAACGAGTATACCGACACCGGGTACAGCAGACATACTGCCGATACCGACACCGGATACTACATACACAATGAGTATACCGACACCGGGTACAGCAGACATACTGCGGATACCGACACCGGATACTTCATACACAGTGAGTAAACCAACACAAGACACGGAAGACACGGTTAACAACACCGGACAGGGTAGACAGTAGACACACTGCATATTTTAAAACCAGGAACAACAGACAAAGTGCGGGTTCACGGTTAGGCTTTCTTCTTCTTCAATCGCAGTATATTATACTGCTTATGAAGTTAATGAGGGGTGGCGGCTAACTTTTCACTGGTCTTTTCGAAATGTTATATCAAAAGAAACAAGTTGGAAAGGAATCTGTGGGGTAAGCAGGCAATTATTTGTATAAGAAAACCCATTGACAAATAAATGTGCACATTAGGAATGTGTTGAGGCTTTCAAATGGACATAGACAACTTCATCCAACAAACAAGAGACTCTATACTGAACCGTTAATTATCGCTTCGAATAAGTTAGCTATCGGATCACAAATGCATTCCGATTTTATCTGTAAACAATAACCACATATATTTCACACTGTAAATTAACAACTGATTTTTATTAACTGTTTTTCGTAATGTCAAAGTATTTGCCAAGGTGTCACAATTGAGATAAATCTAGATAGGTGGTTTTACCATAGAACTAAATCTGATTTTCGATACCAAGTATAAAGGCATTAAAATCACCGAAAACAAAATGAAACCTTTCTTTTGGAATTAAGGAATTGACTATAACCTTGTCATCACTTTCAAACATGCGTGTAGCAAGTATTTTTTTTTGCATCCCCCGCGGACTTGTTATGCCTCTAGGGCTGATCCATTTATATATTAACTCATGTTACATATAGAATAATGTGATAAGGGTAGTGCTTTCATAAACATAACAGAAAATAAATAAGATACATGGTACACTATGATGGCTCTGAAAACACTAAATCAGCGCAGTTGGTAATGTGGTCAGATAAAGGACGCACGTTTTCATACAACATATTATTGTCCGTATTGGAAATCGAACGCATACTGCGCGACAGCGCCAGGCAATGTGACTACGAATATATTACGGACTGAGCTAGCCAGGACATTCTTACAAAGAGGTAGCTCGTATAACCCTGGTAAAAGTAATCATCATTTATATGACATCGGTAACCGATTTTTTACTGAAACAGTACTAATTATATGTACGGGAGACTTTTTCAGGCCACATCACTGGACAAATAGCGCTGAAGTGAATTTTAAATAATATTGCCCATGTCCAGTTTTTGCAATGCTGCAGTAATCTTAAAAAGTTCACATATACAAACAAGTTATTATTTTCATTGATATATATCGGCTTAAGTCGTCCCGTAACATTGGAAACAGAAATAAATCAGTTATTTAAATCATATCAATATTATTTTGGACTTACATGTACATTATTTCACTTTAAATGTTTCTTATATTTAAACAGTATTAGACATATACATATTTGTAGCATGCACAAAACATTGAACGACCATAAAGTATATCCAGTGTAGAGTAAAACTATTTACAAATTTGAATGCTTGAGGTTTCATGTTACACGGGTTGTTTGTTAATCTGTGTTCATTCAACCTTTTATTTAAGTATGATCCAGTTTATTGTATCACGGAAGACATACAGACACTTTCAAAGGAGTTTAATACTATTTTGTGAATAAAAGCAATATTTTTTACGTATTGATTTACACAAATGTACCTTATATTTCAGTTTGACTTTATTTTCAAATTTTGGGTATCCATCGACCACAAGTGTGTTTAACGATGACTAATAATATAATTGACGTAATGTCTGGATACTAAATATATCTCTCTAACTGCGCAGTAGTCGATTCATACATAGACTGATCATGGAAACCGATGTGTTGTTGTCGTAAAACATGGAGGAATATTGAAATATAGAATTATTAAGGTAAACAAGTTATATATTTGAGCAATGTATGCTCATTTCAACAGAAAATATGTTTGATCAAATAAAATAATAACATATTTACTGTATTTACAAACTAAGACAAATACCTGATTTTATTATTTTAGAGTATTAAGTTAATTAGGGTTAGGCATAACGAAGGTATTATGTATTATAAATTGTTCTTATTGTCTATTTTTGTGAATGTCAAACATAGATATACAACAAATAAATTCACAATGTGTTATAAAATATAAAAAGAAAATATGAATATAAACACGTTTCGTGATCAAATTACTTTAAATCGCATTCATGTTAAAAATGTGATCATCTTTTTTCCTTAAATTTAAAATGTAGATCGTTCCACTCCACGAAATCTGCTTTGCATAACATGCCTACGCAACATTTGATTTTTCATTAAATCTATATAATTTAATATTTTATAAGTATATTAAGTTGAGAACAATTGACACAATAGTATATGCTCTATGAATTTTGCACATGCTAAACCTTGTTTGTCCGTAATTGTTTTTTTAATTTTATAAATACAGGGGTCAATGGAATTATTTTTTAGTATGAATTTCAAAGTAAATATTAAATTATAATTACGCTCTTAAAATAAAATAATTGAGTCCACTGTTTATAAGGTAGGTTATACGAAGGTTGTACCAAAATAACGTGTAATTTCTGAATAAAAAGAAAACTACCACACACATGTTAATGCAAAAATCTCATAGTTAAAGACATAATTGTGTAACATTTATGCGAAATTTCGAATTTAAGATTTATGTGTGTTCGTATTAAGGACACTGGATGCTGTCGCCGTAGCGAAATTGTTTTCGCTCAAACTTTTTATTCTTTATCAAAAACTGGCGTTGCCGATACTGAGAATTCAGCACACACCCTGATTCAAATTTAAATAAATTGGATAAAGTTATATCAGTTCATCTTTATCGTATACCCACTTATTTGATCCATACGCAATTGTACACATTTTTGTTTTCAAATTATCTACTTGCAATAACCATTGAACGATTTTTGAATTCTATGAATGAATGGACCCAACAGAGCATGGCGTAAAACTATTTACCTATTTAAATGGTTGAGGTTTCATGTTACCCAAGTCGTTTAGTATTCACTGTGCATACATCCTGTCATTTGCTTCAATAATAACTCATAACATTTTATTAAAGGTGAAACATATCAACAAACATTTAGAAATTCAAGTTCTAACGGGGTAAAACTTGTTTCTAAATAAATGAAAAAAATGTTAAACTATGCACAAATTTTGTAAATAATAAATGTTATTCTTGTTACATTTTGACTTTCTGTTTCAAACTTAAGTGTTTTATAACGTTACTAACAATACAATTGAGGTATTGCCTGGAGACTTAATCTGTTTGAAAATCTCTAACTACGCAGTAATCAATTGAATCATAGACATATTATGGATATGGATGTGTTTTGTCGCTCAATAAAGAGGAATATTGACAGTTAGAATTATCATGGCAAACTAGTAATATATTTTGTGTATTGTATGCACTATTTAACAGACAGTATGCTTAATCACATAATATACTAACATAATTGCATTTACTGTATATACGTGATGCGGTTGTTCGTGTAATCCCAATGTTCCTGAAAATCCGATGCTATTTTCAGAAACAACAATGCGATCGACGGCCTTAATTAAGCATATCCAAAAGTAGAGTAGACGAGAAAAACAAGAACACATTTTTTTCTCTACCTTGAGTGTCTAACAAACCATTTATTCTCTATGCATTTTCCCCTTTGAACATTTGAAGAATAAAGCTGGTTGATAATCATCATCTCTATCCTCCTCATGGCGTATTCGAAAATATTTACATGTATAAAATATTAACATGGTGTTATTTTATATCTGGCCCCGAGGTTATAAAACTTCTGAGAACATTCTCATACTCAAATCCTGAGTAGATTCTCAGGCTGGAGTAGATTCTCAGTAAAATCGAGGTTATAACAATTTGGAGTAGAAGTCAGTGCCCGATTCTACTCAGCCTGAGTAGAAAATTCTGAGAATGATCTTGATCATTCTCAGCCTCTTTCTCAGTAAATAAAAATGGCGACCGCCATTATAAATTTACGGCGGGAACTTCGTAGAGCTGTTGCAAACCGCCTTAGACGACCGAGGATTTTTTTTCTAGACCGTGAACCTATTATTGAAACAATACAAACTTACCCCTTGTGTTGGAACAGTGCCGCTGTAAACGTAAAGAGTATGCAGTGTGCTGACTGTAAGCTTTTGCATGAAAGTGAAATATTATTTAACACACACATTTACAAAACCATGCAAGGAAGACAGTCGCTTCTACCTGTGAAAAACGATTTCTTCCACCTCATAAATCCAGTCCATTTTCTCTTCCCTATGCACAACTTGTGTCCTATTTCGATGTTAATTTGAATTGTGTTACCAGTAAAACTGCATTGTGTGTACACCGGTCTACTGTTTATTTTGAGACCGGTGACGACACAATGACTAAAACTGTGCTAGGAAAAACCAGTATGTGTTATACGTGGCGCATTGTGATTGGATGACCAATTTAAATTCCCGCGGAACTTTCCTAATTGATTAGTAATTGATTTTAAAGAAGGATGTATCGAAGATTAAGTACTGGGTCGATACCCCTCTACTCAAACTAAAATTACTAACAGTCTTTCGAATGAGATTTTAAATATACGCCCAGTGCACTGATACTTATAATGCACCGGACATTTAAAGGAACACGTGATAATTGAATTGGAAAGTCGAGCACAATTCTTCAAAACTTAAAATGTTTAACACTTTTCTGGAGGCTTCGCGCATATCGGCTTCTGGTAGCGACAATAAACAAATTTAAATACACACACAATATGTTTCTTGTTTAATTAACTTCACGCTAGAGCATTTCATAATGTTCAACCAAGTATTATTCGTTGTAATATTTAATCCGAGTGTTCGATTTAAATTTACTATAACATAATTCTATTTACTTATGAAGCACCTGCTTTAAACACGCTCGGGATGAAATGACGTAACATTATAGTCTTTTTCGGAATCATTCATGAAAGAGGTACCATTTAGGGAAGTAATAAATTGATTTTATACTATAGTCTGATTCAGTGACAGGGCGTAAATAACATAGGATTGTTAACAAGTTACCACGAATTATGTGTTTATTTACAAAATGGCTGGTCTTATCCATCCAATATATTTATTGATCTTTAAATAACGCGGTGTGTGAACAATTAAATATAGATCTATCGGGTATATCTTTCATGGAGTTGGGTAATATTTATTGTAGATCTAACCAGTAGAATTATGACACTTGCCATAACATTATATAGAATAGCTGGGTTAAAATATCTATATTTTAAGGCAGTGAATAGTGAATCCCAAGTCTTGATACTATGACAGGTGTGCCAATATTAGGTCATAATATTGTAACTCCCAAATGCATCTTAAAATGACCCTCACAATTTGCCAAGGGATAAGGGGGTGCAGGTAGACCAGGTTCTAGGGTGCACCAGCAAGATATTTTAAGAAGAACTAAAGACCAAGTATTTTTTTAAAGTTTTTATTTCAGCAAATCGACAATATAATTGTTTTTGACCAGTTAAATTATCATAATTATTAAGATCAATTTATTTTCCATTTCTTGAGAAAAATAACAAAATTTTACCTTTCCTCCATACATACACATTTTGACATGTGTTTACCAGTATAGATCCAGATTAGCAAGAAATAACTTAAGAAATTAAATTGCAAACAGTGCAGATCCTGATCAGAGGGCACTGATGTGCCAGCTGATCTGGATCAGCACTAGTCATTGTCAATAAAGGCCCATATATGTAGGAAATAGATAATCTAAACTAGAAATGTGTCCATAGGACATGGATGCTCCCGCTATGCATCGTTTTCAGATATTTAAGTGCAATGATGGGAATAATAGCATTTCAAAGACAGTGATGTTCGAGTAATAATAAGAATATGCATAAACTTGATGATCAAGTAAATTATTTGTATTTGTGGCACTGTTGTCTTCTCATTATGGAAATGTCTGTGAAGAAGTTGGTGGTCATGCAATGCAATGTCATAGTGAACATTTGTGCCAAGTTATTTTGAAATCCCTTCATTCAAAAAGAAGTTATAGCCCGAACAAGTAAATTCAAGTTTTAGTAACTGTGACCTTGGCCTTGGACTTACAGGCATGGGTAATGTACGCAGTGCTCCAGCTAGGCTTAAACAAAAGCGAAACCCCACCTTTATCACAACAACATATCAGGCCAAGCATTTTGGTAACGTTTCATTAAATTCCCGCCAGTAGTGTAGGAGGAGTTGCGTTCATGAGATATACTCCTATTAAAACTAATGTAAATGGAAGTATCAAAGGGCCATAACTTCTGAACGGAACATGTAAGAGCGAAAGCCCACTTTTATGCACAACAACACATCAGGCCAAGCATTGTGGTATAATTTCATTAAATTCTCACCAGTAGTGTAGGAGGAGTTGCGTTCACGAGAATATCAGATGGACGGTTGGACAGACAGGAGCAACTCTTAATGCCCATCGCCATTTTATGGCGGGGGCTTACAAAGGGAGATAATCCAATCAGTGTAAACATTTCCTCAATAAATACACATCAGATCAGGATCTGCACTGGTTACTTTTTGATAAAAAAAACTTGACACTGCTCAAGTTGATCATCATTCAGCAGGCATTAGTACAGATTACTATTAAACATATACTTAGCAAAACATGAAAAGCATCCACTTTTCTACTGAATAAAAAATTCAAAATGCTTTGTTTAAGACATTTTTTTTCTGTAATCACATACTATTAGATGAAATATTATAAACCCTTACACCATATATACAAGTGCAAACTGTGTAGATCCAGATCCAAGTGGCAACTCTTTTATCTGATCATGATCTTCACTGTTCAAAACTTACAGTTTGCCATTGTAATTAAACCAGCTGAAATTTTTTGTGTATTCTAGTTGTTTTTCTTTAACTTTTCTGGTTGATTTCACTGTTAGTTCTTTTTCTTTTGAAAGTCAGATTTCATTAATTAATTTTTCTATCTCTAGCTCCAGTCTTTTATAGTCTAGTTTTAAACTGTTCTCTGTTAACACCTGAATGTCTTCTTGTGCTTGAGCTTTTCGTTTTCCTGAAACAGAAAATGCAAATTCATCAATGTGGCCCTACCAAAGAACTGTGTTATCACATGTTCACCCCAATATTCTGTTAATCCTTTCTTTCCATGGTATATGCCTTTTATCTGAAGTCACCAGATTAGCTGGCATATCACAAAAGTGACCAATGCAGATCCAGATCAGACTGCACAGAATCAGATCTACTGGCTTACCTGGTTCTACACATGTTCTACACAGGTCACATTATGTGATAAAACCCATATATATATAGATCTATAAGGAGCAAAGGGTTAATAATTGGTATTGACTTAACACTGTGTGCGAGACCAGTGTGTGAACCAGATCAGCTGGTACATCCTTGCTGTCTGATCTGGATCTGCACCGTTCGCTACTTGGTCAGGAACATCCCAATGAATCTAAATCAAACAGTGCACTATAAAAAACATTTGGGGTCAACTACTCTAGAAATCTATCATAGTAAGTTTGAGTAATCTTGTTTAAATTGCGATAGAAACAGTTACAGATTCCATATTTTTAGTCATTGGTGCAACCTTATCCTGCGACCCACTAACATCATAAACAAATGGTGTCATGGGATAAATTAATTTTTAATTAATTTAAATAGTGGGATCATATTGCTAATACTGACTTAAGAGGTCAACAATCATGATGGTCTTCTCACTTTAACTTAAAAGAAGTCCAGTTAAAATAGTACATGAACATTGTGGTGAATAAGTGTAAGTGGATGGGTGGTCAGTTTAATACCTGTGTCCACTCCAGTGTTTTGTCAGAATAAAAACAAGAGCTATAATAGGAGAGCAAGCTCAACTACAGCCCTACTGCAGTGTTCAAGTAATTGGAAGTAAATACAAATGGATGAAGTTGAATATGAAATGACAAAAGTTGAGCCATTATTGAGTTTTACTGATGGGCAGACAAAATGATCCCTTTTTTACATTTTCTTCAAATTAGAGACAAAAAAACTGTACACATAACTAAATAATAGTAAATTATGAACTTCTAGGTTGCAATAACATTGTATTAAGTTTAACAGCTGTCTCCAGAAACTTAAGTCAAACATGATGGGCAGACAAAGTGATCCCTTTGTTTCACATGTTCTTCAAATTAGAGACACAAAAACTGTACACATAACTAAATAATAGTAAATTTGAACTTTTAGGTTGCAATTACATTGTATCAAGTTTAACAGCTGTCTCCAGAAACTTAAGTCAACCATGGCATAGAATGTAATTTTTTATGTATTATTAAAGTATACTTTCTAACCTTGAACAAGTGCCAGGCAATGGCAATGGCTCAGAAATTGTCTGGGAAGAACCTTCAACACTCATCTGGGTTGGAATAATTTCTACAATGACAAAATTCACATTATAATCTTACTTACTTGTACAATCTGAATAAATGTACTTTTCAATGTTATTTGAATAACAGTTATGTGATTTCCTACACTTATTTCAGCAGCCTTCTTTATTAAAAAAATTGGGAGCCAAAGAATGACTGATTTTTTCAGTCAAAATGTGATGGTAATACATACTTTAAAAGCCTGCTACTAAGTACACATCTGGACATCATTGGTCTTTATAGTCAGGCGGTCTTTTAATTATTACTATGTTGAAAACTTTGCAAAACTGTGATATGAGACATTGATTTAATTTTTTGAAGTGGGGAGGGGCGGTGGATGGGTAGCAAACAACAAAAAAGTAGGTTGGTTTGAGTTCAGAAATTAATACCATGAATTATTTTAAAAAAAATTGGATGGGTTACTCCACCCCAACACCTCGGACCCCGCCCACAGCCACTTTACACTTCTAATCAAATTAAGTCTTATTAGTTTAATATCTATTGCAATGATCTATCAATAATATTGAATGATACAGTTATCAATGAGAAAATCTTTAAATTTAACAAAAGATTACCATCTGTATTCAATAGCATTTGATATCCCTGCCAAG
Organism: Corbicula japonica; assembly: GCA_038501625.1. Classification (NCBI taxonomy): domain Eukaryota; kingdom Metazoa; phylum Mollusca; class Bivalvia; order Venerida; family Cyrenidae; genus Corbicula; species Corbicula japonica. Next base: position 99,408 of record JAZAYU010000477.1, on the reverse strand, counting down.
AAAGGCTGACCTTCCAAGCTCTGTAATAATGATTCCTCAGCCTGTGTTAAGGATGGTGGCAGAACCCCCCCCCCCCCCCCACCTGTCTGTCTTGACATTTTCCTTGCCCTATCAAACTTTTCGTTTGCTGTAAAAGAGATTGAGTTATTTAGCATTCATTTAATTAAGAGCAATAATGAAATTAAATTCAACATTGTATCATCATATTAGTTTAGAGTTTCAAAATAAAAAATAAGTTACAAAAGTTGGTTAATTTTTGACAGCATTCCCCAGAAAGAAAATTATTCAAAAGAAGTATTTTTTTTTTACTTCAAAATTATTCAAAAAAGTATTTCCTTATGGGTTATTTTAATAAAAAAATACTTGTTAGTATTCACTGCATAAAAATGTTTGCTTTATAGGGAAATTTACCTCTGCTTCATGTTGTGATATTTTCTGTACACCTGATTTGGGGAGTAATTAGAACCGATGAATTGCCTGAAAAGAAAAATAAATGTAAAATATTTGAGAATATAATATATACCATACTGAAGTTATATTTACCTGTATGTTCAACTTAACTTCTTCTTACAGCTTAATATTAATAAAACAGAGATTTTGCAATTTACAAAATAAACATTTTCAAAGTTTTACATATGTAGCTTTGAGTTTGAAATACATTTGAAGACTGTAAATAGAGTTTTCTTTCATCCATCTTCAGTTGACCTGAAGACACTTTTCACACAGCCCCTTGCTTGTGTGGCAGATCTCAGATTGGGAAAAATATCAAAATGACACTTGAATTTAAACATCAATATAATGGTCAAATAAATATTTATTTCATATATAAAATGCAACAGACATAATAATTATGGTTATTCGGGCAAAATTTGACACTTTCTCCAAAATTTCCCTGCATCAGTTGAAAAATATCAACTTTTCTGGCACCAAATTTGTATCTATTGAAATCCCTGTATGTGTACACTTTCAGGGATGATAGAATTATTATTAGAAAGGCTAAAAACATTTCACAGCACATCACAAGCACAGGTGTACAGCATGTTGGACCCAGTAGTGTGAAGGAAGGGGGTGTGGCTGGGTCCAACATGCTGTACACCTGTGATCACAAAGTCAATGCTGTTTTTTCTCTTTTTATGTTATCTAAACTTATTAACATGTCAATGGAAATTATATTGAAACTTCCATCAAAATGATTAACAACACTCATTACCTTGACTAGATCGAATGTAGATTGTGATTGTGTCTACACCGCGGTTGCGGGTCAACTTCAAGACATTTGAATGTCCTAATTTCCACAAAACAGCAGCGGGACAGTAGTGATTGCAACGGCACAATTGTTCATAATTTTCAACTCTGTAGCAATATGTAATATCCCATAATCCGATAAAACACACTGCAAGTTTAAAGAAACTCATGTTCAATAATCAAACCGCTTGTGCACTTTACGATAAAAACATCAGTCAAGGTTATGACATAGTGTACACAATACCATAAAAGGTAATGGGGTTCAATAAGGGTATATAGCGTTAATTAAATAGATCTACTTACGGGAAGTTACGCATTCGGTCTCCGAGACTGACTTTTCCCTCTTTGTTGAACTTGAGGTGGTATGCGTACAGGAAACGAACTCCCCAAATAATGTTGAATCATTATCGCTCACCAAATCAATAAATATGAGTTCTTTCGCATCCCTCATTTGGGTTTTGCGGGCTTCGGCTGTCCCGCATCTGGCTCAGCGGCCATTTTGATTAACATGACGAAAGGTAAATAACAGGTGCGCGTCGCCTACGTCATCAAAAAATGCGTACTCAGCTGAGTAGATTCTCACGCTGTTTTATAACCTCAAAATTTCTACTCCTACTCCACTGAGAATAAAAAGTTGAGTATGAGTAGATTCTCGACTGAGTATGAGTAGAAGTTTTATAACCTCGGGGCCTGATTTCCGCGAAACATATTGACTCGTTCTCAACCTGGGAGGACTAACGACTTTAAGAAGTGACCTTTCGATGTTTAAATATGGAATATATTTTTATTTAAAGTCCTAAGGTTATTCGACCACCAAGTACAACATATGTTATCTATCAAAGACCAAATTATTTGTGGATACATGGGTATTTAATTTTGACCGCTATTGTATCTGGATGTATACAACGTTAAAACAAAAGAGATAATCATCACCATTGTTTATAACTTGCCAGTTATTGATGTCTTTAACATAATTACAAAAAGTGAAATACATGTCCATGACTGACTTTGAACAGCCTGGCCTAACAAATGTATATAATATGATATATTTTGTTAAACTGGATTTGACATAGAAATTCATGGAAGCGTAACTATTTAATTAAACAAATGTTATTTTATTCTTTTCCTCTCTAAACTTTGTATGGGTATGGCAATTTTTGATATCCATATTTCACGTTTTCATTATTTAAAATGACACATCATATTGTTGGCAATGTTATAAAATTATAATTATAAATATATAATGTTATTCTCGTGGACATTTAAAATGATGTTTTTGGTTTATTTAGGTTTTTGTTTGGATGTTAATAGACTTTTAAGAAATATTTAGGTCAAACTACTATCATTACTCGTCTATCAGTTTTTAACGTATTGTTCATGCCATATGGTACATTTACTATCGATCACTTTTATTGAAGTTTACTGAACTAAATTTTGCTATAAGGGAGATTTCTAACACTCAGCCCTTAAACATATAGTTACAACAGTAAATGATTATTTTCAGATGTCGTTCAGAAGTTCCCATAAATCTCAATTACAAGAAAGAAAATACAATAATTGGGTCAAAGGCGGGCTAGCGTTGAAATACCTTAAAGATGGCATTGGTGACTTTGCAAATGAAGTGGCCAGAGACGCCCACAGTCAGATCTTGCAGACTTTAGGTTTGTCTTCAGGATCAACATGCGATAAGTGTAACTTGAAAACGCTAAAACCCCCACACTCCCCTCCTACAAAAGTCAAGCAATGCCCCAATGGTTACCGTAACTGCAACTGCCTACAGAACAATACGTCTAGTTGTCCAAAGAATATATGTGGCCGTATCTACGACGAAATCGTCAAGTCTCATGGGACGCTGCAACCCAGTTGGAAAAATACAGACATCACAAAGTGGACCACTCACCCATGGGAGATAGCCAAATGCTTCATCAATGTTCCAGGATACGACGGGAAGCAGTCAGCAGCGGATACAGATGTCGTAGGACTGCTGCATTTGTTTATCAACTGTACATTCTTTCAAGAGCGTGTTTCCTGTAAAATCGATTTGTTTGACAAGGTACGCAATGTATAAAATAATTACTAATCAATTAACGTATTTAAAACTGAAAATGAATATTTATTATGTATGTTGAAATATAAAATGATAGTGTCTCTAGCTGGGAGCGAACCCGCACCGTCACGGCGACAGCGCCTAGCCATGCAATTTCTGCGACGTAACCAACTGAGCCAACCGTGACAACGCCAAAAAACGTTGATCGGATAGCCCTGATATACGTAACAATCACTGCATGACATCGGTAACGGGTTAATTTCACTGATAACAGTACTGACTAAATGTACGGGGAGACTTTTTACGGCCGCCACACTGCACAAATAACGCTACTGTGAATAGGAACAAGTCAGTAAAACAATATACTTTAAGAAATAATTTGAACTTGCATTCCCGGCGGTTCTAAGTATCTTAGCGGTAGCAGTAGGAACTTGGATGCGATTTGAAATATAAATTGTAAAAAACATGGTTTCAATAAAAGGCTACGTTTACTATTTTGGGATTGTTATCTGTAACAGAGACAGAGGCTAAAGTATGTCGTGCAGCACTAGCATCCATAACTGAAATTCTGTATCATGTTACTTGGAGTATTTTCTCATAACTTTGGAAACAAATGTTCTATGACTTTTAATTGATTTACAGAAAAATTAAATGTTCTATAAATTTTTATTTGTTAATTAATTTACAGATCCGAGTGTGGAGAAATGTTGTGTTTCACTCACCGTCCATGGAACTGGAAGACCAGCAGCTCACAGATGGAATCAATGATATCATCACACTTCTTGAAGATGATAAAGAACTGAAGTCTAAAGAATGTTCAAAGCGGGCAGTGTTAAATCTTAAAGATGTAAGTACAATTCAAGTTATGCTCCTATATTACTTGTTACGTAAATCAGCAACGTGTTCATTATAAGCAAAAAAAGTGAAATATGCATATCAGGATTGGCCACCTCCAGCAGACGCAGCATATCCACACAGCCATAAGGTAGAGAGGAAAATAGAGCATGGATATACAATTACCAGTTTCAAAATGGGCGCCACAAACAATTAACGAAAGTGAGAACCCGAGGGGTTACCGCCTTGGAACGGTCAGTGGCAAAATAATTTGCCACTGGGGGTTTAAACCTGGTTCTCGGGTGCACCAACCTCACTCTTGCCCCAACAGGTTCTCGTATCACAAAACAAGTACAAGTTGTCTTGGTGAAATAACTCCAACCCACCCATAGGCTCAACAGCGTTGCATGCAAAAGCATACAAACATATAAAAATTATAAGAGGCTAATAGTATTGTAGGCCAAATGGTATGTACTCAATGATCTTACCGAGATAAAAGAAACGAATCTAGGTCTTTTAAAGAAAATATTTCCCCATAAACCTTCATAAACTCTTAAACCCCTACTACCGCCGTGCAACCAAAGAGGTAAACATAATGATCAACTGTCGATGGGTTAATCACCAGGCCTGCAGATCGCTGTAAAATATCATGTTAGTAACCTTTCTTTTTAAATTTACGGATAATTTTGTACGAATAATTGGGAGAAATTAACGATGCCTTTTATATTATTATGACATTGTGTGTAAATTAAATCTCCATAAAAAACTGGCTCTGAAATACCTTGTTGCAATAGTGATTTTAAACTGCACCTGTATTTATGAATTAGATCTTGGTATTGGCGATAAAATTTGCAAAAGGTTTTCATTGATTTGTTATACCTATAACCCTGTTTTAAAAGTTGTTCTGTAATGCAAAGATTACGTTCATTGAAATCATTCACATCGTTGCAAGCTCTTGAAAAGCGACCAAGCTGTGAGATATAAACTCCGTAAGATGTTGCATAAGGAACATCGCCATCTAAAAACGGAAAATTAACTATGTTAAAATTAAAATCATCTCTTTTTTCATATATTTTAGTGATGACGTAACCATTTTCAATGGACAGATTTTGATCAAGAAAGTTTGCTTGCTTTTCTGAAGTGTATTATTATTCAGTTTGAACATAAATATAATGTATACGTCACACAATAATTACTAGTACATTATTTGCAGCCTTACCAGCAGGTGTTAAAACAAATATGTTGTGAAAGTATTGAATACCTTTTTTCAAATGACTAAAGTTAACAAAAAGTCGGTGAACACGAAACCTCCAATGTAGTATATGAGTGGTTGGGGAGGGTGTGTGAAAAATGAATACAAACAGCATGAGGGATGAAAAGGTAATAGTATTGATTGAATGTACGGAGAGACGTTTTACGGCCGCCACACAGCACAAACAGAACTACTGTGATTGTAAGTCAGTGAATCGTGTTTTGAATTTGGCAAGGCGCTGTCGCCGTAGGGTTTCGATTCTTAAGTGTGGGTTTATAATAATTCCTAAGTATAGTACAATTACAAGTAAAAGAAAGTTATCGCTTCATTAATTACACTGTTTATGAAAATATTGTTCTAATTAATATGTATAATCTGAAATAATTCAATGTTGTAGCTTCAACAAGAAAACTTCATCATAACAACAGAGACAGAGACTGAAGTATGTCGTGCGGCACTAGCATCCATCACTCAGACAATTAATGACCTAAAACTTGAAAAACACGAAGCAAAGAAAGCAATTGAATTGGTTAAAGAAGAAGCAAAGAAAGAAATTGATTTGAAAAAAGTAGAGGCATTTCAAAAGGTTCAATGCGCTACAGAAACTGGGAACACAAAATTACAGCTCGAGGTGTCCGAATTACGAAGAAGAGTCGATAAGCACGATCTAGAGATATACGAATTGCAAACGGTAAACTTTTCTTTGATGTTCTTGGTATATGTTATAAACAGCGTTGTTATTGTGTTCATCCATATGCTCTAGGTTGACGCTAGGTAGACAGTCACGTGACATATGCTGTAGTTTGACGCTAGGTAGACAGTCACGTGACATACGTTGTAGGTTGACGGTAGGTAGACAGTAACTTGACATGTGCTCTAGGTTGACGCTAGGTAGAGAGTCACGTGACATATGCTGTAGGTTGACACTAGGTAGTCAGTCACGGGACATATGCTGTAGGTTGACGCTAGGTAGACAGTCACGTGACAAATGACGTAGGATTACGCTAGGTAGACAGTCACTTGAAATAGTTATGCTGTAGGTTGCCGCTAGGTTGAAAATCATAAGACATATGCTGTAGGTTGACGCTGAGTAAACAGTCACATGACATATGCTGTAGGTTGACGCTAGGTAACCAATCACGTGACATATGCTGTATGTTAACACAAGGTCGACAGGCACGTGACATATGCTTTAGGTTTACGCTAGGTAGACAGTTACGTGATATATTATGTAGGTTTACGCTAGGTAGACGTGATATAAACATTTGTTTTTCAATTGGCAGTGTTATATTGCAATCTGGGTCTGAGTTTTGTAGACAGTCACGTGACATTTGTTTTGTACTAACACTGTTATATTGCAATCTGGGTTTAAGTTTTGTAGACAGTCACGTGACATTTGTCTTGTACTAACACTGCTAAGCTGCAATCTGGGTTTAAGTTTTGTAGACAGTCACGTGACATTTGTTTTGAACTAACACTATTTTGCAATCTGGGTTTAAGTTTTGTAGACAGTCACATGACATTTGTTTTGAACTTACAGCGTTATATTGCAATCTGGGTCTAAGTTTTTTTAAGACAGTCACATGGAATTTGTTTTGAACTAGCACTGTTATATTGCAATCCGGTCTTAATTTTGTAGATAGTCACGTGACATTTGTTTTGAAATAACACTGTTATAATGTTTTGTTGCAATCTTGCTCTAAGTTTTGTTTCCTTTTTTTATATTTATAAAATCACCTGTATCGAATACACTTCTTAACCTTTCAGTGATATTTTTTCAGAAAGTAAAGGAAATTGAAAGTGATGTCGCGAACCTTAAAGAAGCACAATACCATCAGACGAAACATCTCGAGATAATTGAAGAGTTACTAAGTATGTATCATTCTCTATATTCCGAAAAGATGTAACAAACTACAATACAAATTATCAGAAGAGTTATGTGCATTTAGAGATCATTATTTACAAGGAAACCTTGTTCTTTATTACTTTTACAATAATTACACTTTTTAACGGGTTATTTATGTTGACCAAAATATTCATGTATGCGCCGAGTTTCGTTTCTTCTTCAACAATTATGCTGTTAAGCCTTGCTCGTTGCTTTGTGTAACAGCCGATCATTGCGTGTTTCGCAGTGTACAAACATATTAGTGTAACATATATATGATATGTGTCAAATGTGCAAAACATCCTTAATAGTTTAGGTAGATGTAGCATTTGTTGAACCTTTGTTATCACAGTTGAGTAAACAAGTATGTAATTAATGTTAACTCAACTCTTATAACTGTGTTACACAACAATATTGAGTTTTCAAACAAACCAAGTACTATATTTTTACATTTAACTCAAATCAGGAACTTATAAAAATTTACTCTGAGAATCGTCAGAAAACATGCTTCGGCAGTGGACAATGCCGTGATTGACCGTTTCTTAAATGTAGTTGTTTATCCTCGCAATAAAGTCTCTTGAACTATCTTATTATATAAACTTTATTATATGAAATCAACAGCTGTCTGATATTGGCAAAACTTGCATTTTAAAGCTGTTTAAAAAGTTAACCAAAGAAACGAAGAGCGTGGCGCTTTAAACTAGTTGAAATCTCACAACATCTCATCGATCCAAAAGCGGGAGCGGGGATGCATTCGCATTTCAGGGTTTATACAAATGTAAAAATAAGCCATTTTATGTGTTATAACATTAACAATGTAATTGTATGAGTACTTTATTCCTAGAAATATTTATAAAATCACTGAATGGGGCCGTAATTAAGGTGGCGAGCACTTTTGGCCCAACATTATTGTTATATTTAAGAGGCAACAAAATATGTTTAGATCAACAAGAACATAACATTATATAAACACCAGATAAAAAGTTAAAGGCCCGACCAGCAAAAGCTCAAATCTTCGGCTTTCTGTCCGGTTTACCGTCCTTTCGCGCTACAAATGAAGTTATGTTAAACACCATATACGAGCACTGCTTGTCAAAGTTGTTTTTATTTATTTTAATGGAAATATTACGATATATTATTGATGAATCTAGCGAAAAAGTGATCTAGTTCTATGACTGGCTTTAGTGCTGTTATCAGTTACGTCCTTTGAAGGTCGTCGAGCACGATAATTATGCTCTATGTTAATAGTACTTCTAAATTTACTTTTTGTTTTTAATATTTCGGCAAGTTTAAAGATTGGTGGTTTTTAATATCCCATTCAATATAAATTTGGATATTGTTCAATCACTTCCAAAGATATACTTCCTCCTTTTTAATTTTTGCTTTTTGGAGTTGTCTGTGATATTCAGGATTTATATTCTAAGATCCCCTCTCCAAATTCAATTCTGTTTAGTTCCGCACATTGTTTTCTCGTTTTGGGCAAACCCATTCTTTAATCTGGAGACCATACGCCGCTAAACATGGAATGGTATTAATCTGAAAATACCGAATTGAAGGTTCCATATTCATCGCCATAATGCATACCATCGTTTGGGATGGATCAAAATTGTACTGCTTATTGGTGAAAATATTGAGTTGCGCTCAACCCGGGCTAGGCGGCGTGGATAGCAATAAGAAGTTCCATTATTGCCCATGAACAGGCTCAATCAAACCGAGCCTGCAATATTTTCATATTTGTCGTGGTCGAGGGTCTTCAAAGTTCACTTTCATTTATTTTAAGCCAGGAATACTTATCCATTTTGAGTTATCATAGTGCACGTGTTGCACGACTTTCTCTATTTAAAGCCTCGCAGACGGTATCTACCATATTGATGCCGTTTTGGAGATTGACGTGATAGAGCAGTTTTTATTTTGCCATGTTGCCGCTGTGCACTGTAACGGTACCGTAAAAGTTTTGAAATGTAATTTATCTAACAACAAAACGTATGTATTATTTGTTTTACAGATATTAAAGAAGATCTCATCACTTATTACCGAGAGAACGAGTCCCAAATCCCTGCCGCCCCGCTGGTTGAGGAACACAAAGTTGCTTTAGAAGATTTATACGTAATACCTCCCATGTGGGCATACGACGATCCTTATCGTTTTGGACCGGGTACTGAGAGAAAAAGGGACAGCAGACATCGGTTAACAATGCCCCTAAACGACAGAGCACCACAGTCAGTCAAATACTGTTCATGGGCAACGTTCGGTATAAAAAGATATACATAACGGCGAACGCTGGCATTGGGAAGACCTCGCTTTCACAGAGGCTTACGATGACCTGGTGCCAGGCAAACCGCCCACTGGAATCACTGACAGAGAAATATGAAGATGCGGAGTTAGACGCGATGAAAGTACTTTGACCTTTTATTTCTACTTCACTTAAGGGACTATCAATCCGAATCCAAGTGCAAGCTCGATGATTTGATCATGCAAATGGTGACAGAAAATTTGCCAAGAAATACACTTTACACAAAAGAGGTTCCTACAAAGGCTATTACGCAAAAGAAATGTTTAATTATCGTCGACGGCCTCGACGAGTGGGCCCACCCGGACAAATGTGGAAAAACGCCTGCAGTACCCCACAACAACTATCCGGACAGTTGCACGGTGCTCACCACGTCGAGGCCGTGGAAGTTAGGAACGATAGGGCTGTCAGAACATAATATTGATCGACATATTGAAATTGCTGAACTCGATGTGAAGACACGTGAACAGCTTGAAATCAATGCAGTGCGAATACTTAATGAAAAGGGATTAAACTTGGCAGGGAAAGATAGGGCAGATTTCGATAAAGAAGTCAAATCAGTTCAAATCGGGGAAATTATTTACATTCCGTATATTCTGCTTCAGCTTATGTGCTTGTTCTTTGGTGATATTCCGATTGGTAAATCAAAATGTGAAATTTACAGTAACATTACTGAATTTACACTTAAACGTGGTCTGAACAGAAAGAATTTGTCAGGTATAAATTTACAATCAAACGATAACCCGCCAGTACCGATCTGTATGAAAGAAAACAAGACATGTAAGCTTTATATCAGCCTAATTATGAAGCTAGGGAAATTAGCCTTTTTTGCATTATTTAGCGAGAAAAAAGAATCATCTTTGATTTTTGATAGTAAAATAGTCACTCAGTACTTGACCGAGCAAGAAATTGATTTTTGTTTAAAAGTTGGGCTTTTGTGTCAAACCAAGGACAATAGCATACTCGCAGAAAGGCGATATAAAGTTTTCTTTCATCACAAATCGGTGCAGGAATTCTTTTCTGCGATTTATATCACTTCAGAATGGGAAAACAATACTGTACAATCAACTATTTTTAATGCATGTTCATCCCTTGCATGTTCTTTAGAAATGTCCAACCTGTTTGTTTTTGTTTGCGGTATGAATCACGAAGTATATACATGTATTTCCGGTGAGCTTCAGAAGATCGTTGAACGTGACGAAGTAACATGCCGATATAGATCAGACTTATATACTCCCTGGGAATACTCGGTTTATGTGGACGATAGGAGAACAATGAAATCTTACCAGTCAATGCAGGTGCAGTGCTTTCAAGAATGTGGGAGAAATAGAAACGAAAGTTGTTCAATCCATCTATACGACATCGTGCTTGATGACAGCCTAACAGAGGATGATTTAACAGCTTTAAACAAAATAATTCTCTTATTAATGATAACGTGAAATCTCTACATAAAGTCTCCAGATGAGAAGATAGGAAGCTTCATAAAGTCCATGGATCCTGGTGTGTTCACCTCCCTGGAGACATTGAGAGTAGAGACTGTGACAAGGAACCAGTATGGCTGGCTAACATCCTCACTGAATATGCCCGTACGTTAAAATGTCTGACACTATCAGGAACTCAAAAGAATATGTGTCTCTGTCTGATAACAGTATAACAGCGCTGACAGGACTGACATGCTTACAATCATTGTATCTTCTGTACGTTAACATGACTCACAGTAACCTGAAACGTCTGTACGCTTATATCAGCCAGACCACAACACTGACACAGCTCAAGCTGGTGTACATAGACTGCTCGGACCACAAGGATCAGGACCACCGTGATTGTGACGTCACCTTGGACCTACATCTCCTGAACGAGCTGAAGATGCTGTATCTTTACGCGGTACCGTGTAGAGAGCTACATGTTAAGCCTACATGTATAGAGAAGTTCGAGTTCGTGCCATGCAGGATGATGACAGACAGTGCCAGTTCCTCCCTGCTAGAAGATCTCCGTACAGCACCGGTCCTCACATCATTAGGGTTAGGCAACATGCCATCCAGCCAGATGATCCAAATCAATCATACATTAACACAGCTACAGCATCAGCTCCAGTATCTCAAGCTTGACATCGATATGTGTGACGTCATACCGCGATTAACTCCTGCAATGACAAAGTTAGAACGCGTGGATCTATGGTTGGTTAAATTGTCGTCTGCTGCTTGGACAGGAACTTTTCCACAGCGTCGGCCAGCTACCACAGAGTATCACCGTTAACCTCGGGTGGATTACAATGACATCCCAGGAGTGGAGAGAACTGTTGCTCAGTGTCGGCGGTATGCCACAGGTCGTCACGGTGGAGTTAGAGAGTGTGAGGGACCATCCAGGGAGGAGTGGGCGGCTATTGTCGACGTGATCAAGTCAACTCCTACATTATCACTATTACAAGATTTAAGTATCAACGATGATGGCAATGCATCACTGACTCTGAAAAAACAATAAAGTTATTAAATATTAAAGCAAGCTGGATTAACATTTAACCATGCAGTTTTAATGAAACAAAGAAAATAATCATGTACATAAAAAGTGACAAAGATATTTATTTTAAGATTTGTATTTAATTTTACTACACTAAAGTTTATGATCTTTGAAATATTTCTGAAGTATTCATTCGGCGATACATGTATATACGAACTTCCCATCGGTATGGTCAAATTAAAACAAACAGTATACAGTTTAATGAAAGATCGCAACAAAATAAATACTTAATAATACATTTTTAGCCATGTAATCTTTTAAATGCATTAATATTTAAAAAAAACTAACTTAACAAAACATCTAAATTGTGTAACGAGTTTTCATGTACATTGATTGCACGTACATAGACAAAGTAAAAATGTATTTATTGATTGAAAAAATATATAATTGAAATATTGATACTACTCGTGTTAACGATCCAACCTTTGCTAAACACCACATGTAAACAAAGACCACCTGTGGATAAAGACCACATTTTGCTCCGCACACTATTTTTAAATAAGAAATTCGCACGTGAACAAAGATCACTACAGGTTTTCCCCTAGGTGGTCTTTTAAGACAGGTTTGACTGTACACATATTGTTCATGTACATACTTGTGTGCATGTATCAGTTGTACATGTATATTATTGATTAAAATTTGTCTTTAAACCAATGATACGTTTGGATAATTTATTTTAGCATCTATAGATGTATATAATTATGTAAAATTTTAAAAATGAATAAATAATTAATTGATTAAAACTTTCTTATCAATTTCATTAAAACAAAACAAACAATACAGCAGGTCTCCATTGTATAAATCACAGTTCACGGTCCAATACATTACTTTCTTGATCTGGGTTTTATACATCGGCAGGTATCCGAAAAATCTGTGCCAGAAGTATGATTCTAACATATAGTTAGAACTATTGCCTTATAAGATGTTAACTGGTCCTTAAAATTTAGTTACTGTTAATGTTTATTAGGCAGAGTTTTATCAAATAAAAGACCCTAAAGGGAAGCGAGCATTTCTTAGCGACTAAGTTTCCTAATTGTTAAGACTTCTCTTTATAAACATTAGCTTACATAGTGCTTATCACAAATTCTACACCCAGATCTAAGTGTAGACCAAGATAGCTGGGCACAAACAGATCATGATGTAATCCCAGATCCCGTTGTAGACCCAGATCTCAGTGTAGACCAAGATAGCTGGGCACAAACAGATCATGATGTAGTCCCAGATCCCGTTGTAGACCCAGATCTCAGTGTAGACCAAGACTGCTGGGCACAAACAGATCATTTTGTAGTTTCAGATCCCGTTGTAGACCCAGATCTCAGTGTGAACCAAGATAGCTGGGCACAAACATATCATGTTGTAGTCCCAGATTCCGTGGTAGACCCAGATCTCAGTGTAGACCAATATCGCTGGGCACAAACAGATCATGATGTAGTCCAAGATCCCGTTGTAGACCCAGATCTCAGTGTAGACAAAGATAGCTGGGCACAAAGAGATCATGATGTAGTCTCTGATCCCGTTGTAGACCCAGGTGAAGCTGACTAAGATCTCAGTGTAGACCAAGATAGCTTGGCACAAAGAGATCATGTTGTAGTCTTAGATCCCGTTGCAGACCTATATATCAGTGAAGACCAAAGATAGCTGGGCACAAACAGATCATGATGTAGTCCCAGATCCCATTGTAGACCCACATCTCAGTGTAGACAAAGATAGCTGGGCACAAAGAGATCATTTTGAAGTCCTAGATCCCGTTGTAGACCCAGATCTCAGTGTAGAAAAAGGTAGCTGGACACAAAGAGATCATGATGTAGCCCCAGTTCCCGTTGTAGACCCAGGTGAAGCTGACTCAGATCTCAGTGTAGACCAAGATAGCTGGGCACAAACAGATCATGATGTAGTCCCAGATCCCGTTGTAGACCGAGGTGAAGCTGACTCAGATCTCAGTGTAGACCAAGATAGTTGGGCGCAAACAGATCATGATGTAGTCCCAGATCCCGCTGTAGACCCAGGTGAAGCTGACTCAGATCTCAGTGTAGACCAAGATAGTTGGGCACAAACAGATCATGATGTAGTCCCAGATCCAGTTGTAGACCCAGATAAAGCTGACTCAGATCTCAGTGTACACAAACATAGTTGGGCACAAACAGATCATGATGTAGTCCAAGATCCCGTTGTAGACCCAGGTGAAGCTGACTCAGATCTCAGTGTAGATCAATAAAGCTGGGCACAAACAGATAAGGATATAGTCCCAGATCCCGTTGTAGACCCAGATCTTAGTGTAGACCAAGACTGCTGGGCCCAAACAGATCATTTTATAGTTTCAGATCCCGTTGTAGACCCAGATATCAGTGTAGACCAAGATATCTGGGCACAAACATATCATGTTGTAGTCCCAGATTCCGTTGTAGACCCAGATCTCAGTGTAAACCAATATCGCTGGGCACAAACAGATCATGATGTAGTCCAAGATCCCGTTGTAGACCCAGATCTCAGTGTAGACAAAGATAGCTGGGCACAAAGAGATCATGATGTAGTCTCTGATCCCGTTGTAGACCCTGGTGAAGCTGACTCAGATCTCAGTGTAGACCAAGATAGCTTGGCACAAAGAGATCATGTTGTAGTCTTAGATCCCGTTGTAGACCCAGATATCAGTGAAGACCAAGATAGCTGGGCACAAACAGATCATGATGTAGTCCCAGATCCCGTTGTAGACCCAGATCTCAGTGTAGACAAAGATAGCTGGGCACAAAGAGATAATTTTGAAGTCATAGATCCCGTTGTAGACCCAGATCTCAGTGTAGAAAAAGATAGCTGGGCACAAAGAGATCATGATGTAGTCCCAGATCCCGTTGTAGACCCAGGTGAAGCTGACTCAGATCTCAGTGTAGACCAAGATAGCTGGGCACAAACAGATCATGACGTAGTCCCAGATCCTGTTGTAGACCCAGGTGAAGCTGACTCAGATCTCAGTGTAGACCAAGATAGTTGGGCGCAAACAGATCATGATGTAGTCCCAGATCCCGTTGTAGACCCAGGTGAAGCTGACTCAGATCTCAGTGTAGACCAAGTTAGTTGGGCACAAACAGATCATGATGTAGTCCCAGATCCAGTTGTAGACCCAGATAAAGCTGACTCAGATCTCAGTGTACACAAACATAGTTGGGCACAAACATATCATGATGTAGTCCCAGATCCCGTTGTAGACCCAGGTGAAGCTGACTCAGATCTCAGTGTAGACCAAGAAAGCTGGGCACAAACAGATAAGGATATAATCCCAGATCCCGTTGTAGACCCAGATCCCGTTGTAGACCCAGACGAAGCTGATTCAGATCAAGTTCTAAGTGTAGACCGAGAATGATAGAAACATTCCATCTGGACCATTAAACTATCAAATAATAATTAAGTGGTGACTTTTCTATTGCAACATCAAACTGTCACATGATAATTATCTGGAAACATTCCTATGGGGACATGGAACTGCCACAAGATAATTTTCTGGTCACATTCCTATTGGGATATGGAACTGCCACATGATAATTATCTGGTAACATGTTCTATTGGGACATCAAACTGTCTGGTAACATTCTTATTAGGGCAAATTAACTGCCTCGTGATAATTATCTGGTAACATTCATATAGGGACATCGAACTGCCACATGATAGTTATCTGGTAGCATTTCAATTTGGGACATCAAACTGCCTCATGATAATTATCTCGTAAAATTCCTATCGGGACATCGAACTGCCACGTGATAATTATTTTGTAACATTCCTATTAGGACATCAAACTGTCACATAATAATTATCTGGTAACATTCCTATTGGGACATTGATCTGTCACATGATAAATATCTGGTATCATTTTCTTCTTGGACATCAAACTTCCACATGATAATTATCTGGTTACAATCATATTGACACATCAAACTGCCATATGATAATTATCTACTAAAAATTCTATTGGGGCATCGAACAATCGCATGATATTTATCTGGTAACATTGCTGCTGGGGCAACGAACTGTCGCATGATAATAAACTGGTAACATTCCTATTGTGGCATCGAACTGCCACATGATAATTATCTGGTAACATTTTAAGTGTGACACCGAACTGTAACATAATTATCTGGCCTAATTTCTATTAGGACATCGACTGCCACATGTTTATTATCTAGTAACATTTTAGTGTGACACCGAAATGTAACATAATTATCTGGCGATATTTCTATTGGGGCATCGAACTGTCACATGCTTATTATCTGGTAACATTTTAAGTGTGACACCGAACTGTAACATAATTATTTGGCAACATTTCTATTGGGACATCGAACGGTCACATGCGAATTATCTGGTAACATTTTAAGTGTGATACCGAACTGTAACATAATTATCTGGCAAAATTTCTATTGGGACATCGAACTGTCACAAGTCATGCTAATTATCTGGTTACATTTAAGTGTGACACTGAACGGTAACATAATTATCTGGCAACATTTCTATTGGGACATCGAACTGTCACATGCTAATTATCTGTTAACATTTTAGTGTGACACCGAACAGTAACATAATTATCTGGCAAAATTTCTATTGTGACATCGAACTGTCACATGCTAATTATCTCGTAATATTTTAGTGTGACACCGAACTGTAACATAATTATCTGGCAATATTTCTATTAGGACATCGAACTGTCACATGCTAATTATCTGGTAACATTTTAAGTGTGACATCGAACTGTAACATAATTATCAGGCAACATTTCTATTGAGACATCGAACTGTCACATGCTAATTATCTGGTAACATTTTAAGTGTGACACCGAACTGTAACACAATTATCTGATAATATTTCTATTGGGGCATCGAACTGTCACATGCTAATTATCAGGTAACATTTTAAGTGTGACACCGAACTGTAACATAATTAGCTGGCAACATTTCTATTGGGACATCGAACTGTCACATGCTTATTATCTGGTAACATTTTAAGTGTGACACCGAACTGTAACATAATTATCTGGCAACATTTCTTTTGGGACATTGAACTGTCACATGCTAATTATCTGGTAACATTTTAGTGTGACACCGAACTGTAACTTAATTATATGGCAAAATTTCCATTGGGGCATCGAGCAGTCACATGCTTATTATCTGGTAACATTTTAAGTGTGACACCGAACTGTAACATAATTATCTGGCAACATTTCTATTGGGACATCGAACTGTCACATGCTAATTATCTGGTAACATTTAAGTGTGACACCGAACGGTAACATAACAAGAGGTGTTTGTCAAACACAAATGCCCCCCCTGACGTGCAAGTGATATCTATTAGCATTGAATTTAAATTTTTGGAAATTTAGAGACTTTTGTAAGCTTTAGCAATGAAGGGTACCAGTCATGAAAGCAATTTACAAGACGGTGGAACTCCTATATATCAATAACCAGGTCATCCAATGAGAGGATTACATTTACCTCGACAAACATAAGCGCGTGTAGATTAACCTAGTCTAACACAAAGGATTTTATTGTAATTTAAATCAAATATTCGCTATTGGCGGAGATATAGTAGCTCTAGTGTTATGTCAATTCCGGTAATGTGCAGGCTTTAGTGACCATCCATACGAAACCAAAGCATTTAATAAACACAAGTGAGTGATAATCAGTGCCTATTTATGACACGGCATATATTGAAATAGTTTAAAATTAATGTTATGGATCATTAATATATATCTTTACTTGAAATTGTCATGGGGAAAAATAATCACAACTTTACACTGAGAAGTATTTTATTTTATTATACAAATAAACATAAAAATGTTGTCTAGTTATTGATCGAACAAGGTTTTTTGTTGTCAAGGCCACCGTGACCTTGACCTTTGACCTACTGACCCCAAAACCAATAGGGGTCTTCTACTGGTCACGACCAACTTCCACACCAAATATGAGGTCTGTATCACAAAGCGTTGTCTAGTTATTGATCAGACAACGTTTTTGTATGCAAAGGCCACTGTGACCTTGACCTTTGACCTACTGATCCTAAAATCAATAGGGTTCTTCTACTGGTCATGACCAACCTCCACACCAAATATGAGGACTGTATCACAAAGCGTTGTCTAGTTATTGATCGGACAAGGTTTTTGTGGTCAAGGCCACTGTGACCTTGACCTTTGACCTACTGACCCCAAAATCAATAGGGGTCTTCTACTGGTCATGACCAACCTCCACACCAAATATGAGGACTGTATCACAAAGCGTTGTCTAGTTATTGATCGGACAAGGTTTTTGTGGTCAAGGCCACTGTGACCTTGACCTTTGACCTACTGACCCCAAAATCAATAGGGGTCTTCTACTTGTCATGACCAACCTCCACACCAAATATGAGGACTGTATCACAAAGCGTTGTCTAGTTATTGATCGTACAAGGTTTTTGTGGTCAAGGCCACTGTGACCTTGACCTTTGACCTACTGACCCCAAAATCAAAAGGGTTCTTCTACTGGTCATGACCAACCTCCACACCAAATATGAGGACTGTATCACAAAGCTTTGTCTAGTTATTGATCGGACAAGGTTTTTGTGGTCAAGGCCACTGTGACCTTGACCTTTGACCTACTGACCCCAAAATCAATAGGGGTCTTCTACTGGTCATGACCAACCTCCACACCAAATATGAGGACTGTATCACAAAGCGTTGTCTAGTTATTGATCGGACAAGGTTTTCGTGGTCAAGGCCACTGTGACCTTGACCTTTGACCTACTGACCCCAAAATCAATAGGGGTCTTCTACTGGTCATGACCAACCTCCACACCAAATATGAGGACTGTATCACAAAGCGTTGTCTAGTTATTGATCGGAAAAGGTTTTTGTGGTCAAGGCCACTGTGACCTTGACCTTTGACCTACTGACCCCAAAATCAATAGGGGTCTTCTACTGGTCATGACCAACCTCCACACCAAATATGAGGACTGTATCACAAAGCGTTGTCTAGTTATTGATCGGACAAGGTTTTTGTGGTCAAGGCCACTGTGACCTTGACCTTTGACCTACTGACCCCAAAATCAAAAGGGGTCTTCTACTGGTCATGACCAACCTCCACACCAAATATAAGGACTGTATCACAAAGCGTTGTCTAGTTATTGATCGGACAAGATGTGGTCTACGGACCGACCGACCGACATACCGACCGACATACCGACATGTGCAAAGCAATATACCCCCGCTTCTTCGAAGGGGGGCATAATTATCTGGCAACATTTCTATTGGGACATCGAACTGTCACATGCTAATTATCTGGTAACATTTTAGTGTGACACCGAACGGTAACATAATTATATGGCAACATTTCTATTGAGACATCGAACTGTCACATGCTAATTATCTCGTAATATTGTAGTGTGACACCGAACTGCAACATAATAATCCGGCTAGCTCAGTTGGTAGAGCATCGGACTGTCAATCCAGGGGTCGTGAGTTCGATCCCCAGCCGAGGCGGGAAAAAATTTCTCCGTAACAATTGAACTCGGACATTGCGTCTGAGAGTCATTTGTCCCTCACCTCTGATTCAAGTGAGGAAGCAGTCAGTCGCTTGCGGAGAAATTGGTTAGTACTGGTTGGAGACCCAGGAACACCGGTTAGGTGGACTGACCGCCGGGATATAACCTAGCTGTTGAAACCAGGCGTTAAACCCGAAACAAACAAACAAACAAATCTGGTAACATTTTAAGTGTGACATGGAACTGTAACATAATTATCTAGCAACATTTCTTTTGGGACATCGAACTGTCACATGCTAATTATCTGGTAACATTTTAAGTGTGACACCTAGCTGTAACATAATTATCTTGCAACATTTCTATTGAGACATCGAACTGTCACATGCTAATTATCTGGTAACATTTTAAGTGTGACACCGAACTGTAACATAATTATCTGGCAACATTTCTGTTGGGACAGCGAACTGTCACGTGCTAATTATCTGGTAACATTTTAAGTGTGACACCGAACTGTAACATAATTATCTCGCAACATTTCTATTGGGACATCAAACTCTCACATGCTAATTATCTGATATTGAGCAATCTACCATGATCTCTGTCCACATACATGTATACCGCACCATGGCAGTAGCCCATTGTTTAGTTGTTGTTTTTTTTTGTTTTTTTTTCTTCTTTATTTATTTTTTGTTTCTTTTTTTTAAATTGATCATTTCATCAACCTTTTTCTCTTTTCCACTCTACTTTTTGGCTGTGTAGACTGGATGCGGCAACGTAGGTATATGCAACTGTGCTACACCGAAATGCACGTAAGGTAACCAACAAAGATTTTCCAGTGTTTATTTTTCATTGTACTTTTATCAATAATAAAGAAAATTATCAAAATCTCTCTAAAAACATATTTTTAGACCGTCAAGTGTTTACCAATGACAGTGCAATAACTACTGTAGACAGCTCATAAGTTGTATCGTAGGTTACACCATCTTCCTTATTTGACAAAACAACTATAAATTCACTGTTATGATAATAAGCCAATTCTCACAGAGTTTGGAGAATTTATTTGTAACTTCTAGTCATGATTCTTGTGGAATGGCTCAGATTAAGACGTCCGTGCAATAGTCTCCCAAATGCCCAGAACTATCCATTTTGCTTAGCCATGCTTTAAGTTTTTCCCGATATGTTTCATACAGAAAGTCAACACCCTAGCTGACTTATACCTTCAATTAGAAAAGACCTACTCCCTGTTCTGACAAAGTAAGCTGCATTTTTACATAAAAAACTAAAACAACAAACTAATATTCGTTCATCATAAATGCACATTTTGTTAATAAGTTGTTCAGACTATGAACACATCTCATTCTAAATAAAACTTAATCGAGGGAAAGACAGTATTTTTCTATTTGTATACATTAATAATGTCCTATTTAAATGAAACATATTTATTTATATTAATAGAAAAGATGTACAACTTGTGACCAGCACAAGTTTAGTGTTAAACACATATAAATCAGCTAATAATCAATTCTATACCAAGACATAATGCACACGATGAAACATGTAGCTCGCGTGTGTAGCCATTGCCTGGAATAATGTCTTAAGTAGCAAAACGAGTACAGAGGCACTATCATTTGAAATGCACAGTAGTGCTTTTTGTGCAGTATGGCGGCCGTAAAAAGTCCCCCGTACATATAGTCAGTACTGTTATCAGTAAAAATAACCCGTTACCGATGTCATGCAGTGATTGTTACGTGTATCAGGGCTATCAGATCAACCTTTCTGGGGTTGTTCCGACTAGCTCAGTTGGTTTTGTCGCAGGAATTGTAGGGCTAGGTGCTGTCGCCGTGACGGTGAGGGTTCGCTCACAACTAGATGCACTATCATTTCAAACAAAGAGATGACAGTCTAATCTCAGTGTTTCAAGTATCTTTCACCACAGCTTCAAACAAAGAGAAGACAGTCTAGACTCAGTGTTTCAAGTATCTTTCACCACAGCTTCAAACAAAGAGAAGACAGTCTAGACTCAGTGTTTCAAGTATCTTTCACCACAGCTTCAAACAAAGAGAAGACAGTCTAGACTCAGTGTTTCAAGTATCTTTCACCACAGCTTCAAATAAAGAGAAGACAGTCTAAACTCAGTGTTTCAAGTATCTTTCACCACAGCTTCAAACAAAGAGAAGACAGTCTAGACTCAGTGTTTCAAGTATCTTTCACCACAGCTTCAAACAACGAGAAGACAGTCTAAACTCAGTGTTTCAAGTATCTTTCACCACAGCTTCAAACAAAGAGAAGACAGTCTAGACTCAGTGTTTCAAGTATCTTTCACCACAGCTTCAAACAAAGAGAAGACAGTCTAATCTCAGTGTTTCAAGTATCTTTCACCACAGCTTCAAACAAAGAGAAGACAGTCTAGACTCAGTGTTTCAAGTATCTTTCACCACAGCTTCAAACAAAGAGAAGACAGTCTAGACTCAGTGTTTCAAGTATCTTTCACCACAGCTTCAAACAAAGAGAAGACAGTCTAGACTCAGTGTTTCAAGTATCTTTCACCACAGCTTCAAATAAAGAGAAGACAGTCTAAACTCAGTGTTTCAAGTATCTTTCACCACAGCTTCAAACAAAGAGAAGACAGTCTAGACTCAGTGTTTCAAGTATCTTTCACCACAGCTTCAAACAACGAGAAGACAGTCTAAACTCAGTGTTTCAAGTATCTTTCACCACAGCTTCAAACAAAGAGAAGACAGTCTAGACTCAGTGTTTCAAGTATCTTTCACCACAGCTTCAAACAAAGAGAAGACAATCTAAACTCAGTGTTTCAAGTATCTTTTACCACAGCTTCAAACAAAGAGATGACAGTCTAGACTCAGTGTTTCAAGTATCTTTCACCACAGCTTCAAACAAAGATAAGTCAATCTAGACTCAGTGTTTCAAGTATCTTTCACCACAGCCTAAAACAAAGAGAAATCCTTCTAGACTGTGATTCAAGTATCTTTAATCACAATCAACAACAAAATTCTCCCATAACAGCTGGCCATTTCATGAAATCAGCACTGATAAGATCTCGACATTAAAGTCGCTGGCTGCAGTGTATTTGTAGACAGAGTTAAATTGTTGATTGTAATTGAAATATTTGTTTAATGTTCTTTAGCAAAGCTACATAATTAAATATTTAAAAAAAAATTAAACAAAATATCTTTATACTAAAAAGCTGTTTATCTAACACAATAAAAAACAACGTAAACATTAAAAATATGACAAAATTTTCTAACCAATTCAACTGTTTATTAACAACCGGATAGATAATTATGCATATTTTTGTGCACCAAACTTATGTCACTACTCTATAATGATTATATCTGTGTTATATATATGTTATTATGTTTGATTGATCCAAATCCCAAAAGTCCAATAGGACGGCAACTATCACAAACTATTGATCTGTTTACACGAGTCTTTTTTCCACATCAACATCACCAGATGCTTGCAAAATTCTATGCCTATTACTCGTGGTCAACTGAAGATTGGTACTAAGTCACATTCATCAGATGATTGACTACACTCCATGTCAAGAAAAGCTTGGTTTAAATTCCGGTGTTTTAAGATCTATGGAGGTGTAGTATAAAACATACGCAGCAGAAGTCTGAAACAAAGGATGCGAGTATTTTATAACAAATGTTTTCCTTTCTCTACAATAGGTATGCACGCATATTGCTGTTAAACATAATAAACGTATCATAGATGAAATGGAAACTTTGAAAGCCACAAAACAGGAGAAATATGAAAATACTGCAGGCTCGTTTTGAATGATTATTCATGGCTAATAATGAACTACATATTACTGCCCACGCCTCCTTGTCCTGGGTTTGAGCGCTACTTAGTATTAACACAATCATACAATTGTAATGTAACTGTCTGATGATAAGGTCCGCATCCACATCTATAGACCCGATGTATGATGTATTCACGGAGGGCAAATGTCAAGGTGGATAATTATATTGTAGATCTGGTCCATGCATATTTATATATGACTTCATAATGATATGGCAGCAATACATGCACTCTTTTGTCTTGAACATAACATTGACATTGTCAGGTCTATATAATCACATTCTAGAAGTGGGCAGTGATTGGTTCTTGGCCAATCTGAACAGAAATGTGTACGTCAGATATACATTTGGTGTAGTATCCGGAATATAAGTCAACGTGATCCATTGGTTCCGATATACTTCAAACATTTTGACGTCAATCCTTAAAATGACATCATACAGTTGAGTAGACGACATTTTTATCCATTTCCCGGTAAATTTAACATTCAATAGTCATCATGATTAAAGAAATCACAAAATAATAGTTATGGAAAATAATACATAATAATAGATAATTATTAGACCTTTCTTAATTTAGCAACAACTAAAATATAAAAGAATTGTAATGAAGAAACCTTGCGACCTGCCCCATATTTGGCTATTCTTGAGATTTTGTGTTTTCTTAATTAGTATTTGGCTAATCTTATCGAGTAGTTAGGTATATATTGTTATATATGGATGTTTCATGCGACAAAATGAATTTACCGTAACACTGGACTCTGTGGTCTCGTATACTTCATGGTCATCAAACTTGTACCACTTCTGTGTGTTCGGATTTCTGCAACATGCTGTATCTATAAAGTGGAGAAAAAAGTGAAATATGCATATCAGGAATGGCCACATCCAGCAGACATAGCCTCCCCACAAAGCCAAAAAGCAGAGGGCAAAAGAGAGCGGTCAGTGGCTAAACAAATTGCTACTTGGGGTATAAACCAGGTTCTAGGGTGCACCAACCTCACATTTGCCCCAACAGGTTCTCTATCCCAAAACAAGTACTAGGTGTCTTGGTGAAATTACTCCAAAGCATTAAAACAGTGCTAAAATAAACTTCGTCTAACAGCTGAAATATTAAGACAAGATATTCATTCAGTCATCAATCATCAGCAAATGTCAAACTCCAACATTGATTAATTACTAGCAGAAGGTTTATATAAGACTATTTCAAAACAACACAGGGTCATTTAATTATGATGTCATCTGAAAAAAGGCTTGGTCAAAACAAGGTCAAAACAAGGCCGAGTCAATATGACCTTATCACAAACATGACAAGCCTATTTATGTTCTTGTCTCAAAACAAGGCCGAGTCAATATGACCTTATCACACACATGACAAGCCCTATTATGTTCTTGTCTCAAAACAAGGCCGAGTGAATATGACCTTATCACAAACATGACAAGCCCATTTATGTTCTTGTCTCAAAACAAGGCAGAGTCAATATGACCTTATCACAAACATGACAAGCCCTATTATGTTCTTGTCTCAAAACATGGCCGAGTCAATATGACCTTATCACAAACATGACAAGCCCTAATATGTACTAATCTGAAAACAACAAACTGTTACAGTATCTTGATAGTGAATGACTTTACACTTGTACTTCTAAGTTTGATAGACAGTGATGCAAAAATGAATAACAACAAAATAGTAGTAAAGAATTGTTTAATCCAATTAAACAATGATGATATCTCAAAACAAGGCCGAGTCAATTTGACCTTATCACAAAGTAAACACGCCAAGCCCTATTATGTTCTTGTCTCTTAACAAGGCCGAGTCAATAATAATGATCATATCACAAACACGACAAGTCTTACTATGTTCTTGACTCAAAACAAGGTCGAGTCAATATGACCTTATCACAAACACGACAAGCCCTATTATGTTCTTGTCTCAAAACAAGGCCGAGTCAATATGACCTTATCAGAAACTATCTGAAAACAACTAGCTAACTGTTACAGTATCTTGATAGTGAATGACTTTACACTTGTACTTCTAAGTTTGATAGACAGTGAAGCAAAAATGAATGAGAACAAAATAGTAGTGAAAAATTGTTAAATACAATTTAAATTTTTAGATCCGTTTTTTTAAATTAACACACTACATTATGTTCGTTTCTTAATGGCTATAAAGCTATACTCACAATGGCCGCCATCAAGTGTTCCAAAGTGATTCTGAAACAACAAAAAAACAACAAAATAAATATTAAGATTTTACATTATATTTAGTAGGTTCAATTTAGTGCTCTTAAAGATTTTTCCATCTTCACCTCACACTCATGTCATGCATGATACTTATAATCTGTCACCGAGGGTTAACTGTTTTGCGGGAACGAGGCTCTGCCGAGTTCCCGCCTAAAGAGTTCACCCGAGGTGACAGATTTTTCTATCTTTACCGAATGTCTCATGCAAGATACTTTTTCTTGCATACCTTTTATTATTTATAACATTTCTATGTATGTATACAAACTTTTAATTTTCCTTATGCTGAAATATTGACATTAACGCAAAACTTTTTTATTAATGACGTCAATAAGTTGAATATATGACGTCACTCACGTGGTGTAGGATCGAAATTTCCTACACGGGTGAAAACACCGGATGACCTGATCTGGTATGCAAGAAAAAAGGAGAAAACTAGAAAGTGTCCTCAGGACACTGATGCCCTGGGCCTACTGCTGCAACATTTGTAACAAAATTGTGTATCAGGTATTAATAACATGTGGTGATCATGACTAGTCAATGAGGTGCAAGTGCCACAAAATCTTATGACTAACATAAACACAATTTTAACAAATAACCATAACTCTGGTGAAAATGGTTGCAAGACAATGTCCTTTACAACAATCTTCACATAATGCCTATTCTAAAAAAAATAAGCCAAATAGAAAATGTGGAATTGATGCCGCAAACTTTTAGAAGTAAAATCCACAAAGGGGCATAACTCAGGTAAAAAAGTCAGCATCAAAAAATCTTTTCTTTACGATCATCTCTACACATAAAGCTTAATCATCTGTGCAAGTTTGAAAAAAAAAGTTATAAGCCATAAAAATTCAGATGGACGAACTAACTAATGGAAAGACGGATCTACACACCCGTACATCAAACCAGCATTGTGATTGCAAGTGGGCTCGGCAAAAACAACACACAGGTATCACCTACTCCACACACAGCAAAATAAAATATACCAAAGGAGATAATGACTTTATAAAGCAAATGTATGTGAATAAGTTGTTTTAATAATCAAAAAACTTTTCTTACCGAAACAGCATAGAGCCTATAAGGTTTGGCCTGCGGTCCACTCACAAAACTATTCATGTCAAGGCCACGGACGGGAAAGTCAACATGAGAATTGATCTTTGTTCGCCACTGTCCTTCATACACAAACCTACAAGTATACTTAAGTATTGAATCGATACTTGATGGTTTTCATTTAGTTTTGGAAAACAGTCAGATTGTTTAAAATGTGCAAGTATACATAAAGCTAGCCTTTCATATAATTCTTGCTTTTTGCGTTTGTTTTTAATTTAGACGTACTTGAATTAACTTCGAATTTTATAAACGTAGGTCAGGAAATCCCTAATCCGCCAAAGTATCATTTGGACAATGTTATTTTTA
This sequence comes from Corbicula japonica, assembly GCA_038501625.1. Lineage (NCBI taxonomy): Eukaryota > Metazoa > Mollusca > Bivalvia > Venerida > Cyrenidae > Corbicula > Corbicula japonica. The sequence continues at coordinate 72,372 of JAZAYU010000477.1, read as the reverse complement.
CACCTTTAACATTGCTTTTTGCTGCTTAAAATCCAAGAACCCTTGCTGTTCTACGGTCTTTTCAGTGAGCAAAATCAATCAAGTTATACTCATATATGGCACAATAAAAAATTTATGGAGCTTTATTGACCAATGTTAATAAATCAAAGAATTTTAATTTATGTGCTTAAATTGCAAGTATTACTGTTTCTTATTATTTAAATGTTTATTTTTGTTAAAGTATATGTTGAAGCCTCAAATAAAAATATTTTAGAACTTGTGGTATCGCATAAAGATAAAAAATTCATATTGTTAAAAAAGTGTGTCACACTCCTGACAACCACATAAGTGCTGTGTACTCAAAAATGTTTACAAAACATGACATAGACTTCTAGGAAAAAATATGCTCTTGTTTTGATGTAAAGGATATGTTGACAGAATATTGCAATATGTGCATAATGTCACACTCCTGACAAATTTAGCTGACATTTTCTGAAAGGAGCTGCAGACAAATATAATTTCAGTAGAGGTGATAATATTATAATTATTGCATCTAGAAACATTAAACTTAATGATACACAAAACATTTCTTATGTACTATTAATTTTTAAAATCCTATAAATTTATAAAGCAAAGATGTATTCATTTTCTTGAGGTATTTTCTAATCTACCACACTTGATTTAATAGCATAAATTTTGATTACTTTAAGTATAATATGCTTAATTTTATGATTATTTGATCATGCTATTTTGATGAAACTTCACAAATCTTTAAAGGGCATGATGAGACACCTTTGCAAAGTAGGAAAATGGAAGTAACTGTTCGTTGTACATTTTTATAACAGGAAACCCCAAACCAGCCTTTTTTTTTAAACAGCCCATTACATAGTAAACAAAGAATGCTTCACATATTCGATTTGAGCACAGTACAGTCCGACTTGTGCCTAGGACAATCTGTAAATGAATACCAACAGTAAATAAACACCACATGTTTTGTCTGATTTTAATTTTTTTAACTGTAAACAACTCCTGCTTTTAAAGGCCACTTTTGAGACTGTACCTGTTTAACGCTATCAGTAAAATAGGTGGCAGTTTCCAGATGACTATATTTTTCACAGAGTCCCTGTATGTCTTACACTGGGGGCATTTCCACCTAGAACTTCCCGTCATTTTCTCTTGTGCAGAGAACTGACGTAAACAGTCCTGAAATGTACAGGCAATGATGTTTAACAATGCTGTGTAGACAGTGATCAGTGTTACATTATTGTTCTAAAATGATACAGTTAAAAAGTAACTGTAATAACTCATTGAGAATAGTTAGTAAGTAAACACTGTTTTGGTGTTGTCCGACTAGCTCAGACGCTAGCATGCTAGGAGTTAAATGGCTGGGTGATGTCGCCTTACAAAACTGGTTAGATTGACACTTTTAGAAAATGGTATATTTCTCAGTATTTCTGTCAATAACTTACCTACAATTGGCATCTGTTAGACAAATGCAAAGGCAGAGATAAGAAAATAAACTTTACAGGTCAGTCCCATTACTTACCAGTAAAGTACATCTGTTAGATGAAGGTATTTCAAGAGACAAAAACACGAAGACCTGGAAAGTTATGCTTGCTTTATGACAAGTTAGCCGCATAAATTACCTGTAAGGTACACCTGTTAGAAGAAGGTATAGGGAGAGACAAAAACATGAAGGCCTGGAAAGTAATGCTTGCTTTGCGACAGGTTAGGCACATTATGGTCGACTTCAGCTGGCCCTACAATATAAACACAGGCATCAGTCTTAAAACCTAAAGTCAAATCACAGATCAAATATGTATGCTGAATTATTTCGATGAATAAATGTGATCATAAAATATTTGTCAGAAGTAGCAAAACACAGCCAAAACATAGAGAGAACAACAGAGCATGTATTTATGAGATGATCACATTTGAAATAAGACTCCACAACAAGAGAACCAAACCAGTTACCACCTTTGATTGGTCAGAGATAAACAATCTGCCACTGGGGATGGGGGGGGGGTCGAGCCAAGTACTGGTGGTATAACATGTATTCCGCTTAATTCCGTTTTCGGGGGATATTTTTAGCAAGATACTTTTTAATTGACACATGGAAGATTACAGGTTTTAGAATAAAAGAGTGAGAATTTGACTGTTCAAGGTTTTCCCTAAAAACAAAGAGTTCTTTCTCCTTCCTGAACATAAGGGAAAAATAGTTTTTAATGATTGTGCATGTTTAACTTTTATAATATTAGAGTTGATCAGAAAAAAATTGTATGAAAAAAAAAATCAATCGGAAAAGATGAAAAGAGGCATATCATCACATCATGACTTTGAATTTTATATTATTTGTCTATTTTAGGACCAATTTAATAAATTGTTTCTCACCAATTAGAAAGAAAAAAACATTCAATTATTGATTCAATTGTTGTAAATATGAAGTACATACCTGGAACAGTTCCACAATGATAGACTCATTGTGCAGTTTATGGTTTTTCCACGCAAGTTCAGCGGCTACTGTATCTGTCTTGTTCATCAATTTTAGGTTTTGTCTTAACCTGTCAATGAACAGTAAACATGAGTTCAGTACCCAACGTTATGAAACTGAGCATGGAAACCAGTCTCAAATCTCAAGCATCTGATTGGCTGAAATGGCGACCATTCGAATGGTCGCCATTTCAGCCAATGAGATACTTGAGATTTGAGGCTGGTTTCAAAAAAACTCAGCTTTATAACCTTCAGCGCAGGATCTCTTGACTGATATTTGATACCAGTCTTGAAACACCCACTTTTGACTGGTCAATTTAGATTTGTGAATTAATTTTACAAAACTATAGATTATTATAATAGATGTAAATGACTGTTTGGTTATGTGCAACTCAATATTTACACCAATTAACAGTAAAATTTAGATCCATTCTAAACGATGGTGTGTATATAGGTTTTTTAACACATAAATAGGTTTTCAACATATTTATACAACTGTTTTCATTTCTTATGGAAATTTAACCTGCGGTTTGTTTAACCCACTGGTAACGTTTCAAACAACTGGCTCCAGACTTTATATGACACAAGAGTATTATTATGAAGAATTTACTTTGTTCAGACTCTCATGAAGTCCATCCAGAAGAAATGTGAGAAACTCCTGACTATCCTGTTGCTCGTATCCTGCAAACATTGGCTGTTGTCTCCCAACCACTGACTGTAAATGATAAAATAGTATATAATAAAGGCCATAATGTGTGTGGTTTATCCAATGTTATACAGGGCGACCATACAGATGTTACTAAGTATCCTGCAAACATGGGCTGTTGTCTGCCAACAACTGTCTGTCAATGACAAAGTAGTATAAAATAAATGTCATAATGTTTGTGGTTTATGCAATGTTATCCAGGGCGACCATACAAATGTTACTAAGTATCCTGCAAACATGGGCTGTTGTCTGCCAACCACTGTCTGTCAATGACAAAGTAGTATAAAATAAATGTCATAATGTGTGTGGTTTATGCAATGTTATCCAGGGCGACCATACAAATGTTACTAAGTATCCTGCAAACATAGGCTGTTGTCTCCCAACCACTGTCTGTCAATGATAAAATAGTATATAATTAAGGTCATAGTGTGAGTGGTTTATGCTATGTTATCAAGGGCGACCATACAAATGTTACTTAGTATCCTGCAAACATGGGCTGTTGTCTCCCAATCACTGACTGTCAATGATAAAATAGTATATAATAAAGGCCATAATGTGTGTGTGGTTTATGCAATGTTATCAAGGGCGACCATACAAATGTTACTTAGTATCCTGCAAACATGGGCTGTTGTCTCCCAATCACTGTCTGTCAATGATAAAATAGTATATAATTAAGGTCATAATGTGAGTGGTTTATGCAATGTTATCAAGGGCGACCATACAAATGTTACTTAGTATCCTGCAAACATGGGTTGTTGTCTCCCAAACACTGACTGTCAATGATAAAATAGTATATAATAAAGGCCATAGTGTGTGTCGTTTATGCAATGTTATCAAGGGCGACCATACAAGTGTTACTAAGTATCCTGCAAACATGGGCTGTTGTCTCCCAACCACGGACTGTCAATGATAAATAAGATAAATATAGAATAAAGTTCGTAGTGTGTGGTTTATGCAATGTTATACAGGGCGACCATACTGGTGTTACTAAGTATCCTGCAAACATGGGCTGTTGTCTCCCAACCACGGACTGGCAATGATAAATTAGATAAATATAGAATAAAGGTCGTAGTGTGTGGTTTATGCAATGTTATACAGGGCGACCATACTGGTGTTACTAAGTATCCTGCAAACATGGGCTGTTGTCTCCCAACCACTAACTGTCATTGATAAAATAGATAAATATATAATAAAGGCCATAATGTGTGTGGTTTATGCAATGTTATACAGGGCGACCATACAAATGTTACTTAGTATCCTGCAAACATGGGCTGTTGTCTCCCAACCACGGACTGTCAATGATAAAATAGATAAATATAGAATAAAGGTCATAGTGTGTGTGGTTTATGCAATGTTATACAGGGCGACCATACAAATGTTACTTAGTATCCTGCAAACATGGGCTGTTGTCTCCCAAACACAGACTGTCAATGATAAAATAGTATATAATAAAGGCCATAGTGTGTGTGGTTTATGCAATGTTATCAAGGGCGACCATATTGTTGCTCAAATCCTGCAAACAGAAACTGTTGGCTCCTAAGCACTGACTGTCAATGATAAAATAGTATAGAATAAAGGCCATAATGTGTGTGGTTTATGCAATGTTATCTAGGGCGACCATACTTTTGCTAGTATTCTGCAAACATGGACTGTTGTCTTCCTACCACTGACAATGATAAAATAGTAAACAAAGAAAGTCATAGTGTGTTTGTGGTTTTACGCAAATCCAGGAGCTTAGATATAGACCGTCAATGATTAAAAAGTATACAGTAAAAACCCTCATTACGGACACTCAGTATTAGGGGCAACCCGGTATTACAGGCAAGTTTTTAAAGAACAGATATTCTCTTTTCTTCTTGATTCAACCCCACAATTAAGGACAACCCGCTATTAAGGACACTTTCCCTCAGTCCCTTAGGTGTCCGTAATAGAGAGGTTTCACTGTACAAAGTCTTAGTGTGTGTTCTTTATGCCATATTGTCTGCAGCTTAGGTAAAGAGTGACCGCCAAAATTCAGGGGTTTTCAGCAAGACTATGTTAAATTCATAAAAGTCAAGAAGGAGTTTCTACAGTCTTGCATGCAAACAGCAATATATGAACACCAGCTTGCAGTTCTGAGGCCAACAGGAATGATACTGGTTCAGTGGTTGTCATTTATGCTCACAGGCATGCCATGGTTGAGATAAAACTGTCTGCTTGACATTATTGCACAAAATTAAAACAAACTAACATGTTGATTTCTCATCTGTCAACATGATCTGAATACTGAATAACAATTTTAAGTGTGTTATTTGCAATCAGCAAAAAGACAGTTCTGTCTGAAACTTACGAAACTAAAATATGTCAAAGTAATGAAAAGGTTAATGTTCAATCACCACATATGGATAAAACAAGAATGTGTCCTAGGACGCTGATGCCCTCACTGCTGCAACATAATTTTTAATAACAAAAGGCCATAACTCTGGTAAAAATGGTAGCAGAAAAAACCCTTTCTTTACGATCATCTACACATCCTGCTTGATCATCTGTGCAAGTTTGAAAGAGATCTGCCTTATAGTTTAGGTGGAGTTGATGCCACAAGATTAAGGAACGTACGGACTGACATACATACTGACTGACGAGTGCAACTCTAGATGCCTACCACTTTGTGGGGGGCATAAAACCTTTGAGCAATGGTTAACTTCATGTTTGATAATTTAAAAGACCTTAAATCAAACCGAGCCTGCAAAATTTTAATATTTGTCGTGTTTGATGGCTTTCAAAGTTCCCTTTTCATCTGTTAAAAAGTTGCTTAAAGGCAGTTTAGATTTACGACACAAACTATTTGATAGTTTAATTTCAATGGGATATGTTTTTGCACTCATTTTTTTTAGTTTGAAAACCTAACCCTCTGTGAAAGATAATGATAACACATTTTTCAGATATTTCTATTTGTCTGACCTTGAAATCTCTCGGGGTGATGAACCTGTACTGTCCGGACCACAGCGCCTTCACCAGGTAGGAAAAATCGTCTGTCACCTCCCATAAACTATCTGACTTTTCACTCCTGTAATGTTAAGCAAAATAAATACTGCAGCACTCAACAACTGTCACCTCCCATAAACTATCTGACTAATCACTCCTGTAATGTTATACAAAATAAATACTGCAGCACTCAACAACTGTCACCTCCCATAAACTATCTGACTTTTCCCTCCTGTAATGTTATACAAAATAAATACTGCAGCACTCAACAACTGTCACCTCCCATAAACTATATGACTTTTCACTCCTGTAATGTTACATAAAATAAATACTGCAGCACTCAACAACTGTCACCTCCCATAAACTATCTGACTTTTCACTCCTGTAATGTTACATAAAATAAATACTGCAGCACACAACATCTGTCACCTCCCATAAACTATATGACTTTTCCCTCCTGTAATGTTTTACAAAAAAAATACTGCAGCACTCAACAACTGTCACCTCCCATAAACTATCTGACTTTTCACTCCTGTAATGTTACATAAAATAAATAAAGCAGCACACAACATCTATCACCTCCCATAAAATATCTGACTGTTCACTCCTGTAATGTTACATAAAATAAATACTGCAGCACTCAACAACTGTTATAACACAATTAACTCACTACTGCAGATAAATAGTTATATGTAATATACAGTATATCCCCTCATTAAGACCACTCCGAAATTAAGACCACTCCGAAATTAAGACCATCCCCGAAATTATGACCACCCCGAAATTAAGATCAGCCCGAAATAAAAACCACCCGAAAATAAGATCACCATGAAATTAAGACCACCTCGAAATTAAGACCAACCCGAAATAAAGACCACCTCGAAATTAAGACCACCGTGAAATTAAGACCACCTCGATAATAAGACCCCTATAACGATGACCAATTTAATAGTTTTGCACTGTTTTCAACCTCTTTAATAAGACCACCCCGCTATTAAGACCACATTTTCCCAGTCCCAAATCTGGCCTTAATAGCGGGTTTCACTGTACAACATTCCCATATGTAATGCAGCATTCAACAACTACTGAATAATTATAATTATGTAACATAACATAATACACATATAACTTGCAAAAGTCAACTGCTGTGAATAGTTACTGTTTAATATGTGTCATAACATAATACACATATAAATTCAACAGTCAACTGCTGTGAATAGTTACTGTTTAATATGTATCATAACATAATACACATATAAATTCAACAGTCAACTGCTGTGAATAGTTACTGTTTAATATGTATCATAACATAATACACATATAAATTCAACAGTCAACTGCTGTGAATAGTTACTGTTTATTATGTATCATAAAACAATACACATATAAATTCAACAGTCAACTGCTGTGAGTAGTTACTGTTTAATATGTATCATAAAACAATACACATATAAATTCAACAGTCAACTGCTGTGAATAGTGACTGTTTAATATGTATCATAAAACAATACACATATAAATTCAACAGTCAACTGCTGTGAATAGTTACTGTTTATTATGTATCATAAAACAATACACATATAAATTCAACAGTCAACTGCTGTGAATAGTTACTGTTTAATATGTATCATAAAACAATACACATATAAATTCAACAGTCAACTGCTGTGAATAGTTACATTTAGAGGTCCAAACGAATTTTTAAGAGGCCTAACTAATCTAGGGGGTCCTGGGCATTCTCCCCCTGAAAACTTTGAAAATCTATAAGCCTAATCCTGCATTTTTAGGTATTTTATAGCCGTTTTTTTATTGGGAGTGCTCATTTACCTATTAATGTCATACAGGTACATGTCAGTTACCAGGTACGTGACAAGAGGAGATGTGTTGTTCAAGCACTGTATTGTACTATTCATGTAGCACGTGTTACCTAGGTTACGGAGACCTGTCAGTGATCTCCCCTGAAAAATATAACAACAAGCAGTTATCTAAATGTGAAAAGTCCGCATATATTGCTAGCTTTATAGCCTTTTTAGCAAAAAGTCTACAGCTACAGCTTTTACAGAATGCTGTTGGAATCCAAGTTGAAGCTAAAACTTTTACATAACACTGTTCAAATTCAAGTTGTGGCCAAAACTCTGTTTCAATCACGGTTGCTGCAGAAACTTCTCCAGAACTCTTTCATATTCCAGTAAAACTGTTGTGGTTATAACTTCTGTTTAAATGCCAGTTGTAGCTTTCGTATAACTATGACATATTCAAAAAGTAAATTGCTGTGGTTGGTATTTGGAATTAGAGATCTTACTAAACACACTGCATGGAGAAATAATTTGTGAAAAAAATACCAAGATTAACAAAAAAAAATTCTTTCTACCAGTCAGTGATTAATGTACCACCGGGGATTTTAACCGATTTTGGAGTGCAGCAACTTCATAACTGCCCTTTGAGGCAGAGGGTTACACAATTTGCAAGGGAGATCAATAAGAAGTTTGACGGTGATTTACACTACATACCACATTGCCATATACAGGATTGAGGTCCCTTCTTTTGGCAGGCAGAGCAACTGGCTGCAATCTACAAAAAAAAGATAGATGAAAAGGTAACTTTAAAAGTCACCATACACAACAAATATAAAAAAATTTACATGAAATAATGAATGCTTGGTTTGATTGAACTCGTTCAAGGGCAGAAATGGAAATGCTCACTTTAATGCCCACACCACCAAGCCTTGGTGCAACTCATTATTTACACCAATGAACAGTACAAGACAGTACGAGAATATTACAGTAGTTCCAGAACAAGTGAAGCATGCACTCAGAAAACATAGTCTCCCCACACATCCAAACAGTACAAGACAGTACGAGAATATTACAGTAGTTCAAGAACAAGTGAAGCATGCACTCAGAAAACATAGTCTCCCCACACATCCAAACAGTACAAGACAGTACGAGAATATTACAGTAGTTCAAGAACAAGTGAAGCATGCACTCAGAAAACATAGTCTCCCCACACATCCAAACAGTAGAAAGAAAAAGAAAGCATGGGATAATAAAATGATAAATTAAAAAATTGGACACCACAAACAACAAACCAAAGATTAGACAACACAAAAAACAAACAACAAATAGCTACCACAAACAGAGAACAAAAAGGATAACTATTACTATTTCTTGTGGTCAGTGAATGAAAGCAGTGAAATTCTGCTAGATCATTTGGGACATACCACAAGAAACACCGTAATATTCATATTTCAATATGACTTATTCTCAGCGGTTAAAAGTGTTAAGGATCCATGTTTGACCATTTTAGACCTCCTACCTTTTCATAGGTTGGTTTCCCCTGTCTACAGAGGGTAGTGCTCGTCTCGCTGTGACACTGGATTCATCATCAACCATCTTGGCGATGTTGGGAGAGGAACTGTAACGTTTCAGCCCAGACTGTGGCATAGAAGGCTCATCTCTCAGTCTTGTGGTGTATGTTCCACCAGTCTGTATCTCTATAAGATGTCAAATAAACTAGAATAGGTACACTGATGCCCCCACCGTTACAACAACATTTAACTCTGGTAAAAATTTGTCACAGAAAAAATCTTTTATTTACAATCATCCACATATCCTGCTTGATCATCTGTGCAAGTTTGAAACAAATCTGCATGATAGTTAACGAGGAGTTGATACCACAAGATTTTGGGGACGTACCTCCAGAGGGACATATAAACAGATGAGTTCACATCTATATGCCTCCGACTTCATTAGGCATTACAAAAAGTTCATTACTCCTTGGGCTACGACTTATATTGATATGCAACAAAAGCAGTTTGTTTGTTTGTTTGTTTGTGGTTTAACGCATGGTTTCAACAGCTTTCTAGGTTATATCCCGGCGGTCAGTCCACCTAACCGGTGTTCCTGGGTCTCCAACCAGTACTAACCACTTTCTCCGCAAGCAACTGACTGCTTCCTCACTTGAATCAGAGGTGAGGGACAAATGACTCTCAGACGCAATGTCCGAGTTCAATTGTCGCGGAGAAATTTTTCCCGCTTCGGCTGGGGATCGAACTCACGACCCCTGGATTAACAATCCGATGCTCTGTCCACTGAGCTAGCCGGGCGGGCGTGCACCAAAAGCAGATTCAGGTTGGCTTACACATTTGCATAGTCTTATAAGGATCTAACCTGTTCTTTTTTCAAATGATTAAATTTGTTAAACTGTTTAGATCCAAATCAGACTGCATTTACATGTAAGTTAATCTTGATTTTAACAACACTGGTGAGGATATATTGCTGGTCTGGGTGTAATATTACCCGAGCTGCAGACGAGGGATAATATGACACCCAGACCGGCAATATATCCTCACATACCCTTTCAAGAAACCAAATAATTGTTTTATTATACTGCAAAGACTTTTTCAGACAAAAATAGTTAGAAAGCATCGATTTTCATTTATTTCGCTTATTTAATGCCGAACGGCTTAATTCCCCTCTTAGAACCTTAATAATTAAATGTCTGACGTCACTTCTACAGAAATTGAATGGACTATCGATTTGATATTTATTTACAAAATTATAGACACAAATATTTTCTGTAACAATTTTAGTAATCCCTAAGCATACCGCTTCATAATTTACATGATCAGCTTCAAATTATGCATTTGTAAGGAAATTCAAAACAAAATGGCAGACGTCAACAAAAGGTAGGAGGCCAGAGAGGGAAATTAAGGCACGTGAGTTAATATATCTACGGTAAATACGGATATACATCAACGGCACATTATCCAATCAAATTCAAGCAAATTTCTTTGCAGTATAATAATGCTACTTATCAAATTGCTTTAACTTAATTAATATTTATTTTCTATGATAAAACCGATATTTATTTCATTTTTAAAATGCAAATGAGACATTTTTTTTTCTTGCAAAATTTGACCTCTATTACCTAATTCTCCTGCATCATAATGACCTGCATCATAATTTTCAGAATTAGGTGGGGTAAAAAGTGGAAAAATTCAAATTTACATGCATCAATATGCAGAAATCTGCATCTTTTGAAATCCCTGCTTTCTTTATCCCTTGAGTATATTGAGCATAAAACTGAAATACTGCTGAAAATTCTACTGACGACCGATTTTCCATAATGTAGAACTGTTTTAATTTCGTTAGTCTTATTTTCGCTAATATTTGTGAATCGCTTCTATCACGAATATATAAATATTGCGAATATATGATGAGTTTGCATATATCCAAATATGAGTATATCCAAACATAGGCGACTTAACATAGAACTGTTCATCACTCAAACGTCACATAGTTTATAATACCTTTAACGACATCTCGAAATAATAAATATGCGAAAAAATAAAATTGCTGATTTTTTTACAAAAATTACGAAAATTTTTACTTCGCGAAATTAAAGTGTTTACAATATTTAGAGGCTGCTATGTTTTGGATGTCATGATAAAGGTGAATGTTACCCTGTTCTCCAGGTCATGATAAAGGTGATTTTACCCTGTTCTCCGGGTCATGATAAAGGTGATTTTACCCTGTTCTCCGGGTCATGATAAAGGTGATTTTACCCTGTTCTCCGGGTCATGATAAAGGTGATTTTACCCTGTTCTCCGGGTCATGATAAAGGTGATTTTACCCTGTTCTCCGGGTCATGATAAAGGTGATTTTACCCTGTTCTCCGGGTCATGATAAAGGTGATTTTACCCTGTTCTCCCGGTCTTACCCTGTTCCCCCGGTCGGTCCCACTGTGTTGTGCCATCATTGTGGTTGATGTAGAAGTATCGGTTTGTACGAGGATCCAACTTCTTCTCCCATCATGTCCTCAAATTTGGGGCATGAATGTTCTTCGGCTTCGATTTTGCCTCCCAGGTAGAGACACTATCATTTCGCTCCCAGGTAGAGACACTATCATTTGAAATTTCGCTCCCAGGTAGAGACACTATCATTTGAAATTCACAGTAGCGCTATTTGTGCAGTGTGGCGGCCGTAAAAAGTCTCCCAGATTTCGCTCCCAGGTAGAGACACTATCATTTGAAATTCACAGTAGCGCTATTTGTGCAGTGTGGCGGCCGTAAAAAGTCTCCCCGTACATATAGTCAGTACTGTTATCAGTAAATTAACCCGTTACCGATGTCATGCAGTGATTGTTACGTATATCAGGGCTATCCGATCAACGTTTTTTTGGCGTTGTCCCGGTTAGCTCAGTTGGTTGCGTCGCAGGAATTGCATGGCTAGGCGCTGTCGCCGTGACGGTGCGGGTTCGCTCCCAGGTAGAGACACTATCATTTGAAATTCACAGTAGCGCTATTTGTGCAGTGTGGCGGCCGTAAAAAGTCTCCCCGTACATATAGTCAGTACTGTTATCAGTAAATTAACCCGTTACCGATGTCATGCAGTGAATGTTACGTATATCAGGGCTATCCGATCAACGTTTTTTTTGGCGTTGTCCCGGTTAGCTCAGTTGGTTGCGTCGCAGGAATTGCATGGCTAGGCGCTGTCGCCGTGACGGTGCGGGTTCGCTCCCAGGTAGAGACACTATCATCTAAAATTCACATTGATTTTCAATCTTTAGTTCATGTACATGTATTTCAGCGAATTATGACAGGGGTTCCACTAGCTGCTGAATCCCAAGAGTCATTTTGATATTTAAGGGGATTGGGCAAATAAATAGCAAAAATACCCCTTATTTAAGGACAAAATGACCCTTCGGCTAAAATCTTAGGGGTCATAATCAGGCTTTTTGTAAAATTTCAAGTGTCAAATGGTCATCTTCCGGGTCAATTGGAACCCCTGTATACTAATAATAGTCAGTCTGTGAAATGAAATTGTTTTTTTTCTCTGTTTTGAAACTCCTAAATACCATCATTATTTTCACTGTTTTAAGTTGTCACTATTTTAAGAACCTTACAAATTTTTCTGACGGGAAAAACATGAAATAAAAAGAAAAAAAATCTTCTTTACATACCATTCATTAGGCGGAATTTTTCGTCTGCTATTCTTTGGCTTCCTCTGCTCTCTTCCGGTTTTCTTCATCCCTCTGCTTTTTTTCTCTCTCTCTCCTGCCTCTCATGTTCGGCCTGTTCTCTCTCCAACCTCAGCTTCTCTCTTTTTTCAAGCTCAAGACGATCCGCCTCAGCCTACAGATAAGTCAAAGTCTGAGTAATATTTGCAAACTTTCTTTTCCATGTAGTAACATTTAATTTTGTGGGGACGAATTTGTGCAAAACCCGTAAATAACAAATCTGCTCGGGCATAAATTCGCGCAACTGTATTTTTTATAAAGAAACACTGTTAAATGGTTCAATTTTGCTGGGGTTGAATTTTGGACTGTAGGAAAAATATGCGAAAATTAAACCCGCTCAAAATAAAATGACTTAACCGTATCTGAAACCTAACTTTTTATCATCTTGAAAGAAGCAAGTGCAGTTATGCCACATAATCATGTATACTACTTCTGTAAAAAAGTACCTAAGATTATAAAACTAAAACAGGAAGCAAATCTTAAATCTCAAGCAATTGACAGACAGACATGGGGAGTATATTCCTTTTGGGCCAATCAGATGCTTGAGAAATAATTTGAGACTGGTCTCCAAACTCATTTTAATGATCTTGTGCCAATAACACGACAAGTATCATTAACACAGCAAGTAAGAAAATGACCCAGATGATACTTTAAAAATGGTTTGACTAGTTGAAAAAAGATCTGGTCCCCCATATCGAAAATTTGATATGCTTATACTCATTTTCAACTTGGTCTGTTTATTCCAATTCTAAGTACATTTTTGTAGGTTTTTTTACTTGGAATATTTAAATTAATATTATATTAAACACACTCTTATAAAATCAATAAAGATAAATACTATAAGAGTTACCAGGATATTATATAGCATAGTTCTGAGTTCAAACTCAAATATCTGAGTACAGTGTTTTTACAGAAATAGTTTTGTGTTAACTTGGGAAAAGGAATAATTGGACAACACATTTTTAAAACTGGATTTTAAATTATATGTAAGTTGTTCTAAAAATATTAATTAATCAAGATCAATTTTTATGGTAAGCATTTTAAAAATGGTAACTTTTAGTATAAAACAAATCCAACTTGTAATATTGGAAGCTGGACCCAAAGATGGAAAATTATCTCAGAACAGAAATAAGAAAGTTCTTATAGATAAAAACATGAACTTTGAAAACCACCATAACTGACAAATATGACAAAACGTTCCATAGGACCCTGGGTCGCTCACCTGTCAACAACTGCTCAATGGTTGCAAGAGTTGTGTGCAATTTTGGTAAAATCAAGTCAAAAATTTAAAAAATAAGCTACTATTGTGGAGAAAATGTAACAACATGATGCTCTATACAAAATATCTAAGCTCTAGGCCTTAAGGTTTCAGAGAAGAATATTTTTAAAGATTTACTATATAACACAACGGACAATGTAATAAAACAACGGACGTCAGACAAATTGCGATCACAAAACTACGTGACAGGTGAGCTAAAATGATGTAGACTCAGTTTGCTTGTCCCTGTTCATGGTCATTACTGCCCCCGCCACCTAGCGCTTGGGGAGTATGTTAATCACGTGACAGGTGAGCTAAAATGATGTAGGCTCAGTTTGCTTGTCCCCGTTCATGGTCATTACTGCCCCCGCCACCTAGCGCTTGGGGAGTATGTTAATCACGTGACAGGTGAGCTAAAATGATGCAGACTCAGTTTGCTTGTCCCTGTTCATGGTCATTACTGCCCCCGCCACCTAGCTTGGGGAGTATGTTAATCACGTGACAGGTGAGCTAAAATGATGTAGGCTCAGTTTGATTGTCCCTGTTCATGGTCATTACTGCCCCCGCCACCTAGCGCTTGGGAAGTATGTTAATCACGTGACAGGTGAGCTAAAATGATGTAGGCTCAGTTTGATTGTCCCTGTTCATGGTCATTACTGCCCCCGCCGCCTAGCTTGGGGAGTATGTTAATCACGTGACAGGTGAGCTAAAATGATGTAGGCTCAGTTTGATTGTCCCTGTTCATGGTCATTACTGCCCCCGCCACCTAGCGCTTGGGGAGTATGTTAATCACGTGACAGGTGAGCTAAAATGATGTAGGCTCAGTTTGATTGTCCCTGTTCATGGTCATTACTGCCCCCGCCACCTAGCTTGGGGAGTATGTTAATCACGTGACAGGTGAGCTAAAATGATGTAGGCTCAGTTTGCTTGTCCCTGTTCATGGTCATTACTGCCCCCGCCGCCTAGCGCTTGGGGAGTATGTTAATCACGTGACAGGTGAGCTAAAATGATGCAGACTCAGTTTGCTTGTTCCTGTTCATGGTCATTACTGCCCCCGCCACCTAGCGCTTGGGGAGTATGTTAATCACGTGATAGGTGAGCTAAAATGATGTAGACTCAGTTTGCTTGTCCCTGTTCATGGTCATTACTGCCCCCGCCCCCTAGCTTGGGGAGTATGTTAATCACGTGACAGGTGAGCTTAAATGATGTAGACTCAGTTTGCTTGTCCCTGTTCATGGTCATTACTGCCCCCGCCACCTAGCTTGGGGAGTATGTTAATCACGTGACAGGTGAGCTAAAATGATGTAGGCTCAGTTTGATTGTCCCTGTTCATGGTCATTACTCCCCCCGCCACCTAGCTTGGGGAGTATGTTAATCACGTGACAGGTGAGCTAAAATGATGTAGGCTCAGTTTGCTTGTCCCTGTTCATGGTCATTACTGCCCCCGCCACCTAGCTTGGGGAGTATGTTAATCACGTGACAGGTGAGCTAAAATGATGTAGGCTCAGTTTGCTTGTCCCTGTTCATGGTCATTACTGCCCCCGCCACCTAGCGCTTGGGGAGTATGTTAATCACGTGACAGGTGAGCTAAAATGATGTAGGCTCAGTTTGCTTGTTCCTGTTCATGGTCATTACTGCCCCCGCCACCTAGCGCTTGGGGAGTATGTTAATCACGTGACAGGTGAGCTAAAATGATGTAGGCTCAGTTTGCTTGTCCCTGTTCATGGTCATTACTGCCCCCGCCACCTAGCGCTTGGGGAGTATGTTAATCACGTGACAGGTGAGCTAAAATGATGTAGGCTCAGTTTGCTTGTCCCTGTTCATGGTCATTACTGCCCCCGCCACCTAGCGCTTGGGGAGTAATTTATCATGTTCATTGCTGCCCCCGCCACCTAGCGCTTGGGGAGTAATTTATCTGGAGTCTGAAGATGTTGATATTACACTAAAAGGAAGTATCCACTTAGGGGTTTGAAACTGATGTTAAAGTAAGGGGAAGCAACCACTACAGAGTTTGATGAGTATCCACTTAGGGGGTTGAAACTGATGTTAAAGTAAGGGGAAGCAACCACTACATAGTTTGACGAGGTTGATGATCTTACTGTTCTGTCTTCTTCTTGCTTCATATGTCTGGCTTGTTTGTTGATATGAGATCCTTTTGGAGGAAAGTGTAAGGTTCGTGCACCCTAGAACCTTGTTAAAATCCCTAATGGCAATTTGATTTACCATTGACTGTTTCAAGGCGGTAACCCTTCATGTTATCATTTGTGTTATTATATAATTGTTTGTGGTGTCTGTAACGTTGTAAAACTGATCATTTTAAATATGAGGGAGGGGGTGTTCGAAATGTAATGCAAATGCAATTATTTTGTAGAACATAGATTGATTTTCAAACGGTTTAACATACCTTTAGATGCATCAATCATTTCTTTAAATATTCTAAATATATTGGCCAGTTTTGGGTAGTACTACAATAAAGTAGCCGTGTCAGAATCTGTATATGGTATGCAAAGTCACTGCGAATTTTCAGGGCAAAATCCAAACAAAAATGTTTGGTTCATCATCGTTTTTTTACTTCTGAATTATTATTTTGAAGAAATTATGATTTCCTGTTAGAATAAAGTATTTTCTATTACTTTATTACAATTTAACTATTAAAAGTATAAGTTTAACAAATAACTTAAATTAATGACGGCGTCTTAGCAGGTCAACAATGGAAACACTTTTTCGATTAAGAGTTCAATTTAATAATATGTATTGGAATCTCACCATTTATACATGGATATACTGCCTGAGTAGTTATCTTTAACACAAACTTGGCATTTTTAAAATTGTTTATTGCTTAAATTGCAATCTCGATTTTAAACGGTCTTTCAGCAACTTGAAGGTGAAATTAAATACCATTATATATTTACTTGCTTTTATACATGTATACATTAAAACTTGTACTGCACGATTATTGATATATATATATATTAATTTTGACCAATCAGAACATTTCTATTACACTAGTCGAACATATTCGTTTTCAGTTTATATGTTTTTGTTTAGTCAGTTTTAGAAATTGTTAGAAATTGATGTCTGGGCGTTCATTTCACCAAGAAAACTTGTACTTGTTTGTTAATAAGAGAACATGTTGGGGCAAGTGTGAGGTTGGTGCATCCTAGAACCTGGTTTAAACCCCTAGTGGCAATTTGTTTTGCCACTGACCGTTCCAAGGCGGTAACCCCAAAGGTTCTCTTTTTCGTTAATTGTTTATGGCGTCCTATTTCAATTGACATACTTATATCAAACATGCGCTCTATATTCCTCTCTTCTCTTTTGCTGCATTAGGAGCCTGTGTTTTGTGAGTGTGGCGATTCCTGATATGCATATTTTACTTGTTGTTCAAATAAAAATTATTTTAAAAAGCAACTGTTATGTTTCATGCAACATGTTTTAGAAACAATCGTTATTGCAAAGGTAAATATAGGCACTTTTAACGTCCCTATATCTTTTTTTGTGAAAATAAGAAACAAACTAATCTGGTTTCATACACCTGCTTGTAATCACTTACACAAACGTACAAAAAAACTACGCCAAGTTTTGTTTTATTTTGTTAAAAGAAATGTTTACATTATTTTCAAAAAGTGAATATAATTTATATTTTGGAACACATAAATCTCTGAATTTCCGTCAAACGACATCCTTTTGTGATAATACGGTAACTGTATATAAATAAGGGAGAGCAATGCTATATCAGAAGCTATGTATATTTTGTCTGTATGATCTACTATGTTCCCTTTTAACACCGCCTGCAGTTTTTAAACGCTTTAATATTATCAGAATCGATACAAGTAACAGATTAAACCATAATCGTAATTTTAACCCAAGGGAAAAGTGCGAGGGCAGTTATATGCATTTAACCCTGAACAAGAGGAAAAGTGCGAGTGCAGTTTTATGCATTTAACCCTGAACAAGGGGAAAAGTGCGTGGGCAGTTATATGCTTTCTTTTACTGCCCATGAACAGTCTTATTCAATCTGCAATATTTTTATATTTATCGTGTTCGGTGCCATTTAAGTTCGATTTTCATCAAGTATATATTTTAGGGTTAGGGTTTACCTTTGCAATAACCATTGTTTCTAAAAAATGTTGCAGGAAACATAACAGTTGTCTTTGAAAATGAATTTTATTTGCCAAGACATAATATTTAAATGCATGTTATCAAATTACTCTGTTTGCGATTTGTCTTTCTTTTACTGTTCGTTTATATCGTTTAACAACTTTTATCTTTCTAGAAAAGCTATTCGTAGTAAGGCATAACACGAACGAAAATTTAACATGGAGTTATTCTCCATGTTTTAAAAACAATTTGTTGAATCCGAACATGTATGTAGTTAGTTTGAAAGCAGACCTTGTTAGTTAAGAACCGTACTCTAGACATGACTATATTTACTATTGCTGAACGAAACTATATTTTGCGATAACATTAGGTTAGATGTCATGTTAATGTAGAACCCCGTCAGTTTAGACTAAATTAACAGGTATTAAGTGCAGACTATTGAATGTAGATCTAAGTGTAGCGTTTTGACACCTGTTTTAATATTGATTCCAAGTTATGTCTTTTTAAGAACTTTTGAATCAGTTAAACAAGTGCAATCGGCGTGTCACACTATGCTATATTCCAAACTGAGGACTCCGAGTTGCTGCCTCGAAACCAACAACGCAAAATAATATTGCCACCGGAAGTTGAAACCAGGTTTAAGGATGCATGAACTTTAAACTTGCCCCTACATTTCACAATATGAACGAACAAGCGCAAGTTGTTTTATGAATAAACCCTAACCTACCCATCCATTTGACAACATATACTGTAAGATGCAAAGGCAAACAAACATACAAAAGAAAGGAAAAAGTACTATAGCGCGTGGAATCAAATCAGGATTATCATAAAAGCATGAATAACGGCAGGAGATCGATATTTTACGTGTAATCCCCCGAGTACTCACTTTCGTTAATTAAGTTGACAAGAGTTTTAAGATGTCTCAAAGTAGCAAGTTAGTGGTCTTAAATGAGCGAATACTTTCCTTTTTCATCTACAGTTACATGAGGCTATCTTACCAGGAAAGTATAAACAAACCTTTAAGACTAAATATTATGACTGCATGATTTGAAATATTCTAACAAACATATCAATATTTAAAGTATGTGTGTCTGTTAAGAATGTTAGTATCATCATTAGAATGACATCATCAAAAGTTGTCCGCTTTTTAATTCTGATCTCAGAAACTTATAATTTTGCAGTTAGTGTACTCACGAGTTTAAAATATAAAAATGGCCACCAATCTAAGGTTTTGTTTAATACTCGTATGCCATTTAGTCCAGTTTCCCAATTATCTTTACTCGCACAAATATGACGACACCAGGAAATTGTAAGTTGTTGGCATGTGTTCCTCATAAAGCGCTTTGTTTCAACACCCAGTTCATTATACATTCTACTAGTAGGTGAATGTAAAATTACTGGTCAATGACCCCTACCCCAATCTAAACCGTCTTGCTTTCTCAAGTACAACAGCTTATCAAAAAGTTCTGGTTACTGGCACACATACGATGATGACGGAATCATTCGAAAAGATAACATTAGTTTCAGACTCTCAAACTTTAAGCCTTATGTAATTATGACATATATACAGAGTACATAACCTTAAGTTCAAGGATAAGCCAGTTCGACTTACGGGCAGCGCTACAAATTTGGTACCTCTATTTATAAACAAGTAATAGGCATTCCAATGGGTACTAATTGTGCACCCCTTGTTGCTGATCTGTTTTTATACTGTTATGAAAGAGATTTTATGTTATCACTTTCTACAGAACATCAAGATGATATTATTACAGCTTTTAACAACACCTCGAGGTACCTTGATGATTTATTAAATATAGATAATAACCATTTTCCATCACTAGTTAATAAGATTTATCCTAAAGAACTACAGCTTAATAAAGCGAACACTACAGAAAAGCAAGCAAACTTCCTTGATTTAAATCTGTCCATTGAAAATGGTTACGTCACTACTAAAATTTATGATAAAAGAGATGATTTTAATTTTAATATAGTAAATTTTCCGTTTTTAGACGGCGATGTTCCTCGTGCTACATCTTACGGGGTTTATATCTCACAACTTGTTCGCTTTTCAAGAGCTTGCAACGATGTTAATGATTTCAATGAACGTAATCTTTGCATTACAGAAAAACTTTTAAAACAAGGTTATCGGTATCACAAATTAAGGAAAACCTTTTGCAAGTTTTATCGCCGATATCCAGATTTAATTCATAAATACAGGTGCAGTTTAAAATCACTTTTGCAACAAGGAATTTCACAGCCAGTTTTTTATGGAGATTTAATTTATAAACTTAAGAAGATAAAAGGCGATGTTAATTTCTCCCGGTTATTCGTAAAAACCATCTGTAAATTTAAAAAGAAAGGTTACCAACATGATATTTTACAGCGCTCTGCAGGCCTGGTGTTTAACCCATCTACAGTTGATCATTTTGCTTACCTCTTTGGTTGCACGACGGTGGCAGGGGTTTAAGAGTTTATGAAGGTTTATGGGGAAATCTTTTCTTAAAAGAACCTAGAAGCTCGATTTGTTTTTTTTATCCCTGTCATCGTGTTCTTGCTGATTTTACTCCAGATGCTCTGGTCTCGGTAAGATCATTGAGTACCCGCCCTTTGGCTTTGCAATGCTATTAAATTCTTATGTTTATATGTTTGTATGCTTTTGCATGCAACATTGTTGAGCTGATGGATGGGTTGGAGTTATTTCACCAAGACAATTTGTACTTGTTTTGTAATACGAGAACCTGTTGGGGCAAGTGTGAGGTTGGTGCACCCTAGAACCTGGTTTAAACCCCCAGTGGCATTTTGTTTTGCCACTGACCGTTCCAAGGCGGTAACCCCTCTGGTTCTCACTTTTGTTATTTGTTTGTGGCGTCCATTTTGAAACTAATTATTATAATACCATGCTCTCTTTTCCTCTCTACTTTTTGGCTGTGTGGGGAGGCTGTGTATGCTGGATGTGGCCATTCCTGATATGCATATTTCATTTTTTTCCGAAATACGTTTACTTGGTAAACAGCGAAAGAAACGAATCGGCGAAAAGAAGAAAGTACCGAAAAGTGCATGCGCGGTAAAGATGCGCATTGGCCACTCCCGGATAAGTCATTAAACTCGTGGAGGAAAATACGTGTCGATAACATTTTAAATGATATCAATGTGAGCTTATACTGATGGTAAACCCGTGAAAAACAATGAAGGACTTACAGTCGGTAATCCCTACAGTTATCGTAACCACTGCAAGCTCGGACCATTTCTTTTCAAATCTAACAACAACATTTTAGTTGTAATGTATCGCCGTCTTATGTATTCTTCTAATTTAAATAATAAAATTTAGCACGCAAATAAAATATATTGAAAGGAAACGTTAAAACAACACGTTTGCAATTGTCACGTGGTATTTATCATCATCATCACATGTTTTGTTATGTCACTGGAGAAGGCAGAGATTTGTGGCCATCACATCGCTTCACATAGATTGGCTACGTTAACACAACGTCACGTGATACTCATTATCATCACATGGTTTGTTAAGTCACTGATGAAGGCAGGGATTTGTGGTCATCCCATTGTTTCTTAGAGATTGGCTACTTGTACATAAAATGAAATATACCAGGAAATTTTCACCCACGACAACTTCATTTAAGGGCTTACCAAACTCCTTCTCAGCGAACGTCATCGATTAAAAGATAATTATCAAAATCTCAATAACGACAAAACGCCGATCAATGCAAAATTTGCACAAATTATGTTACTAATGTATCTTTATTTTGCATACATCATGACGCGTCAAAAAAGTAAACAATAAAAGTTAGACCTATAAATTACTTCAAATTATATTTAAATAAATTCACAAAAACGAAGAAATACTAAACATAATTTTAAATTCTCACGTGAATGTTATGATACTGACAATAAAATTGTGTGCACTTTGTAAAGAGCTTTCAACTATTAACAGTGAAATCAATAATTGTCATCAGGACCAGGAAGCGACCAGGAAATTGAAGGTCAAATACACTTTTACTAGTATATCATAATTATGTAAGTCACGAGGACACAAGACAGTGTTGTCAGTTTCATATTACGCACGTGGACATTTGAAAGTGAAATGATGTTTTGTGTTGTTTAGTTTTTTCGAATTTAAAATGTAAATAGAAGTTTAGGGAATATTTAGATCTCGCTTTTTTCCTTTACCTTTATAACGTGTCGTTCCATATGCAAAAGATACATAAAAGAATACATAAAAAATAAGCAAAACGCATTTGCGCAAAGTTTCATTGAACATAATTTTACCGTTATTGAGATTTTGATAATTTTCCATATCCAACTTTGCTCATCATCGGTTAGCAAAAATCGATAACGAATTTCTCAATAGATTATGAAGAAAGAATTCAGTTTTTTCTTTACTACATTTTTATTTCTTAAACAGTCGAAAAAAAAACATAGTACATATTAAAGATAAATTTCTGCCAATTAAGATGTGTGTTTTTATTTTAATTTATCTTAACGATAATTTGGTCCTTTTTAACTTTGAATATATTCTATTGTTAATATCTTTAATCCAAATTATCAGTTTAAAAAAAAAAAACCAGGTTACATATTTTGCAAAAAATATTAAGCTATTGTTTAAACTATTTTTTATTAAATTAAATTTAAAACATGTTTAAAACATGTTGGTCATTTTCAGTTTTTTCTAACACGACTATCGAATATTTTAAAGGAAAATTAAAGTCTCCGTAAATTTGCGAACATTCCCGATATTTTACGATCATTGACGGAAGATTGTTAAATTCTGCAGTCAAGTGCAGAAAACAATATAGAGCCTTACTAGTTTAATTTGTAGAAGTTGGAGTATTGTTTTGAAATCGTGTGATATTACTTTGAATTAAGTAGAAACACTAAAATTTGTCGAATCCGTCAATATTTAACAAATTTCATAGGCGGAAACAAATACGTACTAAATTATTCATGGCATTTAGAAATAAGTATGTCTTTTCGATATAGTTGTAAAATAAAATCCGATTGATATAATAAACCCAGACGAAAGTCTAAAAAGGTGATAATTGTAACAAATTACAATGAACCCCAGGTAAATCAACAGGTACGAAAATGTGACATTTTGTGTATTAACAATATGTCACATTGAGCAAAGATCTATATATTACATCTATCTATATAGGTCTTTGCATTGAGTCACAAAAAATGTCAATCATAAGAAAATGCATAAAGAAATTAAAATCGTCATTAAAAAGTCTCATCTATATTAACTATTTGTAAAAGTTAAATGCTTTCTATTTACAATTAAGAGGTTAAAATGTAAATTTTATCTAAAATTTATATGGTAAAATGCAATCGGAAAATTGAAATTGTTAAGTTTAGGGCATATTTCTAAACACATTTGAAACATAAGCACGTAATAATGTACCCAGCTGGAATTAAAGTTAGAACAAATAAAAACTATCGCATCGTAATCTATTCAACATGTATCGAGATTACTTTGTAAGATTTTTTTTAGTAAAACATAATAATTCAATGAACTGTTATTCTTTATTTATTTTGACAAACAAGAGCGCAACAGTAATAGAACGAATTTGGGATTTTATTAACTGATCGAAAAAATGCATAATTAATTTTATTGTACCCCCTCCAAATAAATGACGCGTTTTAAAAACAAAGTTATGACAGATCAATAATTAATATGTTTTATGGCTTATTTCCTGTACCGTTTTTAAACAAGGGAAATGGTTCCTATAAACAATGAACCTAGCAAATGCATCGATTCAATGAATTTAAAAGTGTACCGATTTTTTTTCGGTGTATATAGAAATTGAGAAAATGCAAAGACCTATATATTACATCTCTATATTTATCTATATAGGTCTTTGGAAAAGGCTACACATTCTGTCAATTTTTATTATGACTGCATTTGTAAATTCTTTAATGTATTAAGTTAACAAACCGCTTCACCAATTGTACACAAATTAAAATTGCTTTCCAACAAAATAAATTTATTCATGAGTGCAATAATAATGATGAAATGGAATAGGCAGAAGTTATATATCGCGGGGCTTAGGATTTTAAAATAAATAAAATAATCGGACGTCTATATGCCTAAAACCAAATTAAAGAACTAGGCACTAAGTTACACAGAACTGATAAAAATGAAGACATTGTTGAAAGTATTTTAATATGGTCTACCTCAAGCCTGTGTGTAACTTTTGCGATATAGGAAAACTGATATTATACACGAAGTTATCTTAATTATAAAGTATTCAATACTAGGTTTGCTGTTATTTATAAAACTCTCAGAGATATATACATTATCAAGATTATTTATTGCTCATTCAAGTTATTTCTTCGTGTTACCTGCGTGCTTATTTTTTTCTCAAATGTTAAACTTTAACATTTTTGATAAATTTTGTAATTTTGACAAAAAGCGGTATTCGTTTTCTATCATCTTATAATTATAGCATTTACAGATTCTGTTTTCCCTTTTAACACCCTTGTACACACCCATGTACCGTCCAGTTTCAATATTTGAGATACAAGTTTTATGAAACGAACTGAATGCTTAATGATAAAACAATTTTGTGCTATTTTATTGGTTTTCCCCTCCGGCGCAAATGGCATATTTTATTGACCCTAGACTTCGTTAATCTCCGATAATCTGACGACTGATAAGAAGGGCAGATAATTGACAATACCACATAGTCAACGCCGTATACTCTCCCTTTATGAGATGATGAGCAAAGTGCCATATGTTTATATCGCTGAACGTGAT
Source organism: Corbicula japonica (assembly GCA_038501625.1). Classification (NCBI taxonomy): domain Eukaryota; kingdom Metazoa; phylum Mollusca; class Bivalvia; order Venerida; family Cyrenidae; genus Corbicula; species Corbicula japonica. Next base: position 47,082 of record JAZAYU010000477.1, on the reverse strand, counting down.
GGGGAGGAGTGTAGTAAGCGCTTAATGTCCATGAGATGATGAGCACAGTGCCATATGTTTATATCGCTGAACGTGATGGGGAGGAGTGTAGTAAGCGCTTAATGTCCATGAGATGATGAGAACAGTGCCATATGTTTATATCGATGAACGTGATGGGGAGGAGTGTAGTAAGCGCTTAATGTCCAAACCAACAATGCGCTTTATGTATTTTATCTACAATGTACGTGGAAAATCAGTTTGAATTATGAAACCTTAATAAAAATCAATAATTAAGCGAATAGCCTCGGAAAGGGGTTCCATGAATTGCGACCATAAAGAATTAGTAAAATAAACTGACGAAGTTCAAGAAGTTTGAGTGGTTCAAAAATATACGACAATTATGTTTTGTCAACTTCGTGAATCAGTTCCGGAAAAGTTTTCACATCTCCTTAAAATCACTTATTAATATTTCCTGTTACAAAGCCAACTCGTTTAAGTGTGCACTGTTTCTTAAACTGAATAGTTTTAAAGACATGGCTATTTAATACTCCTGACAAAAGTTCAATTGTAATAGATGGCAACAATTTTATGTTTTATCTAAAAGATTGTCAAATATTATGTGCAAACAGTAAGTTTAAACAATTACAAGGTGTACTTTCCCTCACTGAGTTTTAAGAAAAGCATCCACTTCGGAAAATCCGTAAAACGCTTTAAAGGCAGTTCCTACAGTTTCATCAAAATTTTCCCAATAATAGATTTCATTCAAACTTTGTCTATGTCAAGAACATGATGTTATGCAATGAAAAAAAAAACAAATAAAAATGGGACCTTACCGGGGTTTCTTGTTTTTTTTTAAGCTACCGATGATGTCACATTTTGAACAATTTTTTACGATTTTTATAGACTTCTTTGTCGGCATAAAATCATAAAATGTATCACAAGAATATCTATCATAAATAATTCTAATTTTCAGTTAAAAACATTCTAAATTACAAATAAATTGCTATTTATTTCAATACAAATAATGAAACACATATAAAAAATTAAGTATTACCTATTTTACTACAAAATTAATCGTCAAATCTTTTCATTCTAAGGGATGTTTTTAAGTTTACTTAAATTTAGCATAATAGAATGTCACCATATAATACCAATATATTCACCAATGTATAACAAACATAAAATAAAAAGAAAAATGTAGGTTACCATGTTAATTTGTTCGAAATGGCAATTTCAAAAGGGGGGGGGGGGTGGTAATAATGTATAAACAGACTTAAAGGTATATAGTGTACATCGTTAATTATTACTGTGGTATCATTTTATTAAGCGATGGCTTAATTTTCGCGTATTTCGCGCTCGGACCAGTGCGCTAATTTAAAACCTAAGCCAAAATTTAACCAATAATCCACATACGTATCCGAAACGAGCTATGTCCGAATAAGTCATGTCTTGGACCGTGAACTGTGTTTTATACATTGATAGAACCCAGATTGGACCGTGAACTGTGTTTTATACATTTAGACGGTGGTACAGTAGTTTAATAATCGTTGAAAAAACTGTAGCGAACGCCTTTAAAATTTCAAATTTTCGCGATTGATTTCAAAAATAGATTTTCTTTATATAAGTATTTTTCCCCGATGCCGCCATACTCAAACAGGAAACGGTGAACAAAACAAGTCAACAATAACATACTTTAAGATGATACTCAGTTATATTTGTTGCCAAATATATTTAAGCAAGTAAATCAAATGAGTGGTGACAAAAAGGGGGTTATATTTAAAAGTAAAATATGCATATCAGTAATCGCTGCAGACAGAAAACACAGCCTCCCCACTCAGTCAAAAAGTAGAGAGCAAAAGGGAGAATTGGTTAACAAGAATATAATTTTTAAATAAGAGACCACAAGCAATTAACGTAAAATAGAAACTCTGGCTTTACCGCCCTGGAACAGTCAGTGGCAAAACCTTTTTTTTCCACTGGAGGTTTAAATCATTTTTTAAGATGCAATAATGTCACATTTGCCCCAACCGGTTCTCAGAAGAACAAACGAGCGAAATATACATTGACAGCAGTGTATTGTGTTCAACTTTCGCCTTAGAAAAGGCTAAGTTTTGTGTTTAAAATGGTGAATTAATAAAACAATTACGAGGTTTTGAAGGTTAAATTCGATGGGATTTTTCTTGCCGTTATACCGAAAAATGGCGTAACAAACTACATGGCATGACCACACTGCTTCGAATTGTTATTGTATGTTAACCTGCAGCTTTGCATCAAGGGAGACCACTGATCCATCTTTAACAATGCTTATGTTATGCTCACATACATGTGCATGTTAACCTGCAGCTTTGCATCAAGGGAGACCACTGATACATCTTCAACATCGCTTATGTTATGCTAACATACATGTGCATGTTAACCTGCAGCTTTGCATCAAGGGAGACCACTGATACATCTTCAACATCGCTTATGTTATGCTCACATACATGTGCATGTTAACCTGCAGCTTTGCATCAATGGAGACCACTGATCCATCTTCAACATTGCTTATGTTATGCTCACATACATGTGCATGTTAACCTGCAGCTTTGCATCAAGGGAGACCACTGATACATCTTCAACATCGCTTATGTTATGCTAACATACATAAATGTCTACTTTCCCTCTACGCATCTTTGCAACGTTAAACATATATATATTAACTAGGGTAGTATCATTATATTTCGTGGTGGTTTACTTTCGCATATTTCGCGCTAGAGAATATGGCGAAATCAAACCCTAGCGAAATCAAACCATTGAATATCTAGTGTTATTAGAATAATACAAGTGAAAACATTGTATGCCCTCGCGAAATTGTCACCTAGTATGTCATTTGCGCGTAATTTGATCCCCGCGAAATTAAATGATACGTCAGTAGTTGACAACTTGTCTAAAGTGTCCACTTACTGAATAAACAATGTACCGGATAAAAGTTTTTGATATCTTGAGATGCTCTTAATAGGATGTACAAGTAGGTCCTTGTTTCCAATTCACACTCTCAATAACAGTTTCATTTAAGTCATACAGTCATGTAAATTATTGATAAAGTTTTTTTGACAAAATGAAACTAAAAACTTTTAGTATACGAAGACTTGTATCGTGATGCAAATTCTATATAGTAGTGTATTATTGTTTAGATTTGATATTTTAAGCGGTTACTAGATTCAACAATAAAAATTCCATGAACTTGTATATAGATCTGCCCAGTCACGTTACAGGACGACTACATCATTCTCAGCAACAACAAAGGTACCGATTGAAAGCGTTCATTTGCGCGCATTCCATGCAAAACGTGTTTTTAGAAAATATAAGAATATATTTAAACACTTGACTTCGTTTCGTCCTTGCACGCGCGCACGCTTTAAAAATGTTCATTAACAGTACTTTTAATTCTCCACGTTGTCACATAGTAGATCGATTTCGTTAACTGAACTTTAACTGAACTTTAACTGAACTTTAACTGAACTTTAACTGAACTTTAACTTAACTTCAGAAGCCTTTTTACGGTTATATGTTTTCTTTCTAAATATAGCGCAGTTAAAATGATTATATAACATGTTTTTTTCAAACTGGAAAGCGGTAGGATAAATTTTTGTTAGGTATGGTCATGTGATCATGGTATTCTAAAATGGCTTCCATTAAAAACGAATGATGTGAACTGCGTTATATGTTGTGTTAGTAACAAGGTGTTATAAAATAAACGGTAAGAAGGCAAAATCAGGATTTGATGACAAATTAAGATTGTTGTTAGACGACAGATATTATATCAACTTTGTAAAGTGAGTGTACACGACAACTCTGCGAAAGAGATTGAAATAATGATAGGAACGGAACATATTCGGAACGCTCTTCTGTCATAATTGAAGCACTTGCAGTTATGACCGGAACATTTTCAGAACGCTTCTTCTGTCATCATTATAGTACTTGCTTTTGAGAACGCATACTAGGTGACAACATTTCCAATCACAATAACAGATTCTAAAAAACAAATTTTGCTTTTGCAGTTTTATGCCAACACAGATTGATGAACGTTGTTCCGTTTTCTTCAGAGTTGTACAACTGAGTACATCTTTGGTCACGATAAAAATAAAAATAAAAACTAATAATAATAAAAATAATAATAATAAAAATAATAATAATAATAATAAAAATAATAATAACAATAAAAATAATAATAACAATAATAATAATACTAATAAAAATAAAAAATGTTACAATGAATAAATAAAGAATAATAATGATAATAATAATAATAATAATAATAATAATAATAATAATAATAATAATAATAATAATAATAATAATAATAATAATAATAATAATAATAATAATAATAATAATAATAATTATTATTATTATTATTAATAATATTATTATTATTATTATTATTATTATTATTATTATTATTATTATTATTATTATTATTATTATTATGATAATAATAATAATAATAATAATAATAATAATAATAATAATAATAATAATAATAATAATAATAATAATAATAATAATAATAATAATAATTATTATTATTATATTATTATTATTATTATTATTATTATTATTATTATTATTATTATTATTATTATTATTATTATTATTATTATTATTATTATTATTATTATTATTATAGAAGGTAAATTATTAAGTTCATTTATTTAAATCAATTGTTTATTTTAATAAGGTCTCATATAACATTACAAGAACCTTTTTATAAACACATGCAACATGTGCATTATAAACAGGGGTAGGCGGCGTTTGCACTTATAAGTATTACCATGACTGCACATCAACAGGCTCAAACAAACAGAGCCTGCAGTATTTTCATAATTGTGGTTTAAAGTTCCGTTTCTAAATCATCACAATCGCATACAGAGGGGTGTTTATTATTGTTTGTCTGTAGGTACTGATATCAGGCCCTGGGGATGAGTTCTTGTTCCGAGTTTCTTGTCCCGGGTGGATCGAGGTTCGAAGTTAATGGATACGAATCATTATTAATGGTTTCCAGAAAGAAATGGACAACACGTTTGGTGCAATTTTGTTTCATTTCACGAAAAAAAGAGTTATTTTCAAATTTGTCAGGGTAGCAGGCCCGCGGATCCCCTAGGTGAGTTATGACTTAAAATTTATTGGGACATTTTGAAACATTATTTATTGAGAACCTTTGAAGTGTCCGAAGGACTGATGTTTTAGCTCTGTTGCAAATTGACGCTGTTAAAAATACGACTCGCTAAGTTGAACCACCCGGCTTGCTGAAATCCTGGATCCGCCGCTGGATTTATACCCAATAGATAGTATATTTGAATTTGAGACATAATAACACATCACTAAACAACAACAATAACAACAACAACAACAAATAAAGGATGTTTTGAATCAAGCCAAATCGTATTCACACTGGACATAGCTTTCGCGCTTAAAACGCGACTATCGCGTCTAAGGCAGATTCTTTTCGCGTAATTAGAGAGTTTTAATGGCGGAATCATAATGAGCGTCTCCGTGATAAGTTTACACGTCTTTAGATATTGATAAAATAGCATAGCATTGATTGTAGTTTGTGTTAATATTTGTGGTGGAAAATGCACAAACTTTGTAGAAAACACGAAAGTAATCCGTCGTAGGTGCGATAGTCGCGACTTAATCCCGAAAGCTATGTCCAGTGGTCGTAATGGAAACATAACATTGCTTCTTGGTATCAATAAAATATTAAAATGAGATCCTCAGCGAACGTTCGAAACTTGAAAAGTCCTTGACAAAAGTCGAGCTGAGGATAATTACTTTAAGTGGTCAATTTATTTCATTTTATGTCTGGTTACTTTAAAAGTATCTCTTTTTTGGCAACAGAGTGAAGCAGCTTCGGAAATGTATTGTTATCGTTACAAATTCACATTGTTTTTCTTTTGTTACAATGACGTTTCATTAAAGTGTGATTGGAGAGCTAAAAGTTTACTAATCGTACTTAGTTTCTGAAGAGGGTCAGTGGGATGGTGGCTCATTTGTCTATCTTCTAGTGTCCACGTATTTACCTGATTGTAACAATGATGTTTTGTGAAGTGTGCAATGTTCCCTAAATTATACGTAAAGAGAAAGCCTACTTAAGTTATTAAGTTTCTTAAGTTCTTGGAAATATGTTTTAAAAATTGCTGTTCATTGTTAGCCAAAGGCATCTGGTTGCCGATTTTGCTATAATATAATAAAAGTTTGTTGTTGGTGGTGGTGGTGGTGAATAGGCCTAAGCATAGTCCAATTTTCGTTCTTCAAACACTTCGAAACGTAGGATAATATATATCTTGCTCCACCCAAATTTTGTCTATTTGATTATACTTTTTATAAGATTTGAGTTCAGTCTAACCTTCTGAAGGTCAGCGTACATATCACCAGGCTATGGTTGATGTAGTACGGCCCTTGTATTATCTCGCCATAGAGCTAGTTTTTTATGGCGACGTGGTAGAACGTCGCACTAGAGTGCGAAGGGTCTCGGGTTCGATCCTTGGTCCAGGCGTGGATTTTTCAGAACACTTGTTGCCAATGGTGCCCGACGTGAAGCCTGCCGGGGATGATAAATACAATCATGTACATCGAGATCACATTTAAGTGAATCTTTATTATATGAAAATTCGAGAGATGGTGTATGTAACCCGGCTATGGTTGAGCTCGTACGGCACGTAGTATCTCGCCATATTTAGCTTTTATGGCCTAGTGGTCTACCTGGAATGACTATCTAGAGTCAGCCTAGAAAGCGAGGGGACCCGGGTTCAATCCTTGGTTCAGGCATGGATTTTTCTGAATATTATAACATACACTATTGCGTTTTCCTCTTCTATATAAGAGTTTTGGGGGTCTCCTTGATTTACTCACTCTTTGGCAATATCAGGCAATGATCTTCTAATGCAGTTGGAATATAAATGTACAAAAACACGTAGATTTCATGCCGCTATTACCGTAGTTTTCAAGTTTAACCTTGAAGACCCACACTTGTGACTAAATTTGTGGCTAACCTGTTTGTAGGCATTATTGTAAACGAAGTTTTATCATATGTCAAACCACACTTGCCAACTAACTAATTTTTTGTGTGCCTAATCTGTTCAAAGGCAAGCAATATTTCAAACGTATTTTTTCTTAACCTATATGTTTAGGATTATAATGTTTTAATGATGGATTTTGATTCCAACAGCTGCGGAAATACACAATATCATTTTGTAGTGTTTCTTCCGCTATATTGGCTAATCAGCTAATGTTTCTATCCAGTCTTAGCGTTTCCTTTAACTTGTTTTAAACAACCGGACAGCAAATTTTATTTAGTGTACACTGATCTAAAATCCGACCCAATTTACACGCACTTGATTGGTCTCTTCGGCTTTATAATTTGTTGTTGTTGTTATTTTCCAGTGTCCTATCCGCTTCTTTACGAGGACATTATGGTGTGGACATACCAGCCTAACATGGTGGACCCAAGGTGACAATCTGGACAATTTTCAAACTCCAGTGACCATCTGGGCAGATCTACCGACAATCCGCAAGCTAGTTGTTTAGCTTCCTTACATGAAAAATCTTGACACTGGACGGTCCCCAACTCACAACGGTGAAGGACAAGTGATTATCAGTCGGAAATATTAACGCCACTCTGCAACGGACACCCCCACGCCCCGGCTGAATTACGCGAAGAGTTACATTTAAATATGAAAAAATCTATGAAATGTGAATTTTGTTTTGTACGGACACCAATTTTAACTTGAAGAGGAAGATCATAATCAGGGGGAAATTAACTGTTTAAGTGTACACCATTAAACATTAATTATTTTATCAGTAACACTTATTTGTAAAAAAAAAAGTTGTTAAGTAAAACGAGTAGACACTCTTAAACCGGATATTAGATTGTTAAAACCCCTGTATCTAAGAAGTTGAAACTTCTGATAAAAGGAAACCATATTACTAAATAATGCGTCTCTATAAGGGCAGTTAAGGCATCATTTTTTAACAAACCAATACAATGGTACTGATGACATCTCCTTTAACATTCCAATAGAGTAGACTGATGAACACACCAATACAATGGTACTGATGAATTCTCATTAAACACACCAATACAATGGTACTGATGAATTCTCATTGAAACATCCAATACAATGATATTGATGAATTCTCATTGAACAATCCAATACAATGGTACTGGTGAATTCTCCTTGAGCACTCCAATACAATGGTACTGATGAATTCTCATTGAACACACCAATACAATGATACTGATGAATTCTCCTTGAACACTCCAATACAATGGCGCTGATGAATCCTCCTTGAAAACTCCAATACAATGGTACTGATAAATCCTCCTTAAACACTCCAATACAATGGTACTGTTGAATTCTTCTTGAACACTTAAATACAATGGTACCGACGGATTCTCTTTGAACACTCCAATACAATGGGACTGATAAAATCTCCTTGAACACTCCAATACAATGGTACTGATGAATTCCCCATGAAAACTCCAATACAATGGCGCTGATGAATTCTTCTTGAACACTCAAATACAAGAATACTGATGAATTCTCATTGAACACTCCAATACAATGGTACCGATGAATTCTCCTTGAACACTCCAATACAATGGTACCGATGAATTCTCATTGAACGCTCCAATACAATGGTACTGATGAATTCTTCTTGAACACTCCAATACAATAATACTGATGAATTCTCCTTGAACACTCCAATACAATGGTACCGATGAAGTCTCCTTGAACACTCCAATACAATGGAACTGATGGAATCTTCTTGAACGCTCCAATACAATGGGACTGATGAATTCTCCTTGAAAACTCCAATACAATGGTACTGATGAATTCTCCTTGAACACTCCAATACAATGGTACTGATGAATTCTCCTTGAACACTCCAATACAATGGTACAGATGAATTCTCATTGAGCACTCCAATACAATGGTACTGATGAATTCTCCTTGAACACTCCAATACAATGGTACTGATGAATTCCCCTTGAACACTCCAATACAATGGTACTGAAGAATTCTCCTTGAACACTCCAATACAATGGTACTGATGAATTCTTCTTGAACACTTCAATACAATGGTACCGATGTATTCTCCTTGAACTTTCAAATACAATGCTGCTGATGAAACTCCAATACAATGGTACTGATGAATCCTTCTTGAACACTCCAATACAATGGTACTGATGAATCCTCATTGAACACTCCAATACAATGGTACTGATGAATCCTCCTTGAACACTCCAATACAATGGTACTGATTATTTCTCCTTGAACACTCCAATACAATGGTACTGATGAATCCTCCTTGAACACTCCAATACAATGGTATTGATTAATTCTCCTTGAACACTCCAATACAATGGTACTGATTAATTTTCCTTGAACATTCCAATACAATGGTACTGATGAATTCTCATTGAACACTCCAATACAATGGTACTGATGAATCCTCCTTGAACACTCCAATACAATGGTACTGATTAATTCTCCTTGAACACTCCAATACAATGGTACTGATTAATTCTCCTTGAACACTCCAATACAATGGTGCTGATGAATCCTCCTTGAACACTCCAATACAATGGTACTGATTAATTCTCCTTGAACACTCCAATACAATGGTACTGATTAATTCTTCTTGAACACTCCAATACAATGGTACTGATGAATCCTTCTTGAACACTCCAATACAATGGTACTGATGAATCCTCCTTGAACACTCCAATACAATGGTACTGATGAATCCTCCTTGAAAACTCCAATACAATGACACTGATAAATCCTCCTTGAACACTCCAATACAATGGTACTGTTGAATTCTTCTTGAACACTTCAATACAATGGTACCGACGGATTCTCTTTGAACACTCCAATACAATGGGACTGATAAAATCTCCTTGAACACTCCAATACAATGGTACTGATGAATTCCCCATGAAAACTCCAATACAATGGCGCTGATGAAATCTCCTTGAACACTCAAATACAAGAATACTGATGAATTCTCATTGAACACTCCAATACAATGGTACCGATGAATTCTCCTTGAACACTCCAATACAATGGTACCGATGAATTCTCATTGAACGCTCCAATACAATGGTACTGATGAATTCTTCTTGAACACTCCAATACAATAATACTGATGAATTCTCCTTGAACACTCCAATACAATGGTACCGATGAAGTCTCCTTGAACACTCCAATACAATGGAACTGATGGAATCTTCTTGAACGCTCCAATACAATGGGACTGATGAATTCTCCTTGAAAACTCCAATACAATGGTACTGATGAATTCTCCTTGAACATTCCAATACAATGATACTGATGAATTCTCCTTGAACACTCCAATACAATGATACTGATGAATTCTCCTTGAACACTCCAATACAATGGTACTGATGAATTCTCATTGAGCACTCCAATACAATGGTACTGATGAATTCTCCTTGAACACTCCAATACAATGGTACTGATGAATTCCCCTTGAACACTCCAATACAATGGTACTGAAGAATTCTCCTTGAACACTCCAATACAATGGTACTGATGAATTCTTCTTGAACACTCCAATACAATGGTACTGATGAATTCTCATTGAACACTCCAATACAATGGTACTGATGAATTTTCCTTGAACACTCCAATACAATGGTACTGATGAATCCTCCTTGAACACTCCAATACAATGGTACTGATGAATCCTTCTTGACCACTCCAATACAATGGTACTGATGAATCCTCCTTGAACACTCCAATACAATGGTACTGATTAATTCTCCTTGAACACTCCAATACAATGGTACTGATGAATCCTCCTTGAACACTCCAATACAATGGTGCTGATGAATTCTCCTTGAACACTCCAATACAATGGTACTGATGAATTTTCCTTAAACATTCCAATACAATGGTACTGATGAATTCTCATTGAACACTCCAATACAATGGTACTGATGAATTTTCCTTGAACACTCCAATACAATGGTACTGATGAATTCTCATTAAACACTCCAATACAATGGTACAGATGAATTCTCCTTGAACACTCCAATACAATGGTACTGATGAATCCTCCTTGAACACTCCAATACAATGGTACTGATGAATCCTTCTTGAACACTCCAATACAATGGTACTGATGAATCCTCCTTGAACACTCCAATACAATGGTACTGATTAATTCTCCTTGAACACTCCAATACAATGGTACTGATGAATCCTCCTTGAACACTCCAATACAATAGTGCTGATGAATTCTCATTGAACACTCCAATACAATGGTACTGATGAATCCTTCTTGAACACTCCAATACAATGGTACTGATGAATCCTTCTTGAACACTCCAATACAATGGTACTGATGAATCCTCATTGAACACTCCAATACAATGATACTGATGAATCCTCATTGAACAATCCAATACAATGGTACTAATTAATTCTCCTTGAACACTCCAATACAATGGTACTGATGAATCCTCCTTGAACACTCCAATACAATGGTACTGATGAATTCCCATTGAACACTCCAATACAATAGTACTGATGAATTCTCATTGAACGCTCCAATACAACGGTACTAATGATTTCTCCTTGAACAGTCCAATACAATGGTACTGATGAATTTTCCTTGAACACTCCAATACAATGGCACTGATGAATTCTCCTTGAACACTCCAATACAATGGTGCTGATGAATTCTCCTTGAACACTCCAATACAATGGTGCTGATGAATTCTCCTTGAACACTCCAATACAATGATACTGATGAATTCTCATTGAGCACTCCAATACAATGGTACTGATGAATTCTCATTGAACATTCCAATACAATGGTACCGATGTATTCTCCTTGAACATTCCAATACAATGGTACTGAAGAATTCTCATTGAACACTCCAATACAATGGTACTGATGAATTATCCTTGAACACTCCAATACAATGGTACTGATGAATTCTCCTTGAACACTCCAATACAATGGTACTGATGAATTCTCATTGAACACTCCAATACAATGGTACTGATGAATTCTTCTTGAACACTCCAATACAATTGAACTGATGAATCCTCCTTGAACACTCCAATACAATGGTACTGATGAATCCTTCTTGAACACTCCAATACAATGGTACTGATGAATCCTCCTTGAACACTCCAATACAATGGTACTGATTAATTCTCCGTGAACACTCCAATACAATGGTACTGATGAATCCTCCTTGAACACTCCAATACAATGGTACTGATTAATCCTTCTTGAACACTCCAATACAATGGTACTGATGAATCCTCCTTGAACACTCCAATACAAAGGTACTGATTAATTCTCCTTGAACACGTCAATACAATGGTACTGATGAATCCTCCTTGAACACTCCAATACAATGGTACTGATGAATCCTTCTTGAACACTCCAATACAATGGTACTGATGAATCCTTCTTGAACACTCCAATACAATGGTACTGATGAATGCTCATTGAACACTCCAATACAATGGTACTGATGAATCCTCCTTGAACACTCCAATACAATGGTACTGATTAATTCTCCTTGAACACTCCAATACAATGGTACTGATGAATCCTCCTTGAACACTCCAATACAATGGTACTGATTAACTCTCCTTGAACACTCCAATACAATGGTACTGATAAATTTTCCTTGAACATTCCAATACAATGGTACTGATGAATTCTCATTGAACACTCCAATACAATGGTACTGATGAATCCTCCTTGAACACTCCAATACAATGGTACTGATTAATTCTCCTTGAACACTCCAATACAATGGTACTGATAAATTCTCCTTGAACACTCCAATACAATGGTGCTGATGAATCCTCCTTGAACACTCCAATACAATGGTACTGATTAATTCTCCTTGAACACTCCAATACAATGGTACTGATTAATTCTTCTAGAACACTCCAATACAATGGTACTGATGAATCCTTCTTGAACACTCAATTACAATGGTACTGATGAATCCTCCTTGAACACTCCAATACAATGGTACTGATGAATCCTAATTGAACACTCCAATACAATGGTACTGATGAATCCTCCTTGAACAATCCAATACAATGGTACTGATTAATTCTCCTTGAACACTCCAATACAATGGTACTGATGAATCCTCCTTGAACACTCCAATACAATGGTACTGATGAATCCTCATTGAACACTCCAATACAATGGTACTGATGAATCCTCCTTGAACAATCCAATACAATGGTACTGATTAATTCTCCTTGAACACTCCAATACAATGGTACTGATGAATCCTCATTGAACACTCCAATACAATGGTACTGATGAATCCTCCTTGAACACTCCAATACAATGGTACTGATTAATTCTCCTTGAACACTCCAATACAATGGTACTGATGAATCCTCCTTGAACACTCCAATACAATGGTACTTATTAATCCTTCTTGAACACTCCAATACAATGGTACTGATTAATTCTCCTTGAACACTCCAATACAATGGTACTGATTAATTCTCCTTGAACACTCCAATACAATGGTACTGATGAATCCTTCTTGAACACTCCAATACAATGGTACTGATGAATCCTCCTTGAACACTCCAATACAATGGTACTGAATAATTCTCCTTGAACACTCCAATACAATGGTACTGATGAATCCTTCTTGAACACTCCAATACAATGGTACTGATGAATCCTTCTTGAACACTCCAATACAATGGTACTGATGAATCCTCCTTGAACACTCCAATACAATGGTACTGATGAATCCTTCTTGAACACTCCAATACAATGGTACTGATGAATCCTCCTTGAACACTCCAATACAATGGTACTGATTAATTCTCCTTGAACACTCCAATACAATGGTACTGATGAATCCTCCTTGAACACTCCAATACAATGGTACTGATTAATTCTTCTTGAACACTCCAATACAATGGTACTGATTAATTTTTCTTGAACAGTCCAATACAATGGCACTGATGAATTCTCATTGAACACTCCAATACAATGGTACTGATGAATCCTCCTTGAACACTCCAATACAATGGTACTGATTAATCCTTCTTGAACACTCCAATACAATGGTACTGATGAATCCTCCTTGAACACTCCAATACAATGGTACTGATTAATTCTCATTGAACACTCCAATACAATGGTACTGATGAATCCTCATTGAACACTCCAATACAGTGGTACTGATGAATCCTTCTTGAACACTCCAATACAATGGTACCGATGAATCCTTCTTGAACACTCCAATACAATGGTACTGATGAATCCTCATTGAACACTCCAATACAATGGTACTGATGAATCCTCCTTGAACACTCCAATACAATGGTACTGATTAATTCTCCTTGAACACTCCAATACAATGGTACTGATGAATCCTCCTTGAACACTCCAATACAATGGTACTGATTAATTCTCCTTGAACACTCCAATACAATGGTACTGATTAATTTTCCTTGAACATTCCAATACAATGGTACTGATGAATTCTCATTGAACACTCCAATACAATGGTACTGATGAATCCTTCTTAAACTCTTCAATACAATGGTACTGATGAATCTTCCTTGAACACTCCAATACAATGGTACTGATTAATTCTCCTTGAACACTCCAATACAATGGTACTGATGAATCCTCCTTGAACACTCCAATACAATGGTACTGATGAATCCTTCTTGAACACTCCAATACAATGGTACTGATGAATCCTTCTTGAACACTCCATTACAATGGTACTGATGAATCCTCATTGAACACTCCAATACAATCGTACTGATGAATCCTCCTTGAACACTCCAATACAATGGTACTGATTAATTCTCCTTGAACACTCCAATACAATGGTACTGATGAATCCTCCTTAAACACTCCAATACAATGGTACTGATTAATTCTCCTTGAACACTCCAATACAATGGTACTGATTAATTTTCCTTGAACATTCCAATACAATGGAACTGATGAATTCTCATTAAACACTCCAATACAATGGTACTGATGAATCCTCCTTGAACACTCCAATACAATGGTACTGATTAATTCTCCTTGAACACTCCAATACAATGGTACTGATTAATTATCCGTGAACACTCCAATACAATGGTACTGAATAATTCTCCTTGAACATTCCAATACAATGGTACTGATGAATTCTCATTGGACACACCAATACAATAGTGCTAAAGAATTCTTATCGAACATTCCAATATAATGGTACTGATGAGTTCTTCTTGAACACTTCAATACAATAGAGCTGATGACTTCTACTTGAACACTCTAATACAATGGTACTGATGAATTCTCCTTGAACACTCTAATACAATGGTAGTGATAAATTATCCTTGAATAGTCCAATACAATGGAGGTGATGAATTCTACTTGAACCTTTCAATACATGACAATTAATCACAATGACGTTCATGATTTTACTATGACAATTCATCACATTGACGTTCATGACTTTACTATGACAATTCATCACATTGATGTTCATGACTTTACTATGAAAATTCGTCACATTGACGTTCATGACTTTACTATGACAATTCATCACATTGACGTTCATGACTTTACTATGACAATTCATCACATTGACGTTCATGACTTTACTATGACAATTCATCACATTGATGTTCATGACTTTTTGTATGAACATTCATCACATTGACGTTCACGACTTTACTATGATAATTCATCACATTGATGTTCATGACTTTACTATGAAAATTCATCACATTGACGTTCATGACTTTAATATGACATTTCATCACATTGACGTTCATGACTTTACTATGACAGTTCATCACATTGACGTTCATGACTTTACTATGACAATTCATCACATTGACGTTCACGACTTTACTATGATAATTCATCACAGTGATGTTCATGACTTTACTATGACAATTCATCACATTGACCTTCATGACTTTAATATGACATTTCATCACATTGACGTTCATGACTTTACTATGACAGTTCATCACATTGACGTTCATGACTTTACTATGACAATTCATCACATTGACCTTCATGACTTTACTATGACAATTCATCACATTGACCTTCATGACTTTACTATGACAATTCATCACATTGACCTTCATGACTTTACTATGACAGTTCATCACATTGACCTTTATGACTTTACTATGACAATTCATCACATTGACCTTCATGACTTTACTATGACAATTCATCACATTGACCTTCATGACTTTACTATGACAATTCATCACATTGACCTTCATGACTTTACTATGACAATTCATCCCATTGACGTTCATGACTTTACTATGACAATTCATCACATTGCCGTTCATGACTTTACTATGACAATTCATCACATTGACCTTCATGACTTTACTATGACAATTCATCCCATTGACCTTCATGACTTCACTATGACAGTTCATCACATTGACTTTCATGATTTTACTATTATAATTCATCATATTGACGTTCACGACTTTACTTTGACAATTCACCACATTGACGTTCATGACTTTAATATGACATTTCATCACATTGACCTTTATGACTTTACTATGACAATTCATCACATTGACCTTCATGACTTTACTATGGCAATTCATCACATTGACCTTCATGACTTTACTATGACAATTCATCACATTGACCTTCATGACTTTACTATGACAATTCATCACATTGACGTTCATGACTTTACTATGACAATTCATCACATTAATGTTCATGACTTTACTATGAAAATTCGTCACATTGACGTTCATGACTTTACTATGACAATTCATCACATTGACGTTCATGACTTTACTATGAAAATTCGTCACATTGACGTTCATGACTTTACTATGACAATTTATCACATTGACGTTCATGACTTTACTATGACAATTCATCACATTGACGTTCATGACTTTACTATGACAATTCATCACATTGACGTTCATGACTTTACTATGAAAATTCATCACATTGATGTTCATGACTTTACTATGATAATTCATCACATTGATGTTCATGACTTTACTATGACAATTCATCACATTGACGTTCATGACTTTAATATGACATTTCATCACATTGACGTTATTGACTTTAATATGACATTTCATCACATTGACCTTTATGACTTTAATATGACATTTCATCACATTGACCTTCATGACTTTAATATGACATTTCATCACATTCATGTTCATGACTTTACTATGATAATTCATCA
Source organism: Corbicula japonica (assembly GCA_038501625.1). NCBI lineage: Eukaryota > Metazoa > Mollusca > Bivalvia > Venerida > Cyrenidae > Corbicula > Corbicula japonica. The sequence goes on along the minus strand of JAZAYU010000477.1, from coordinate 29,813 downwards.
CATTGATGTTCATGACTTTACTATGACAATTCATCACATTGACGTTTATGACTTTAATATGACATTTCATCACATTGACGTTCATGACTTTACTATGACAATTCATCACATTGACGTTCATGACTTTAATATGACATTTCATCACATTGACGTTCATGACTTTAATATGACATTTCATCACATTGACGTTCATGACTTTACTATGACAATTCATCACATTGACGTTCATGACTTTAATATGACAGTTCATCACATTGACTTTCATGATTTTACTATTATAATTCATCATATTGACCTTCATGACTTCACTCTGACAGTTCATCACATTGACTTTCATGATTTTTCTATTATAATTCATCATATTGACGTTCACGACTTTACTTTGACAATTCACCACATTGACGTTCATGACTTTAATATGACATTTCATCACATTGACGTTCATGACTTTACTACGACAATTCATCACATTGACCTTCATGACTTCACTATGACAGTTCATCACATTGACTTTCATGATTTTACTATTATAATTCATCATATTGACGTTCACGACTTTACTTTGACAATTCACCACATTGACGTTCATGACTTTAATATGACATTTCATCACATTGACGTTCATGACTTTACTACGACAATTCATCACATTGACCTTCATGACTTTACTATGACAGTTCATGACATTGACTTTCATGACTTTACTGTGTCAATTCATCTGGTCATCGTGTCTGTTACAAGGAACTTGATTGCGTTGTGTTTAGAACATTTCGTATTTATTCGGTAAAACTATTCAAAAACGTTTTTTTAGACTAGTACTGTATTGTTCAAAGTAGTTTGAAGGTATCACATTACAAAAACGACAAGAGAGTAGCGTTACTAATCTTTAAAGATTATCCTTTACTATATTACTTGTTTATGAGCACATTGTTAACTCGATTATCATACAAGAATCAATAACATCAAGGTATTTTTCATTTTCATTTACGAATGGTAACGATATTGCTATACAAGTTTAGAAGTTCCCGCCCAATACAGATACATTATTACCTCTCTATATAATAAAATCATTCGAAAGAAAGTCAAGCTTTGGGGTATTATCTGTTTTCATTTCGAATTACCAGGTGTACACTAATGGCTGCAAAAGTTACAAGTCGACTAGCTTTTTGGAAAGCTTATTGTTGAACATCAATTCGCATTCTATGAATTCTATTTTGTTTGACACTGAAATAAGGCGGAGCTTCTATAAAGATATGCGCAGTGGTATAATCTAAGTAATTAAACTTCCTTTCATTACAATTAGTTCTAACTTGTGGGACACTGAAATAAGGCGGAGCTTCTATAAAGATATGCGAGGTGGTATAATCTAAATAATTTAACTTCCTTCCGTTACTGCGAATTCTGAATAGCGGTTCACTAAAAAAGGCGGAGCTTTAATAAAGACATGCGCAATAGTATAATCTTAGTAAATTAACTTCCCTCCGTTACCATGAATTCTCATTTGTGGGATACTGAAATAAAGCGCTGTTTCAAAAAGGATATGCACAGTGGTATAAACGAAGTTACACATTACACTTATTACGGAGTATATGAGAACATTAGAAACATGACCAAAGAAATTAAACAAATATCAACCATGTAAAACACTAATTTACTAAATAACCGTGGGTGCTTGTATTAAGAGCATTACTTGTTCAAGACAAGGATATACTTATAACAACGACTTTAAATGCTAAATGAGCAAAAAGTTGTATATATGTGCGGAACAGTGTTTATTCCGACGAAGGATTTTATAAGTGGTATGTTTATTTTATTTACTGCCCCGATTGTGCAAGATAAAGTTGAAGATAACTCTTCTCTGTTCTTTTAGTTATAGTTCTGTTCAGTTTTGACTTTTCAAATATTTTCTTAAAAATATCTGTTTCCGGTTAGTCAGGCGGGTAGAGTGTCCAGTGTACTTTTCCGATATATACGATAAAGAATATCAATATTATTGTTAATCACATTTCAATATTTAAAATAGTTCTACAGCCCAAGCCTTCTTTAGCAGCCACCCTAAGGAGTGACAAAAAGTGGCTGCTCTACACAGGTGGCTGTTAAAGATAGGTTAAAATTAGAACACAATGTCAGTTTATGACATACAAACTGGCTGTCTAAGGCAGGTGGTTGCTATTCGCAGGTGGCTACTAAGTCAGATTTAACTGTATATTGAATGTATGAATACAATTTGTTGAAGAAAATAGTTCTATATTGAATGTTTGAATACAAATTGTTTAAAAAAATACATCTTTATTGAATGTATGAAAACAAATTGTTGAAGAAAATAGTTCTATATTGAATGTATGAATACAAATTGTTTATGAAAATAGTTCTATATTGATTGTATGAATACAAATTGTTGAAGAAAATAGTTCTATATTGAATGTATGAATACAAATTTAATTTATTGAAGATATCTTAATTATCCTTTTTTCTTGGTCAAACTGTCACCGATACTTCCCTAGAAAATTTTACACGTTTCTTGTCGGTGTTCATTTAATTAAATTTATCGTTCTTCATGGCATAATTGTAGATGAACAGACAACTGAGCAGGCTGGTGATCAAGTAGATCAATTCAACATTAATAAAGCTAACCGTTCTGCTGGAAAGATAACAGAGTCCGATACCTACAAGAAACATCTCGGGCTAGGGACAAAACAGCTGCTATTATTACACCAAACAATATGGGACTTGGCACGAGTAGACAACAACATCGTACCTTTACAGGTTCCTATCTTTATATTTTAATTGCTAATATACTGACTCTACGTGTTCACATATTAAAGGGTTATGACATAAAACACAGATTACCGTATAATAGGTTTTTCTTGCGAGAATAATATTTTCGCTATTTTCGCGACCAACGTGAATTCGCTAATATTAAACACGCCAAAAATTCCCAACACAATTCGCGCTAATTTCTGTAAGTGCACTTTTCGCTAAAACTACAACCGCGAAAATTAAAATTACGACAAAAAAGCGAACATTTTCGATCGCGAAAATAACCCATTATACGGTATTTCACTCTTTTTATTTATTACGTTTCGGATTAGATAGCTCTAGATAGCTTTCACATTTTGATAATTTACATGTTATCAAAATGTGAAAACTAGAGCGATTTCTTAGATTTAATAAAGGCCGTAAGGCCGAAATGTAATATATGAAAAGAGTGAAATAAACTGTGTTTTATATTATGTCTCATATCCCTTCGGATATTTTAAAGATTAAAGCGTATTTTACGAAATTCACATGAATTGTGAACGTTCGTTGTTACTAAGATCGGTAAAAATTTATTTTTTTTAAATAACAGGATACATGTTCATTATTATTACATTTTCATTTTTCGAATCAGTCGGGTTAACAGTCCTGAAGTTTCCTTTTAAACCAAGTGCGGCTAAAACACAAAAATAATATTTTTTGTATTGTGCGCTTTCAAAGCGTTTGCGAAAATTGAAAACTTAACAGGAAGATGTAAACATCAATTGTTCATTATATTAATTAAATATGCAGCCGGAAGATTTATTCGGCCAATATATATCAATATGAATTCCTTATTTACAGCACTTAAAAATGACCTCATCATACACTACCGGGAGCACGAGTCCCAGATCCCAGCCGCCCCGCTGGTTGAGGAACACAAAGTTGCTTTAGAAGATTTGTACGTTACACCTCCCATGTGGGCTTACGACAATCCTTATCATTTTGGACCTGGTAACGCGGCACTCATGGGGCAGAAAACTTCAGATAAAGATGCCACAAAACGACAGAACTACAGTCAATCAGATATTTCGCAGCGGCGACAACGTTCGATATAAAAAGATATACATAACGGCAAACGCTGGGTGTGGGAAGACCTCGCTATCACAAAAGCTTACCATGACCTGGTGCCAAGCTCATTCACCACGGAAGGCACTGACAGAGAAATATGAAGGATGCAGAATTAGCCGCAGTAAAATACTTTGACCTTTTATTCCTGCTTCACTTAAGGGACTATCCAGTCTGAACCCAAATGTGCAATCTCGATGATTTGATTATCCAAATGGTGACAGAAAATTTGCCAAGAAATACACTTTACACAAAAGAGGTCCTTCAAAGGGTATTACACGAAAAGAAATGTTTAATTATCGTCGACGGCCTCGACGAGTGGGCCCACCCGGACAAATGTGGAAAAACGCCTGCAGTACCCCACAACAACTATCCGGACAGTTGCACGGTGCTCACCACGTCGAGGCCGTGGAAGTTAGGAACGATAGGGCTGTCAGAACATAATATTGATCGACATATTGAAATTGCTGAACTCGATGTGAAGACACGTGAACAGCTGGAAAACAAAGCAGTCCAAATACTAAATGAAAAGGGATTAAACTTGGCAGGGAAAGATAGGGCAGATTTCGATAAAGAAGTTAAATCAGTTCAAATCGGGGAAATTATTTACATTCCGTATATTCTGCTTCAGCTTATGTGCTTGTTCTTTGGCAATATTCCGATTGGTAAATCAAAATGTGAAATTTACAGTAACATTACTGAATTTACACTTAAACGTGGTCTAATTAAAAAGAATGTTTCAGGTATCAATGTACAGTCAAACGATAACCCGCCAGTACCGATCTGTATGAAAGAAAACGAGACATGTAAGCTTTATATCAGCCTAATTATGAAGCTAGGGAAATTAGCATGTTTTACATTATTTGGCGAGAAAAAAGAAACGTCTTTGATTTTCGATAGTAAAGTTGTCACTCAGTACTTGACCGGAGCAAGAAATTGATTTTTGTTTAAAAGTTGGGCTGTTGTGTCAAACCAAGGACAATAGTATACTTGCAGAAAGGCGATATAAAGTTTTCTTTCATCACAAATCGGTGCAGGAATTCTTTTCTGCGATTTATATCACTTCAGAATGGGAAAACAATACTGTACAATCAACTATTTTTAATGCATGTTCATCCCTTACAAATACTTTAGAAATGTCCAACCTGTTTGTTTTTGTTTGCGGTATGAATCACGAAGTATATACATGTATTTCCGGTGAGCTTCAGAAGATCGTTGAACGTGACGAAGTAACATGCCGATATAGGCAAGACTTATATACTCCCTGGGAATACTCGGTTTATTGGGACGATTGGAGAACAATGAAATCTTACCAGTCAATGCAGGTGCAGTGCTTTCAAGAATGTGGGAGAAATAGAAACGAAAGTTGTTCAATCCATCTATACGACATCGTGCTTGATGACAGCCTAACAGAGGATGATTTAACAGCTTTAAACAAAATAATTCTCTTATGTAATGATAACGTGAAATCTCTACAACTAGAGTCTCCAGATGAGAAGATAGGAAGCTTCGTTAAGAGCCTGGATCCTGGTGTGTTCACCTCCCTGGAGACATTGAGAGTAGAATGGTGTGACAAGGAACCAGTATGGCTGGCTAACATCCTCACTGAATATGCCCGTACGTTAAAATGTCTGACACTATCAGGAACTGTAAAGGAAAATATGTCTCTGTCTGATAGCGGTATAACAGCGCTGACAGGACTGACATGCTTACAATCATTGTATCTTCTGTACGTTAACATGACTCACAGTAACCTGAAACGTCTGTACGCTTATATCAGCCAGACCACAACACTGACACAGCTCAAGCTGGTGTTCATAGACTGCTCGGACCACAAGGATCAGGACCACCGTGATTGTGACGTCACCTTGGACCTACATCTCCTGAACGAGCTGAAGATGCTGTATCTTTACAGGGTACCGTGTAGAGAGCTACATGTTAAGCCTACATATATAGAAAAGTTCGAGTTCGTGCCATCGTGGTGGATGACAGACAGTGCCAGTTCCTCCCTATTAGAAAATCTCCGTACAGCACCGGTCCTCACATCATTAGGGTTAGGTCACATGACATCCAGCCAGATGATCCAAATCAATCATACATTAACACAGCTACAGCATCAGCTCCAGTCTCTCAAGCTTGCGGGGATCGATATGTGTGACGTCATACCGCGATTAACTCCTGCAATGACAAAGTTAGAACGCGTGGATCTGTGGGTTAAATTGTCGTCTGCTGCTTGGACAGAACTCTTCCACAGCATCGGGCAGCTACCACAGAGTATCACCGTTAACCTCAATTCGATTACAATGACATCCCAGGAGTGGAGAGAACTGTTGCTCAGTGTCGGCGATATGCCACAGGTCGTCACGGTGGAGTTACAGTACTGTGAGGGACCATCCAGGGAGGAGTGGGCGGCTATTGTCGACGTGATCAAGTCAACTCCTACATTATCACTATTACAAGATTTAAGTATCAACGATGATGGCTGGGCATCACTGTCTCTGAAGAATCAATAAAGTTATTAAATATGAAAGCAAGCTGGATTAACATTTAACAGTGAATTTTTAATGAAGCAAAGAAAATAATATATGTGCACATAAAACGTGACGAAGCTTTTAAGATTTTTATCTTATTAAACTGAAGTGATGACCTTTCAAGTACTTCTGAAGTATTCATTCGGAGATACATGTATATACGAACTCCGCATAGGTAATAGCAAAATTAAAACAAACCATTTAATGAAAGTCCCCAACAAAATAATTGCATAATAATACGGTTTAATACCTGAAGTCATTTATAGGCAATTGTATTGAAAAATACACACATCACTTAACTTGTGAATCGATTTTTGATATTCATTGATTGTACATGTACATAGTCAAATAAAATGTATTTATTGATTGAAATTACATGTATATATAATAATGAAATACTGATAATACACGTATATACAGTCCAACTATTGGATAAAACCATCTGTAAACAAATACCACCTGTGGATTAAGACCACATTTTATTGTCCCACTAATTTAAATTAAAATCACCAGTAAACAAATACCTCTTTTAGGATTTCCCCTGAGTGGTCTCTGAAGACAGGTTTCGACTGTATTCATATTGTACATGTATATACAGGAGAACATGTAACAGGTGTACTTGTATATTATTGATTGAACTTGTCTATAAAACAATGATATGTTTGTAGATTTTACCTATAGAGTTATATAATTATATTAATTTTATAAACAAATAAATAATAAATTGATTAAAACTGTTCTTACTTTCTTTTAGATTGATAACAAACTCTACAGCATGTATCCGATTTACCTGTGCCAGAAGTATGATTCTAAATTAAATGCATAGTTAAAACAATTGACATCTCAAGATGTTAACTGATCTTTAAAATTAAGTTACAGTTAATGTTTATAAGAGAGAGTTTTATCAAAGAAGAAACACTTTAGGGAAGAGAACATTTCTTAATTAATGGTTTCCTTAATTATTGTTAAAACGTTGCATAATGAACACTAACTTACTTAGTGTTACAATGTACACCAACGTCGCAGTCAAGACTCAGATCACAGTGTAGACCACAGTGTAGACCCATTTCTCAATAAAGATCAAAATCCCAGTGTCGATCATACGCAAGTTGACACAACAACATTAGGGTGTAAGCAGAGCCAGATCTCAGTGTAGATCATACGCAAGTTGACACAGCAACATTAGGGTGTAAGCAGAGCCAGATCTCAGTGTAGATCATACGCAAGTTGACACAGCAACATTAGGGTGTAAGCAGAGCCAGATCTCAGTGTCGATCATACGCAAGTTGACACAACAACATTAGGGTGTAAGCAGAGCCAGATCTCAGTGTAGATCATACGCAAGTTGACACAACAACATTAGGGTGTAAGCAGAGCCAGATCTCAGTGTCGATCATACGCAAGTTGACACAGCAACATTAGGGTGTAAGCAGAGCCAGATCTCAGTGTCGATCATACGCAAGTTGACACAACAACATTAGGGTGTAAGCAGAGCCAGATCTCAGTGTAGATCATACGCAAGTTGACACAACAACATTAGGGTGTAAGCAGAGCCAGATCTCAGTGTCGATCATACGCAAGTTGACACAACAACATTAGGGTGTAAGCAGAGCCAGATCTCAGTGTCGATCATACGCAAGTTGACACAACAACATTAGGGTGTAAGCAGAGCCAGATCTCAGTGTCGATCATACGCAAGTTGACACAACAACATTAGGGTGTAAGCAGAGCCAGATCTCAGTGTAGATCATACGCAAGTTGACACAGCAACATTAGGGTGTAAGCAGAGCCAGATCTCAGTGTCGATCATACGCAAGTTGACACAGCAACATTAGGGTGTAAGCAGAGCCAGATCTCAGTGTAGATCATACGCAAGTTGACACAGCAACATTAGGGTGTAAGCAGAGCCAGATCTCAGTGTCGATCATACGCAAGTTGACACAACAACATTAGGGTGTAAGCAGAGCCAGATCCCAGTGTCGATCATACGCAAGTTGACACAACAACATTAGGGTGTAAGCAGAGCCAGATCTCAGCGACAACCAGATCCCAGTGTCGATCATACGCAAGTTGACACAACAACATTAGGGTGTAAGCAGAGCCAGATCTCAGTGTCGATCATACGCAAGTTGACACAACAACATTAGGGTGTAAGCAGAGCCAGATCTCAGCGACAACCAGATCTCAGTGTCGATCATACGCAAGTTGACACAACAACATTAGGGTGTAAGCAGAGCCAGATCCCAGTGTCGATCATACGCAAGTTGACACAACAACATTAGGGTGTAAGCAGAGCCAGATCTCAGTGTAGATCATACGCAAGTTGACACAACAACATTAGGGTGTAAGCAGAGCCAGATCTCAGTGTCGATCATACGCAAGTTGACACAACAACATTAGGGTGTAAGCAGAGCCAGATCTCAGTGTCGATCATACGCAAGTTGACACAACAACATTAGGGTGTAAGCAGAGCCAGATCTCAGTGTCGATCATACGCAAGTTGACACAGCAACATTAGGGTGTAAGCAGAGCCAGATCTCAGTGTCGATCATACGCAAGTTGACACAGCAACATTAGGGTGTAAGCAGAGCCAGATCTCAGTGTAGATCATACGCAAGTTGACACAACAACATTAGGGTGTAAGCAGAGCCAGATCTCAGTGTCGATCATACGCAAGTTGACACAACAACATTAGGGTGTAAGCAGAGCCAGATCCCAGTGTCGATCATACGCAAGTTGACACAACAACATTAGGGTGTAAGCAGAGCCAGATCTCAGTGTCGATCATACGCAAGTTGACACAACAACATTAGGGTGTAAGCAGAGCCAGATCTCAGTGTAGATCAAGATCACAGCGAAAACCAGATCCCAGTGTAGATCCAGATTACAGTATAGACAAGTGACACTTGTCCCAGTAGGTTCACATATATCAAAACAAGTACAAGTTGTCTTGGTAAAATTTCTCCAACACACCCATCAGCTCAACAATGTTGTATGCAAATGCACACCAGCATATAAACATGAGAAGCTAATAGCATTGAAAAGCTTAAAGGGCGCGTAATCAATAATCTTACCTAGACCAGAGTACCTGGAGTTTTTTCACGATGACATCATGCAAAAATGATGGGGTTTTTGAATTGTGCTATCTAACTCTTGTGCATGTCTATATTAGAAATTTCAAATTTATTGTTTTCTCGATTATCAGATATGCATGTAGTATTTTAATGAGATACTAAATTACAAGTAAAAGTATTGTGCATTGATATGAGTTATCTGAAGTTTACACTAGCTTATTCTGACCTACCAAAGACTAAATCGCCCGGCCGCGCGAAGTTCGACTGTATACAGGGTGGATGGACACGTGACTTTTAGAATGTCCTGCACACACTTAAAGCACTCGCTTATAGTAGGTTTTGCTTATTTTTCAGTCATTTTTGGACCGATTTTGATCAGATAAAGAGCATAGAACTACTGTTTAAAACCATTTTCATCGACATTTTACATCAAATCAATCGTCTGCCGTTTTCTCGAACATTGAAGGACATATTTCGTTTAAAAAGTGTGAATTTGTCTTTGAATGTTTAAGAAGAGGCGGTCGATTGTTTTTCGATGATAAATGAATATGACAATGTCTTTCTCTAAGGGAGAATATGAATCCAACCTTTATATCGATTATGTTATGCTCTCATTTTTAAAATTTTATTTTCCCTTTAAGCATCTTTGCAACAGTTAACAAATATATTAACTACTGTGGTATCATGATATTTCGCGGCGGTTTAATTTTTGCGTATTACGCGCTAGAGAATATGCGTGAAATAAAACCATTGCGAAATCAAACCATTAAATATCTAGACTCATTAGAATAATACAAGAGTGCTAATTTAAGCCCTCGCAAACATTCACTTATGTAATTTGCGCGAAATTTTATCCCCGCGAAATCAAATATTACTACATAACATCGAAGTTCGACGTGAAACATATATATTAACTAGTGGGTTATCGTTATATTTCGCGATGGGTATAATTTTCGAATATTTCGCGCTTAAGGATATGCGTGTAAAAAACTGTAGCGAAATAAAACCATTGAATTTTTAGTCTTTTTTAATAATACAAGTACGCTCTCGCGAAAATATAATACATTTCATGTGCGCTAAAATTTATCCCCGCGAAATAAAATAGAATCTTATTTATTTATTTTGCATTGAACTTTGACTGAATATTAATAATCTGCATCTTTGCATCAAGGGAGAGCAATCATCCTTAACATTCTTATGTTATGCTCCTCTACACAAACTTCTACTTTCCCTTTAAGCGTCTGTGTAACGGTAAACATATGTATATAAGCCATTGATTAGTTGACAACTTGTCTGAAGTGTCCACTTACCGATATTAATATATCGGAAAAAAAGTTTGTGAAATCTTAAGTTGCTCTCAATAGGATGTACATGTTGACCCTTTTCCAACCTTACACTCGCTTTAACATCAGTTTGTTATTCATACATGCAAATGTTTAACAATTTTAACTGAACTGTAAAAAGTTTGCCTATTTGCATCATTGTGTTATTCATACATGCAAATGTGCAAACTCTTTTAACTAGTCTGAGATAGAACTGTAAAAAGTTCGTCTACAAATAATGTTATAGTGATACAAATTCGAATGTATAGTTTTTGTATTACTACTGTTGAACCAACAATAATAATTCCATGCCCTTATTCAATTATGTGTGTTTTGACAAAAGTATTAATAAAGCTGCTCAGTCACGTATCAGGACACAATATTTAACATTTTCAAATAGCACAAATTATAAACTTTATGGGACATGTAATAAAGTAAACATGGCGTCAATTCTGTGTAAGAGTGAAATTAATTAAAACAGATAAAGCTGTACTAACTCACTAAAATTCACTCACGGAACATCCTAAAATGTACTGATTTGTCCAAATTTCTGCAAAATTCTATTCATTCCAGTCATCTGCAGGCATTATATAGTGGTACAACTAATATTAACGATTCCAGTCATCTGTAGGCATTATATAGTGGTACAACTAATATTAACGATTCTATTCATCTGTAGGCATTATATAGTGGTACAACTAATATTAACGATTCCAGTCATCATATAGTGGTACAACTAATATTAACGATTCCAGTCATCATATAGTGGTACAACTAATACATGTATTAACAATTCCAGTCATCTGTAGGCATTATATAGTGGTACAACTAATATTAACGACAAAATTAGACATTTAAGTATTCCACTCTGAACTGTGAATAGACATTATAATTACAGAACAATTAAAACAACATTTTGCTGTCACGGAAATGTTGATTTGTACGTGGTCGTTTACAAGAAACAACACCAAATCTAAACACTCTGTGACAGCACATGTATCCATGTTTTGCTCCCGTCCGAAAAATGTTTACTTGTTCATTATTTGTCTTCGACAGCTTACAGTCTGTAAGCGTGTAAATACGTAAATTGTTAGTTTCTTACAAAAATACAGCTGCATGTGCACAATTTGGCTACTTTACTCTTCAAATAATCCATGTTATTGATTGAAATTTCGTGGTTTAATTTCCAACACATTTTCTGGTTGCGTATGCAGACATGCTGGTGAATTGCACTATGGGATTGTTTTCATAGTAACGGTGCGTAGTTACAACTTTGCCAAGATGTATAATCCTCGTCAACTCCCCAAAAACCGTGTTTTGGTAAATTATTTGACATGTTTAGCCTTTGAAATACTTAAAATTTATCATTGTTGTAATGTATAAGTCCAAAATTTATTGGCAGACTGTTTGCCTTTGTGTTTTAGCGTTGCCCGTATTTTCGAGACAAACTGCCCAGAATTTCTTGGCGCAGGAACGCTACTGCCCAGAATTTCTTGGCAGTGGTCTTTTCGCCCCAATTTATAGAGTCCTTTGCCCGCAAAAGGTGGACAAAGTAACCCTGGCAGTATAAAAAGGCCGGATTTTCCACCAACTTGGTCAGTTTAAAAGGAAATTTTGAACAGAGCGCTTTTATGCAAAATTTTATAGAAAAACTGGCAAGTCTTAATTCAAAATTTGAAATCTAAGTAAAGGCTATTTTTTAATATATAGATCTACAAGCGTTTTATAAATTTTATTGAAGTAACCATTTTCTAGTCATTTTATTGTAAGAACTTATACGATATTTATCACTGAACATAACAGTATACCTGTGCATTGAAAATCAATTGGACTGATAAAGTTAGGTGTTATAGTATATACCGCGACTACGCAAAAGGGACAGTTCTTTTAGCTAAATAATCGATCACCTGTAAATTTAAAACATAAGCCAGGAATAAAATAAGAATATAGTTTGCCGTTTACTGTGTGGTGTAGATGTTATTTAACTGGTGTAAAAGTGTAAATTTATGTTATGCAAAAATAGCTGTTTGCATTGTTGAAGATTTGTGACTGTTATAGAAACATTAAACTTGTGTTACAGTGGAACTGGTGTTGGTTTAATTTGAACGTATGCAGTATTTCCAATAAAGCTCACATAGTACAGATTTGGCACTTTGTCGAAACATAAAATGAAAGGGTTTCATTAGTTCAAAGCTAACTAAGCTGGGATTCGAACCTGAAGCAAGAGCGCATGCATTCTTAGGCGGAGCGCAACAATATAGTAGATAAACAGAAACATGAACGTGTAAACAAATCGTTCGACATGTAAGATCTACATAAGGTTGTAAGTGTAGAACAATCATGTGATATATTAGATCGACAGAAACATGAACGTGTAGACAAATCGTTCGACATGTAAGATCTACATAAGGTTGTAAGTGTAGAACAATTATGTGATATATTAGATCAAAAGAACAATGAACGTGTAGACAAATCGTTCGACATGTAAGATCTACATAAGCTTGTAAGTGTAGACTAATCATGTGATATATTAGATCTACAGAAACATGAACGTGTAGACAAATCGTTCAACATGTAAGATCTACATAAGCTTGTAAGTGTAGACTAATCATGTGATATATTAGATCAACAGAAACATGAACGTGTACACAAATCGTTCAACATGTAAGATCTACATAAGCTTGTAAAGTGTAGAACAATCATGTGACATGTAATATCCAAACAAGCGTATGATAATAAAGAACTCATGAAACATATCCGAGCCTCAGAAACTTGTAAGTGAAGACTACTCTTATGACTTTTATATCCACAGAAGCATCGAAGTATAGACCAATCATTAGCAATATCAGTTACAAATAAACATACAAGTGTAGACCATTCATGTGTCATGTTAGACCCTTAGAAGCATCGAAGTTTAGACTTATCATTAGCTATATCAGTTACATATAAACATGCACGTGTAGACCATTCAGGTGACATGCTAGACCTTCAGAAGCATCGAAGTATAGACCTATCATAAGCAATATCAGTTACAAATAAACATGCAAGTGTAGACCATTCAGGTGACATGCTAGACCCACAGAAGCATCGAAGTATACACCTATCATTAGCAATATCAGTTACAAATAAACATGTAAGTTTAGACCATTTATGTGTACTGTAAGAACCACAGAAGTATCGAAGTATATACCTATTATTAGCAATATTAGTTACAAATAAACATGTAAGTGTAGACGATTTATGTGTCATGTTAGACCCACAGAAGCTTCGTAGTATAGACCTATCATTAGTAATATCAGTTACAAATAAACATGCAAGTGTAGACGATTTATGTGTCATGTTAGACCCACATAAGCATCGAAGTATAGACCTATTATTAGCAATATCAGTGACAAATAAACATGGAAGTGTAGATCATTCATGTGTCATGTTAGACCCACGTAAGCATGTAAGTATAGACCAGTCATGTGGCATGATAGATCATCAGAAGTATATAAGTGTTGACTTATCCTGAGAAATGTTAGACCCAAATAAACATGTAACTGTAGACCAATCATATGACAGTTTAGATCAACCGAAACATCATGTAAGATGTAAGATCAACAAAAGCATGTTAATGTATACAAATCATGTGACATGTCAGACCTTCGGAGACATGTAAGTGTAAACTAATCGTACGACATCTTAGATCCACAGAAGCATGTAAGTGTAGACTTATCATGTGAAATATCAGATGAACAGATAAGTGATGACCAATCATGTGACATGTAAGATCCACAGAAGCATGTATGTGTAGACCAATCATGTGACATGTAAGATCTACAGAAGTATGTTAGTGTAGACTTATCATTTGAAATATCAGATGAACAGATAAGTGATGACCAATCATGTGACATGTAAGATCCACAGAAGCATGTAAATGTAGACTTATAATGTGAAATATCAGATGAACAGATAAGTGATGACCAATCATGTGACATGTAAGATCCACAAAAGCATGTAAATGTAGACTTATAATGTGAAATATCAGATGAACAGATAAGTGATGACCAATCATGTGACATGTAAGATCCACAGAAGAATGTAAATGTAGACTTATAATGTGAAATATCAGATGAACAGATAAGTGATTACCAATCATGTGACATGTTAGATCCACAGAAGCAGTAAGTGTAGACTTATTATGTGAAATATCAGATGAACAGATGAGTGATGACCAATCATGTGGCATGTTAGATCCACAGAAGCAGTAAATGTAGACTTATCATGTGAAATATCAGATGAACAGATAAGTGATGACCAATCATGTGACATGTAAGATCCACAGAAGCATGTAAGTGAAGACTTGTCATGTGAAATATCAGATGAACAGATGAGTGATGACCAATCATGTGGCATGTTAGATCCACAGAAGCAGTAAATGTAGACTTATCATGTGAAATATCAGATGAACAGATAAGTGATGACCAATCATGTGACTTGTAAGATCCACAGAAGCAGGTAAGTGTAGACTTATCATGTGAAATATCGGATGAACAGATAAGTGATAACCAATCAGGTGACATGTAAGATCCACAGAAGCATGAATGTACAAACTAATCATGTGACATGTCAGATCCTCATGAATATGTTTAATAAAAATGTCAAATATCAGATCCACAGAAATATGTACGTGTTAACCAATCATGTGACATGATATTCCGAATGCGATAGTTTAAGAAAAGGTTCAAGTCCTATTATTGCTGCACGGAAATTATGATAATATTATTTTGAGATATTAAAAATTTTAAGAAGTGCACTTGTTATATATTATATAAACATATTGTGGGTATACAGGCAAAATTTCAGGACAATATACCATAGTATAGAATTGCTTTACAAAATACAAAGCTGTATGGTATACAGACCCGGCGCACGCCAAAGCCGTCGTCATTTTTTTCCGTCAACGTAATCAAAGCTATATGATATACAGACCCGGCGCATGCTTACGCCGTCGTCAACTTTTTTCGTCAACGTTATCAAAGCCTTATGGTATACAGACCAGGCGCACGCCAACGCCGTCGTCAATTTTTTCCGTCAACGTAATCAAAGCCATATGGTTTTCAGACCCGGCGCACGCTAACACCGTCGTCAACATTTATCCGTCAACGTAATCAAAGCCATATGGTATACAGACCCGGCGCACGCTAACGCCGTCGTTAACTCTTATCCGTCAACGTAATCAAAGCCATATGGTATACAGACCCGGCGCACGCTAACACCGTCGTCAACTCTTATCCGTCAACGTAATCAAAGCTATATGGTATGCAGCCCCGGCGCACGCTAACACCGTCGTCAACTCTTATCCGTCAACGTAATCAAAGCCATATGGTATACAGACCCGGCGCACGCTAACACCGTCGTCAACTCTTATCCGTCAACGTAATCAAAGCTATATGGTATGCAGCCCCGGCGCACGCTAACACCGTCGTCAACTCTTATCCGTCAACGTAATCAAAGCTATATGGTATGCAGTCTCGGCGCACGCTAACGCCGTCGTTAACTCTTTTCCGTCAACGTTATCAAAGCCTTATGGTATACAGACCGGGCGCACGCTAACGCCGTCGTCAACTTTTATCCGTCAACGTAATGCGCATAACGTTCGACCTTTTTAAAAGAATTTTCTGTTCTGTGAGATACATTTCGAATTTCGTTTTTTTTTCCAATTTTGATACATATCACCAAAGTATTCACTTACAAATAAACTGTTATATTTTTGTATCTTCTATTACTAACTCTTCTCAGTCAAGATTACGTTTACAACGTAGATAGATTTCAGCGACGGAAAGTAAGCAAATAACATTAGGGAGCTTCAATCATTCGACTATGCCATTTAAAAACAAGGCTCCTACGAACTCCACTCCATCTATCTGTGTAATTCAGTTTCGTGTCAGTGTCAATTGGAGTCATACCGAACTTCACAAAGAGCTTGATTGTCGTTCGGCGCGCTTTTTCTTCATCTAACGTCGTCATTATCTCTAGGTAATTATGTCAACGGATGATAGTTACTGTATGCTATTTGACAAAATGGAGTTTAAATCTTCTGTAATCACGTCGAAATAATGCTGCTTTAAGTTAACGATATATTCTTGTACTAAACGCTTAATAAATGGCTGAACAAATATTTTATTGAGCATGCAGTTAATAATTTAAATGCGTTAATTACGGTGCGCCGGATACGCATACAAAAATCTAATCAATCATTCACAATTCACTTGTTTTGCATTGTTTTCTATCAGCCTTGCAAATATTTTACTGAAATTAAAAAGGAGAAGCTACTTGTATAATATTAACAGCGTCGGGCGTAAAATGAAAAATTTTATGCTTAGTCCACGATTTGTTGGGACAACCCTCGTACATTCCTTTTCACGCTACTGAACACTCCTCTGGTAGCGGTTAATAAACTATGCTACGTGGGCAGTAATATGTATTTCCATTACTGTCAATGAACAAGCTCAATCAAACTGAGCTTGCAATATTTTCATATGTGTCGTGTTCACAGGCTTTTAACGTTCCCTTCTCATATATTTCTTAATTGAAAAAAACTTGGATTTCTACCTAAAAAGACCATGACTGGTGATCGAGATGTGTCAATCTCTCTATCTGCTGACTTGGAAATGGCAAAAGGCCGAATTTACTCCCTCATAGCCTGCATCTTCAGTGTTATTTTTTAAAATAAGTTTCCCTTTAGCGTGTACAAATCGTGCTTTATTTAGTCTCAATCGATACAAAGATGTGCTCTACTTCGAGTCCAACATATGGTACAGAGATTTGCACAATAAACTGTACTTTCACCAATATTTATGATATCAGAAAATGATTATCAAATGATTCAGATTTAGCGACTGATTATACACTTATATGTAGATTGTTATCATGTGTCACCATTTCAGAGGTCCACATACAAGCTGATACAATCTCATTTTTATGTAGTTACCGTTTGTTCATCAAATTTATGGCTAGACCAGTTAATTACGAGGAAGAATTAAAACATATTTAAAGGGGAGTTTCCATTATTCACATTCATTTTATTGCATTTAAAACTAAGAGCATGCATGTATATGAAAAATTAACGTCTGACCCAAAAGTACTATAACTTTCGACAGTGATGTGTAGGACTGTAGGGGGCTTAAATATGAACAATCGACCTATTAATTTACTTTTCGTTATTGTGCGCTTTGTTCCACTAGATTCTCGTAAAATATTAACACATAAAGAAACTGGCTGAAATCCTGAGTTAAGGTAGAGCAACTGTAATGCTTTCCCGCGCTTTTTTCTCGAATGTCGGGAATACTCGGTAAACTGTCACTAACAGTCGACAATAATCGATATTGCTTCGGCTACTATCGGCTCTGACGAGTAGCGTCGGAAGTCACCGAAAGGCAGCCGATGTTTGATGACGTCTCAAATTTTTGCGCGGGAAAGCATTACAGTTGCTCTACCTTAATGCTCATAATGATATTGTTACTACTGTGGAGCGAACCCGCACCGTCACGGCGACAACACCTAACCATGCAATTCCGACAACGCAACCGACTAAGCTACACCTGACAAACCCAGAAACAGGAAGATCGGATAGTTCTGATAAACGTTATCCTCACTGCATGACAGTGACGATAACGGATTATTCCACGGATTATAGTACTGATCATATCTACTTGGAGACTTTTTATGGCCGCCACTCTGCACAAATAACATTACGGTGAATATCAAATGATATTGCCTCTACTAGGGAGTGAATCCGCACCTCCACGGCGACAGGTTCTAGCCATACCTACGCGGAGACTTTGTGCGGCCGCCACTCTGCACAAATAGCATTACGGTGAATATCAAATGATATTGCCTCTACTAGGGAGTGAATCCGCACCTCCACGGCGACAGGTTCTAGCCATACCTACGGGGAGACTTTGTACGGCCGCCACTCTGCACAAATAACATTACGGTGAATATCAAATGATATTGCCTCTACTAGGGAGTGAATCCGCACCTCCACGGCGACAGGTTCTAGCCATACCTACGCGGAGACTTTGTGCGGCCGCCACTCTGCACAAATAGCATTACGGTGAATATCAAATGATATTGCCTCTACTAGGGAGTGAATCCGCACCTCCACGGCGACAGGTTCTAGCCATACCTACGGGGAGACTTTGTACGGCCGCCACTCTGCACAAATAGCATTACGGTGAATATCAAATGATATTGCCTCTACTAGGGAGTGAATCCGCACCTCCACGGCGACAGGTTCTCGCCATACCTACGGGGAGACTTTTTATGGCCGCCACTCTGCACAAATAGCTCTACGGTGAATATCAAATGATATTGCCTCTACTAGGGAGAGAATCCGCACCGCCGCGGCGACATGTTCTAGCCATTTTCCGACAACGCTCCCGATTTAGCTAGCCTGGACAAGCCCGGAAATAAGTTGATCGGATAGCCTTGATAAACGTTATCACCAGTGCATGACATCGGTAACGGATTTTAATGCTACCAGAAGTGTAAAACTTTAATTCATTGCCCTAATTATACTAGAGATGTCTAATCAATATTATATACCCTTCAACAATATGCCATTATAAATTGTATGTTACTGTATTTTTGCAATAAAACACAATTGTTTGGAACACAAAACTGTCAAATGATTTTTTAAACAAAACAAATGCATTTGATTTTTTGGTAAAATATTTTTATCCGAGTACTCTAGTAGTCGATCAATTATTATTCGATACTCAGACGATTAATCGAGTACTTGGTTAATCAAGTACTCGTTGCCAACCCTAGTAAAATGACATTTTTGTCGATCTTGATTACTCGGTTTTCAATTACCTGTTAGTTCATTGTTCAATATGGATAATCTGATTTGAGCCATGGTAGCGTCTCATAATATACGATACCGGCTGTATTGTATCTGGACATTGAATTACATGTACACATGAGACATGGTACCGTCTAATAATGTACGATACCGGCTGTATTGTATCTGGACCTTGAATTACATGTACACATGAGCCATGTTACCGTCTAATATTGTACGATACCGGCTGTATTGTATATGGACTTTGAATTACATGTACACATGAGCCATGTTACCGTCTCATAATGCACGGTACCGGCTGTATTGTATCTGAACCTGTTTAGTTCCGCCCATTGTTTTCTCGTTTAGGGCAAACCCATTATTTTATCTGGGGACCATACGCCGCTGAACATGGAATGGTATTAATCTGAAAATACCTCATTGAAGGTTCCATGTTCACCGCCATATGCATACCATCGTTTGGGATGGATCGAAATTGTACTATTTAATGGTGTAATTACTGAGTTGCGCTCAACCCGGGGCTAGGCGGCGTGGGCAGTAATAAGCATTTCCATTACTGCCCATGAACAGGCTCAATCAAACCGAGCCTGCAGTACTTTCATATTTGTCGTGTTCGGTGGCTTTCAAAGTTCCCTTTTCATCTATTTCAATATCACAGTAGCGTTGTTTGTGCCGTGTGGCGGCTGTAAAAAGTCTCCCCGTACATTCAATCAGTGCTGTTATCAGTTACGTCCTTTGAAGGTCGTTGAGCACGATACTTATGTACTATGTTTATAGTACTTCTAAAATTCCTTTGTTTTAATATTTCGGCCAGTTTATAAATAGGTGGTTTCAATATCCCAGCCAATATTGATTTGGATATTGTCCAATCACCCCCAAGGATATACTTCCTGCTTTTTAAATTTTGCCTTTGGCGTAGTCTGTGATATGCAGGATTTGTATTCTAAGATCCCCTGTCAAAATTCTATTCTGTTTAGTTCCGCCCATTGTTTTCTCGTTTAGGGCAAACCCATTATTTTATCTGGGGACCATACGCCGCTGAACATGGAATGGTATTAATCTGAAAATACCTCATTGAAGGTTCCATGTTCACCGCCATATGCATACCATCGTTTGGGATGGATCGAAATTGTACTATTTAATGGTGTAATTACTGAGTTGCGCTCAACCCGGGGCTAGGCGGCGTGGGCAGTAATAAGCATTTCCATTACTGCCCATGAACAGGCTCAATCAAACCGAGCCTGCAGTACTTTCATATTTGTCGTGTTCGGTGGCTTTCAAAGTTCCCTTTTCATCTATTTCAATATCACAGTAGCGTTGTTTGTGCCGTGTGGCGGCTGTAAAAAGTCTCCCCGTACATTCAATCAGTGCTGTTATCAGTTACGTCCTTTGAAGGTCGTTGAGCACGATACTTATGTACTATGTTTATAGTACTTCTAAAATTCCTTTGTTTTAATATTTCGGCCAGTTTATAAATAGGTGGTTTCAATATCCCAGCCAATATTGATTTGGATATTGTCCAATCACCCCCAAGGATATACTTCCTGCTTTTTAAATTTTGCCTTTGGCGTAGTCTGTGATATGCAGGATTTGTATTCTAAGATCCCCTGTCAAAATTCTATTCTGTTTAGTTCCGCCCATTGTTTTCTCGTTTAGGGCAAACCCATTATTTTATCTGGGGACCATACGCCGCTGAACATGGAATGGTATTAATCTGAAAATACCTCATTGAAGGTTCCATGTTCACCGCCATATGCATACCATCGTTTGGGATGGATCGAAATTGTACTATTTAATGGTGTAATTACTGAGTTGCGCTCAACCCGGGGCTAGGCGGCGTGGGCAGTAATAAGCATTTCCATTACTGCCCATGAACAGGCTCAATCAAACCGAGCCTGCAGTACTTTCATATTTGTCGTGTTCGGTGGCTTTCAAAGTTCCCTTTTCATCTATTTCAATATCACAGTAGCGTTGTTTGTGCCGTGTGGCGGCTGTAAAAAGTCTCCCCGTACATTCAATCAGTGCTGTTATCAGTTACGTCCTTTGAAGGTCGTTGAGCACGATACTTATGTACTATGTTTATAGTACTTCTAAAATTCCTTTGTTTTAATATTTCGGCCAGTTTATAAATAGGTGGTTTCAATATCCCAGCCAATATTGATTTGGATATTGTCCAATCACCCCCAAGGATATACTTCCTGCTTTTTAAATTTTGCCTTTGGCGTAGTCTGTGATATGCAGGATTTGTATTCTAAGATCCCCTGTCAAAATTCTATTCTGTTTAGTTCCGCCCATTGTTTTCTCGTTTAGGGCAAACCCATTATTTTATCTGGGGACCATACGCCGCTGAACATGGAATGGTATTAATCTGAAAATACCTCATTGAAGGTTCCATGTTCACCGCCATATGCATACCATCGTTTGGGATGGATCGAAATTGTACTATTTAATGGTGTAATTACTGAGTTGCGCTCAACCCGGGGCTAGGCGGCGTGGGCAGTAATAAGCATTTCCATTACTGCCCATGAACAGGCTCAATCAAACCGAGCCTGCAGTACTTTCATATTTGTCGTGTTCGGTGGCTTTCAAAGTTCCCTTTTCATCTATTTCAATATCACAGTAGCGTTGTTTGTGCCGTGTGGCGGCTGTAAAAAGTCTCCCCGTACATTCAATCAGTGCTGTTATCAGTTACGTCCTTTGAAGGTCGTTGAGCACGATACTTATGTACTATGTTTATAGTACTTCTAAAATTCCTTTGTTTTAATATTTCGGCCAGTTTATAAATAGGTGGTTTCAATATCCCAGCCAATATTGATTTGGATATTGTCCAATCACCCCCAAGGATATACTTCCTGCTTTTTAAATTTTGCCTTTGGCGTAGTCTGTGATATGCAGGATTTGTATTCTAAGATCCCCTGTCAAAATTCTATTCTGTTTAGTTCCGCCCATTGTTTTCTCGTTTAGGGCAAACCCATTATTTTATCTGGGGACCATACGCCGCTGAACATGGAATGGTATTAATCTGAAAATACCTCATTGAAGGTTCCATGTTCACCGCCATATGCATACCATCGTTTGGGATGGATCGAAATTGTACTATTTAATGGTGTAATTACTGAGTTGCGCTCAACCCGGGGCTAGGCGGCGTGGGCAGTAATAAGCATTTCCATTACTGCCCATGAACAGGCTCAATCAAACCGAGCCTGCAGTACTTTCATATTTGTCGTGTTCGGTGGCTTTCAAAGTTCCCTTTTCATCTATTTCAATATCACAGTAGCGTTGTTTGTGCCGTGTGGCGGCTGTAAAAAGTCTCCCCGTACATTCAATCAGTGCTGTTATCAGTTACGTCCTTTGAAGGTCGTTGAGCACGATACTTATGTACTATGTTTATAGTACTTCTAAAATTCCTTTGTTTTAATATTTCGGCCAGTTTATAAATAGGTGGTTTCAATATCCCAGCCAATATTGATTTGGATATTGTCCAATCACCCCCAAGGATATACTTCCTGCTTTTTAAATTTTGCCTTTGGCGTAGTCTGTGATATGCAGGATTTGTATTCTAAGATCCCCTGTCAAAATTCTATTCTGTTTAGTTCCGCCCATTGTTTTCTCGTTTAGGGCAAACCCATTATTTTATCTGGGGACCATACGCCGCTGAACATGGAATGGTATTAATCTGAAAATACCTCATTGAAGGTTCCATGTTCACCGCCATATGCATACCATCGTTTGGGATGGATCGAAATTGTACTATTTAATGGTGTAATTACTGAGTTGCGCTCAACCCGGGGCTAGGCGGCGTGGGCAGTAATAAGCATTTCCATTACTGCCCATGAACAGGCTCAATCAAACCGAGCCTGCAGTACTTTCATATTTGTCGTGTTCGGTGGCTTTCAAAGTTCCCTTTTCATCTATTTCAATATCACAGTAGCGTTGTTTGTGCCGTGTGGCGGCTGTAAAAAGTCTCCCCGTACATTCAATCAGTGCTGTTATCAGTTACGTCCTTTGAAGGTCGTTGAGCACGATACTTATGTACTATGTTTATAGTACTTCTAAAATTCCTTTGTTTTAATATTTCGGCCAGTTTATAAATAGGTGGTTTCAATATCCCAGCCAATATTGATTTGGATATTGTCCAATCACCCCCAAGGATATACTTCCTGCTTTTTAAATTTTGCCTTTGGCGTAGTCTGTGATATGCAGGATTTGTATTCTAAGATCCCCTGTCAAAATTCTATTCTGTTTAGTTCCGCCCATTGTTTTCTCGTTTAGGGCAAACCCATTATTTTATCTGGGGACCATACGCCGCTGAACATGGAATGGTATTAATCTGAAAATACCTCATTGAAGGTTCCATGTTCACCGCCATATGCATACCATCGTTTGGGATGGATCGAAATTGTACTATTTAATGGTGTAATTACTGAGTTGCGCTCAACCCGGGGCTAGGCGGCGTGGGCAGTAATAAGCATTTCCATTACTGCCCATGAACAGGCTCAATCAAACCGAGCCTGCAGTACTTTCATATTTGTCGTGTTCGGTGGCTTTCAAAGTTCCCTTTTCATCTATTTCAATATCACAGTAGCGTTGTTTGTGCCGTGTGGCGGCTGTAAAAAGTCTCCCCGTACATTCAATCAGTGCTGTTATCAGTTACGTCCTTTGAAGGTCGTTGAGCACGATACTTATGTACTATGTTTATAGTACTTCTAAAATTCCTTTGTTTTAATATTTCGGCCAGTTTATAAATAGGTGGTTTCAATATCCCAGCCAATATTGATTTGGATATTGTCCAATCACCCCCAAGGATATACTTCCTGCTTTTTAAATTTTGCCTTTGGCGTAGTCTGTGATATGCAGGATTTGTATTCTAAGATCCCCTGTCAAAATTCTATTCTGTTTAGTTCCGCCCATTGTTTTCTCGTTTAGGGCAAACCCATTATTTTATCTGGGGACCATACGCCGCTGAACATGGAATGGTATTAATCTGAAAATACCTCATTGAAGGTTCCATGTTCACCGCCATATGCATACCATCGTTTGGGATGGATCGAAATTGTACTATTTAATGGTGTAATTACTGAGTTGCGCTCAACCCGGGGCTAGGCGGCGTGGGCAGTAATAAGCATTTCCATTACTGCCCATGAACAGGCTCAATCAAACCGAGCCTGCAGTACTTTCATATTTGTCGTGTTCGGTGGCTTTCAAAGTTCCCTTTTCATCTATTTCAATATCACAGTAGCGTTGTTTGTGCCGTGTGGCGGCTGTAAAAAGTCTCCCCGTACATTCAATCAGTGCTGTTATCAGTTACGTCCTTTGAAGGTCGTTGAGCACGATACTTATGTACTATGTTTATAGTACTTCTAAAATTCCTTTGTTTTAATATTTCGGCCAGTTTATAAATAGGTGGTTTCAATATCCCAGCCAATATTGATTTGGATATTGTCCAATCACCCCCAAGGATATACTTCCTGCTTTTTAAATTTTGCCTTTGGCGTAGTCTGTGATATGCAGGATTTGTATTCTAAGATCCCCTGTCAAAATTCTATTCTGTTTAGTTCCGCCCATTGTTTTCTCGTTTAGGGCAAACCCATTATTTTATCTGGGGACCATACGCCGCTGAACATGGAATGGTATTAATCTGAAAATACCTCATTGAAGGTTCCATGTTCACCGCCATATGCATACCATCGTTTGGGATGGATCGAAATTGTACTATTTAATGGTGTAATTACTGAGTTGCGCTCAACCCGGGGCTAGGCGGCGTGGGCAGTAATAAGCATTTCCATTACTGCCCATGAACAGGCTCAATCAAACCGAGCCTGCAGTACTTTCATATTTGTCGTGTTCGGTGGCTTTCAAAGTTCCCTTTTCATCTATTTCAATATCACAGTAGCGTTGTTTGTGCCGTGTGGCGGCTGTAAAAAGTCTCCCCGTACATTCAATCAGTGCTGTTATCAGTTACGTCCTTTGAAGGTCGTTGAGCACGATACTTATGTACTATGTTTATAGTACTTCTAAAATTCCTTTGTTTTAATATTTCGGCCAGTTTATAAATAGGTGGTTTCAATATCCCAGCCAATATTGATTTGGATATTGTCCAATCACCCCCAAGGATATACTTCCTGCTTTTTAAATTTTGCCTTTGGCGTAGTCTGTGATATGCAGGATTTGTATTCTAAGATCCCCTGTCAAAATTCTATTCTGTTTAGTTCCGCCCATTGTTTTCTCGTTTAGGGCAAACCCATTATTTTATCTGGGGACCATACGCCGCTGAACATGGAATGGTATTAATCTGAAAATACCTCATTGAAGGTTCCATGTTCACCGCCATATGCATACCATCGTTTGGGATGGATCGAAATTGTACTATTTAATGGTGTAATTACTGAGTTGCGCTCAACCCGGGGCTAGGCGGCGTGGGCAGTAATAAGCATTTCCATTACTGCCCATGAACAGGCTCAATCAAACCGAGCCTGCAGTACTTTCATATTTGTCGTGTTCGGTGGCTTTCAAAGTTCCCTTTTCATCTATTTAAATTACGCATGAGATGCGTTTTATTGACCCCATAAAAATACTGCAAACTGTATGCTTGTACTGCGCAACTTAAGGCCATTTACGAGCACTGTGTAAACTGTTGGTACTGCACGAACACTGTAATCTAAAAGTATATTGCCAACAATGTAAATTGTAGGTATTGTGCTATCACTGTACTCTAAAAGTATTGCGCGGGCACCGTTATCTTAAAATATTGTGCGATTGCACTTCGAACTCAGCGAACACTACACTCTGAAGGTACTGAGCGAGCACTGTTGTCTGATGTACTGTACGAGCACTATTGTCTTATGTATGAACTGTAGGTATTGTACAAGCACTGTAAATTGTTGGTACTGTGTAAATCATAGTTACTGTGGTATGCAGGATTTATTCTCAGATCCCCGGTCAAAATTCCATTTTGTTTGGTTTGCTCATTGTTTTATCGTTTATGGCAAACCCACTCTTTCTATCTGGGGATTATACGCCGCTGAATATGGAATGTCAACAGATTGTTGAAAACACACCATCATCTTGAGACTGTTCTAATTCAAAATTTTGCTATCAACCTGCCGGTCATATCGTTACAGGGGATCTAAATGTTTTTTTTTTATTACTTTTTATTCTCTAAGTACATAGATAATACAATATGCAAAAGAAATCATAATTCATATGTAATTAGAATTACTATTTTACAATATTTGAGGAGATGCAATCTTTGTCTATAGTCAATATAAGAGTACTTAAAGTTTTTCTATAATAATATATAACTTGTTAGTCATAATAACTAATATTCATTAATATTAAGGAGGGGCAGAGTGAAAGAGGAAAAAGGATAGAGAAAGGATAGGAGAGAGAGAAAGAGGAGAGAGAGAAATTGTGTCTTTCTGTGTTCAAGAATTAATTTTAGTATAAAACAAGTAAATTTTAAGTATTAAAAATTGATAAAATTATTCCATTTTGCCTGGAAAATATGCAGTCTGTCTCTGATGCTTGCAATGTGTTGTTCAACCTTAATTCTTTGATCTAGGTAGGTAATGAAGTGTTCAATTGTAGGTCTGGTTTTATTATATTTGTTTTTCGAAATAAAGTATTTTGATAGTAAGATAATAAAATTAAGAACAGATATATTATAGTTAAAAAGATCTTTTGTGATCCCAAATGTAATTAATGTATAGTCTATCTTGACATGTAAGTTTTTTGTTTGTAAGAATGACATCAGGTCCATCCAAAATTTTTGAACGCATTGGCATTCCCAAAATAGATGCTTTATTGTTTCGGTTGGCATTAAACAAAAATCGCATATGGTTGACTCTGTAAGTTTACATTTATAAAGGAACGTGTTGCTTGGCACAATTTTCCATAGATACTTATATTGATATTCTCTAAGTTTTGTATCAATTGTGCATTTTAACGGAATAATAAATATGTGTTTCCAATTGAGTGTCATGTTATCAAACTCGTTTTTCCATTTTGCAAGTTTTGTTTCTACGGGTTTTTTCTTTATTATTTGTATGTTATATATTAGTCGAGTAACCTTTGTATTTGCTGTTATTCTGTTTATCAAATAATCTATATTCTGTCTTGGTGGCTGTAGATTTATAAGTTCCGATTTCCACCGTTTTTGAATTATATTCTTAATTTTATAGTATTTAAGAAAATCTCCAGCATTTAAATTAAATTTTGTTTTTAGTTGTTCAAAAGTGAACATGGTTTTGGTGTCAAAATCAAAAATATGCCCTATGTTTATTATGCCTTTCCGAAACTACTGTTTATAGAAAAACAGTTGATTTCCAGTTTTAATCTTACTATTGTTCCAAAGAATCTCTTCACTAATAGTGAATTGAGTTAAGTCAAAGTTGACTGTGCTCCAAGCGTATATTATATTTTTTAAAAAATTAAATTTAATATCAAGGGCTTTAACATCTTTACTTTCAATATTACACTTAAAAACCAGCATACCACCATATCTTGTCAATTCATTTAAATAAAGGTGTTTCCATTTTGCCTCGTTGCCATAAAGAAGTCTTTTTACCCAGCTAGCTTTCAATGAATTCAATGATGATTCTATGTCAATCATTTTTAGACCCCCATCCTCGTAGTTTTGGATAATAGTATTTCTCGAAATCTTATCGGGTTTGTGATCCCATAAAAATTGAAACATCATGCTTCTTATGTCATTGATCATAGTAAGAGGTGGGTTGCTTAAAACTGTTAAGGGATATATTAATTTAGGCCAAGCAAACGTTTTGAGGACTGTAATTTTCCCATACAGTGAAAGTTTCCATTTTTTCCAAAATTGTAAAGTGTGTGAGAAGGCTTCTATTTTTGGTTTGATATTTAATTCTATTAGCTTTTTAATGTCATTCGAAAAAATAATACCAAGAGTGGAAGCAATTTCAGAATTCCAATTAAAATTTTTGTTGGGACAGTACGCTAAATTAACAGAACGCATTGAGCCTAGTTTTAACACTGTGCATTTTGATTCATTTAAACATAACCCTGACACTAAACTGAATTTGTCAATGGTATCAATTAGATTTTCAAAAGAGTTTTTTGTACCATTTACAAAGAAACTAGCATCATCTGCGAAAAGTGTTTGTTTAAAATGGATATTATTTATCGTAATACCTCTTATATTTGGATTGTTTTCAATAGAGTGCGACAAAAGTTCAACACAGAGAATAAACAGATAAGGAGAAAGCGGACATCCCTGTCTAACACATCTTTTAACACTAAAAAATTCTGACATATGACCATTATTAATAATAGACCCCTTTGCATCACTGTAAAATAATTCTATCCATTGAACAAGGGATTCTCCGAAATTAAAGTACCTTAGACATTTAACCATGAAGTTGTGATCTAAGCTGTCGAAAGCTTTCTTGTAATCTGCAAAGAAAATTAAACCTTCTTCATTTTCATCGTTAACTTTGTTAATAACTTCATTTATTACTCTTATATTTTCACCGATATATCTACCTTTTATAAATCCAGTTTGATCAGTACTTATTAGTTTTTCTAAAACTGTTTTTATTCTGTTTGCAATTGCTTTTGCGGAAATTTTATAATCTATGTTCAACAATGATATTGGTCTCCAGTTATTGATATCGGTTAAACTTTTATCTTTTTTGGGTATTAATGTTATAAAACTTTGTTTTTGCAATTCAGATAAGAAACCATTTTCATGTGAGTAATTAAGCGAGTTTATCAAGTATTGTTTTATATCGTGCCAAAATATCTTATAAAATTCAACAGAAATTCCATCTGATCCTGGACTTTTTCCATTTTTCATGTCTTTAAGAGCATCAATACATTCTTTTTCATTTAGTTTACCATCACAGGATTGCTTTTCTTCATTGTTTAGAGTTGAGTTATTGTTGGGGAAAAAAAAATCATTATCATTGATGAATTCATCTTTAGTATAAATTTTTTCATAAAAAGACTTAATATAAGACAAAATATTTTGTGTACCATGAATTTCAATACCTACTTCAGTAGTCAATGTGTTTATAGTTTTTGCTTCTCCATTTTTTTTTCCAAATTTGCAAAATATTTAGAACATCTTTCTGCCCCTTCTACCCACTCAGCTTTTGACCTAATTAAAATACCTTTTGTTTTTTCATCTAAAATAGTTTGC